>CM026208.1:11176596-11646596 GCA_014839995.1 Xenentodon cancila
ACTTCATCATAATTTTTGGCAAAGCAAAGGTTGTGATTGGTGGTTTGGACGGTTGTAACACAAGACTCTAATGATTTTTTTTTGAGGGATATTTATAAATATTTTTTGTATTTCTTTTGAAGGTGCCAGTCGGTGGCCAGCCTGTCCATTATGTGTCATATAAAAGAAATATTTTCTACCCAATGAAACTTCCAAAATACACCCTTCCTAAGGTGAGTTTATTGTTGAATAATCTTCAAGCGTTTTCGTGGTGTCAACCTTTCTGTGATTGATTTTCTGAAATGATTTTAAGCAGTCACAGTCCTGGCGAATTAAATTGTTTTCCCCACATTGTAATTTTATTGCAAATGGATTTATTACATAACCGTAACTTTAGATTGCTGTTTATTTGAAGACACGTACAAAGATTACCTCTCATCTATATCAGCTCTTATTCACCTGAAAAGTAAACTTTGAGCGTTTTTTTTTTCAAAGAGCTCACAAGAAAGATTTGAAGGCAGAAAAGAACTTATTTATTCTGCACCAAACTGCACTGGTTTCCATTTATTAGAGGTATAGTGAGGAAGCTTAGTGGTTTGGGAGTCAGTATCATGACAACAGGAGAGCTTTAGTGCCCACAGAGTTGTTTCAATACATCTTTGTGAGTGTCTGTCCATCCACCCAGTCACGTATATTGTGAAAATCCCCTTGATAAGGACACACATCGCCCACTGTGCTTTATTCTGGATAAAAGGTTGAGTAAAATTAAATGGATCCTGCCTTCAATTTTACTGCACAGCATGAACCGCCAGAGGCCTAATTGCTCTGGATCCTTAATGAATGATGTCAAGACGTGACAAATCTTGCCAGTGTGGCCACTGTGTGTAACACAGTTCACAGGTTCTTGTTTTGTTCTTTGCACCATTTGTCGAATGCTGGTTAGGTGACTAATCCAAAACGGGAATATCCGCTTGTAAATTCCTTGTATTCAGGACTTGCAGATAATCAGCACAGATGATAACCAGGTGGTGGCAGCCATCCAGGACTGGCATCAGAATGATTCCTACAACCTGTACATGTCTGAGACCAGAGGGCTGTTCTTCACGCTGATGCTGGAGGACGTGGTGAGCAGTGGAGGTCCAGAGGACAACGTCATGATAGACCTTTATGAGGTAGGCAACAAACGTGCTGCGAGGCTGCTGCTGTCATCTGTTACATGTTTTATATTAGTGAGGAATTACTAGCATGGTTTTATAACTGCTGCGAACTCCAGTATCATATTCATGAATATTTACAATTACTTCTTGTTATATTTGCTTATTAAAAATGCAGAAACCAATTTGAGCAGTGATCAGTCAAATTGAAAAGAAAAAAAGCTAAATGATGTGCTATTATGCAGTGGAGTACACTGCTTTTGTACATCCTCGCTCATTCTCACATCATTTGTATATTTTCACATTAGCCCCAGGGTTAGTGGTTAATCGACTGAAAGGAAACTATGAGCTGCAATATTGATAACGGAGTAATTATTTGCATTTTTAATGAACCAAACATGACAAATATTTACCGCCTCACAGTCCTTAAATGTGGTTCTTAAGTTAGAGGATTGTCTGTTTATCTGTGTAAGATCCCTGTAGACTGGAGACTGATGTTTTTGCCACAACAAGAAAAAGAAAAGGAGAACAATGATGAAACTCTTAGTCTTTATTAACAAGCTGGACTTTTCATTTCTCTCCTTTTAATTGCTTAGATGTTTATCAGTTTATTATCAAATAGATCATTATCCATTTTGTTTATCAAACAATTTTACACACGTTTCTTGTCAGTTACTCCACATATCTGCATGTTTTTCCACTGTAAACAGACAGTGAATGTAAAATTGAAAGCAAACTGAGAGCACAATACAACTTTAATTTCCTGTTTTGCATGCAATTGTCAGCAACGGAAATCCCAAACTTCACAAATAATTTATGTTTGGTCTTTTGTAAGGGTTTCCTCTGCTCAGATGTCTTTAAAGTGTGTCCTGATTGCCACAGATGTCAACACATTTGATTTTATTCTGTAGCATCTGAGCATCTTTTTTTCATAAATTCTATAGGGTTGTTTTTATTATGTTTTTCATGGGACAGCATTGTTGCAGAAAGAAAACATTTGGTCTCTTCAGTCCAAAGATACTGTAATGCGCCTCACACACAAACCACAATCACAACGCAGGCTAAATAACAGCTTTAACTGGTGCTCTGAACATCTATCTGTGTTGACAGATCTTCTATGAGGTTCCACTCATTGCACATGTAAGCATCACTCTGGATTATCCTCATTTTCAACTAGCAGTGAAATATCATGTTGTTGCAAACACACACCAAAGATAGCCACCAGCAGTTGCTGAGATGACCTCTGCACATATTCCTGCCTTTAAAATGCTCTTTCTTACTTTAGCAAAGATTTATTTAAGAGGAGGAGAAATGTGAACACAAGTTATAGCTGAATGCGAGTCTACATTGCTGTGCACCAATACAAAGAAGATATTTCTCAGGGCTGTGCCATATGTTGTTTTGATTCTGCAGTCCTACAGATGGTCCAAAATAGTGCTCAATGTCAGAAAAGCTATCACTGTCAGACATCTCTTCCTCTCCCAACTAGGCCTTCAGCTTGACTTAAGTTTGAATTATTTACAGTTTTTTTTTTTCTTTTTCCCTTTTGCTTTATTGTTATTTTTTCCCACCTCTATGTTCCCTTTCTCTCATGTTTGCAGGTTGCTGGGATTAAAGGGGTGTTCCTGTCAAATAAAGTTGTGGAGAACCAAGTGAAAACTTATATCACATACAACAAGGGGAGAGACTGGCGTCTTCTTCAGGCTCCAGCAACCGATCTCCACGGAAACAAGGTCTTTTGTGAACAAGTAAGTGGGCCACTGACAACAGCGACGTGGTTATTTGGATTTCCATTATCTGCTCTAAAAAATACTGCACTGAATCACACCATACTGTAACATGATCAAAGCCTTGGAGTAAGCCCATCTCATAGCAACACGCTCTGTATATGTCGCTTACTCAAAAGACTTTTCATGAAGTTTAATACAATTTTTGACAAGTTTGGTAAGCCTAATTATTAATTACTAACATGTTTTACCCCTAAATGCCTGATGTATCCTATTTGATATGTACATTTCTGAGACCTCTGCACCCCCATAATCAAAACACTAAAGTAAAAAAGTTTTATGCAAGGAAAGAAATTTAAAAAATAGAAAAATATATAGAATTAACCAATATATTTAGAGATACAAAAAAAGTATGAGAGAAAAAAATTGTTTTTAATTTTAATAATAATAAACAGTTTAAATGAAATAAAATATTTTTTTGTATATTATTAGGAGTTAAGGGTGTCATATGCTCAATATAACTGCCCCTAAAAAGGTTTCAAATGATCATACTTATGTAAGTTTATCTCGCCAGAAATGTAATAATTCCTCAGTTTGATAGTGGAAGCTGTCATAAGGCTTACTACTTTAATTAAAATAATTCAGTATATCAGTCATACGGCCTAAGGCATAAACTAAAAACTAATAATATTGTTTTTAATTTAATTAAATTACTCTAACACTTGTTGCTGTTTCATTTAGGTGATAATTCAAGTTTGTGTTTGTCATTGAACTCACAGTGGGGTACTGTGATTTTCCATAGTATATTATATTTTAAAACTTGATCCATCTTTTTAAAATACCAAAGGTGGAAGTAATAATAATAATAATAATAATCTTAAATTATTTTTGTGTTGGTACAAAGTTAAGCTGGTTCCTCTGAATTCGACTTTAATCTGAAGGCGGTGGTACCAACGGACGCGATAGAAACTACCTCTGGATGCCAGTCAGAGAAAAACAGAGCAGAGTGACAGCAGTATTGGTATCAACCACGGACATTCAAACTGGTTTGCAGCGGAGCAGGAATGTCAGGGAACGATCGGGGAATTTGCAGTTGCTTTGCCTCAATCTGAAGTGGGGGGGTGTGAATGCAGGTGTATGACACCCATTTTAAGTGAAGTGAATGTGTACGGCTGGCCAGACGAGTAGGTGTGAGGCACACCTGATGAATATACGCATGACTTTGTCATGTTGACTTATGTGTTAAGAAGTGGTGTTTTTAGCACTTTACAAAGTTTTTAAAAAACCCATCATGTTTCAATGTGTTTCGCCAATTAAAAATCTCCTTTGTCATACATCATGTCCTGAACATAAATCAGCCCTGTACCGAGCTTTTCATTTTCACTTTTCAACTCCTCCAAGCTAATCTCCTTATTGCTTGGCAGCCTTACTGTTCGTTGCATCTCCACCTTCACGTGTCGGAGAACCCTTACGCTTCAGGAAACATTGTCAGCAAAGATTCATCACCAGGAATTATAATAGCATCAGGTGAGATTGGATCAGCATGTAAATCTGCATGTTGTTTACCTTTTGATCATTTCCCTTAGGACTCTGAGCCATGTTTGTTTTTTAGCTCTTTTACCAGCATCGTCCTTCTCACCTGACAACAATTAAAAAAGTGAAGTGAAATCCTTTCTTGCACACCTGCTCCTGTTCCTTCCTCAGTGGGAAGCCTGTTGACGACACTTTTTTTTTTTCCGTGTTCACAAAAGTCACAACTTGGTGTCCTTGAAATAAAAGGTGTGACATTTTTCAATATTGTTGTTCTCTACGGATCTGTGTTCAGGCGTGGTTGGACCTGAGCTGATCAGTACTAATGTCAGTATTTTCATCACATCTGACGCTGGAAACACCTGGAGAGAGGTAACGTGAGGACTTCATGTGTGGGTCCTTTTTCTAATTTCCTGGAATTGCACTTTTTGAATGCGTTATCCTCAGTATGTTCACTTTTATTTTAATTATTTAATCCATTCAACAAAGAGCTGTCCTCTCCTTGAAAATTAATTGTATAGAATACAGTTACATGTTAAATAATATATTACAAGGTTAGGCTCTATCAGAATAGAGATTAAAAAAAAAAACAACACCATTAGTAGTCTTAGCCGTCACTGTTTTTTTTCTCTTCCCTTTTTCAGATCTTCGTGTCACAGTCACATTTGCAAAAGTAACAGTTGTATTTTCAACATGTTTCTTGTGCTGATGAAAGCAGACGTGGTTCTTATGCTGGCATCAGTGTACGTCTGACGTAGACTTGAGAGTTCTTTGATGCACTAAACCAAAGCTGGCTGTGTGCGCAGGTGTTTCAGGAAGAGTACAGTGTATTTTTCCTGAATCAAGGAGGATCTCTGGTGGCCATCAGACACACACCTCTGCCAATTAGGCACATTTGGTAAGACTCTTTATGGATGCCTTACGTCTTTTTAGGAACTGCACTCAATATTTGAAATCTAGAGGGAAATTTATTTTTTTTTCTGCAAAGGCTTTTTCTTACTGAATTCAGCTCCATCTGTGATGTGTGTGTGTCTCCCCCAGGCTGAGTTTTGATGAGGGCAGAAACTGGGACAAATATAGCTTCACCTCTTCTCCACTCTATGTTGATGGGGTGCTGGGGGAGCCTGGAGAGGACATTCTCATAATGACGTAAGATTCGAAGAAGCTATGAGAAGATGCTGCGTTTCTAGTGTGTTAATTACTGCACTGGCTAATTATACATTACCCTTATGAAGACTTAGAAGACTCTGTCCTATATACCAAATGCTCTGACCTTGTTTTTCTGACTCTTTTGTGCAGGATATTTGGTCATTTCAGTCATCGGTCTGAGTGGCAACTTGTCAAGATTGACTTCCGCTCCATTTTCCAACGACGGTGTTCTTCAAAGGACTATCTGTCATGGCAATTACACAACGAGGTAGGGAAATCTTTCTGGTATTTGAGTGTTGGTTTGCCTCACGGGATCTCGTCTGTTGGTACGAACTTTCTAATTCCAATTTACTTCACAACATTCCGTCTTCATCATGTTTTCAAAATCCTCTTCACTTGAACCAATTTTTCTGTCTTATTTCCGTTAATAGAGACTGCTCGAGTCAAAGAAAAGTTCAATAAACAAATGAAATGAAAACTGTCGAGCTCAAGAATTTAACAGATTGCATTAAATTCCCGTCCACGCTCCTAAGCATTCATAGGATGGGGGACCACAGTGGAAAGGTAGCACTTCAACACTTCAAAGCAGACTGGCATCTGGCTCGACCAAGTAGGTGTCGAAATTACAGCGTAGAGAGACCAACAAGAACTATGCCAGTGATACTTTTGGCGTTAGAAGGAAAAAAGATCACACACACAGACTTCATGATAGCAACGTTTTAGCTTGTAGGTATGCGGAGAGTAAAGATGGCAGTGGGGAAAGGCTAAAGGATGGCTCAGGGTCACCCAAGCCAGCCCGAACTGTGAGCTTTGTCAAAGAGAAAAGTTTTGAGCCCAATCTTAGAGCTAGAGAGGGTTTGTGCCACCTAAAACCACTGGAGAAGGACTGATAGCTGGAGGTTGTGCCTTTTCCTTCTACGTTTGTAAAGTGTAGGAGCCACAAGTAAAAACTGCAACCGAAGTGTTCATCTGGGAAAATGTGGGACTATGAGGTCTTAAAAATGATCTCGTTTGTGTCTGTGTTCATAAATCAGGTCATTGTAAGTACACAGTCCTTAGAATTTTAAATTCCCATCTGTGCTTGTCCTTGCTTCCCAACAAGGGCTTTACTGTATGCTTTCCGCCTTCAAATAAATAACAATCTAGTACCCCCACCCCCACTCCTCACTCCCCTAAGCACTGATTTGCAAGCCCACCATCACTGCACCTTGAGATTTGCAGCATCCAAAATTATTCTGATTGGTTTAGAGAAATGTTAAAAAGTCAGTGTTTCTTGCTTTTTACGAGAATCAGACCACGTTCCATCAAATTGTTTGTTTTAAAAGTCCTGGATATGTGAAAATAATCAACTATGAAGAATACTGTACCAAGATTCATTCACTGATTGATGTCAAAAGAATTCCTTTCAGTTTTGTTACACAATAAGTGCGAGACGGCAAAAAGCAAAGAAAAAGGACCTCTATTTTTATGATGCATTATTTATTACAGGGGGAAATGTGCATCATGGGAATGAAGAGAATCTTCCAAAAGCTAAGAGCGAATGCTCAATGTGTCAAGGCCAGAGATCAGTATATTTCCCAGATGTCAGACTCCTGCCCTTGCACAGAGGCAGATTTTGAGTGGTGAGTTCCTTCTCCAAAGCAACACTTTTTTTTTTCTCTTCATTAAATGCACAACACTTTATCAGTCTCAAGAGGTGGAGTCTATGAAGCACATCGAAGGCATAACAGACGGAGAGTTTGAGTTCTATTTTCAAATTGACAGATTTGTTTTTCTGTATTTTCTGGCCTTAAAATTTAATTTGATGAAAAAAAAAAAAAAATGATGTTACCAGAAGTTATTTTAAGTTTCTATAAACAAAGTATTGTTGCAATATTATTTTTTTATGAATTACAAATTTCTTTCAGAAAATATTGAAAGACAACTCTCTCAATCAGATTTTTAAAACTGTAGATTTCTGAAGATAAACTTTAATGATTTACTCTGTCATGAGCTCTGCTTTGTCTCTAATAAGTATTGGTTTATTGGTTGCAACATTCCTAGAGTGTAATCATTTTTTTACTTCAGAAAATGTATCCATAAAACATTGAACCTCAAACACACGGAGCTTGTGTTGTGTAAGGGCTTTTCTCTCGCCTAGTAAATGAGTTTCTGCATCTGTTGATTTCATCTGAACTAAATGTTTCTGTTTGGAGTTTAAAAGTATTTGTACCTAAACGTGATCACACCTGTGTGTGACTGTTTCCTCCACTGAAACAGTGACTATGGCTTCGAGAGACAAACTGATGGGAGCTGCACTCCAGCTTTTTGGTTTGTTCCTTCAGCAACATCACGGGACTGCGTAACAGGGGACAGCTTCCTCAACACAACAGGGTATGTCTGATGTGTTTGTACAGAGGAAAAGAGGAGGGAGGGAGGGGGGGGGGGGCAGCAGATGCAACTATTCCATGTGGAAATGGTAGTTTGTGAACAATACACTTTCCATGAAACCTTTTTAAAGCATAAAAGAACATGTATGCATGTCATTTTATTCATTGTCTTCAGTAATGTTCCACTCAGTATGAGACTAACTAATACCTTGGTTAGTGAAAACCCCACCAAACGGATTTTACAATACCAATGACATGTTCAAGTCAACTCAGTTCAGTTGTATTGCACCAGTTCACAAAAAAGTAATAGCAAGGTGTTTTAGACAAAAAAAAAACAAAACAAGTTTAATATGGTCCAAGTTAGAACGATGCAATTCAATCTATTGATTCCAATTGAGTCCCGATTCAAAGTTTATATAATGCCAGTTAATAAAAAACAAAAAAAAAAAACAAAAAAACCCAGCAGCAACTCAGTTTCTCAATCTGAGCAAGCATGATGTGAGTTTCAAAAGCTAAAAGGGTATACAAAATCCACTGGATGCATAGCTGACGTGAACATTATAGGGAAAATAACCGTAACCTTCGTAAATTTGTTTAGGTCTTTTTTTAAAGCTGGGCATTTTAGGTGTCAATGTGGATTGACCGTCTTTTTGAGCCTCAAGTGGCCATTGGAAGAACTTTGTTTCTTGAAATCCAGCACTTAAAAAAAAAAGAGAATTAATTATAAAAAGTAATGGACAAAAAAAATGTATATTTGTGGTTTGTATGATGCATGCATCCCATAATCAATAAAACATCAGGAATCAGCGCTCTATAGATGGTAGAATGTGTTCCTCTTTAAAAAACTGATCCGATTTAACATACAATGCTCATCTGTGTCTTCTGTCAACTCCAGATATCGCAAGGCTTTGTCCAACAACTGCACTGAGGGAAGTCTCTTCAAGTACAGCCCCCGGCAACAAAGGTGTCCCAGTCAGGCTCCCAGGGGTCTCCAGCTCTTCACCAGTGAGGGAACGTTGGTAGCAACACTGGGGACGAATGTCACCTTCTTGGTCTTCCTAGAAGAGGTACATTCAAGGAAGAACAATGGCAATGTGCATTAGGTAGCAGCTTGTCCATAAAAATCAAAGAAGCTGTTCCAAACTACGAGGCGTGAAAAACAATGATTTGACAATTTATTTTAGGTCGTAAGTCTTGTAATAGTAAAGGTGAGTCGACCTTGTTTTGACAAACAGAGGGAGATGGCATTAACTGCAATAAGTTATTGTTACAACACTGAAATAGATATTATATATCTGTTACAGGTCAACTGACGTTTTATCTCTGCATTACATTGTTCAACACCATCACAGGATTTCTGAAGGTTCATCTCTGCTGTCGCCAGAAAAGATTGCAGCCATAGACAACAGATTTCACATTAATGTGATTAACTGCATTTCACCCATTTCCTGAACCGTGGCGGATAAAGTGTCCTTTATGTACGTGTCTACCATTTAGTGCCTAATAAAAGCTCCTCTCTGGAGTCAGTTACTTGTCTGTCAGATGAGGTTGTAGGCCCATAGTGGGTGACAATGACTGCACGGGGCACAGCGCTTAGTGGTCCAATGGTTTCGGCTTTCAGGGTCTTTTCATTCAGCTGACTTGAGTTCACGTCTGCAGAGAAACCAAAACTCTACAGCATCCATCCATCCGTCCATATCCGCTTATTCCTATTTAGGGTCACAAGGAGCTTATCCCGACATTCTGCCGCGTCTGCAGCAGTAGTCCTCTGTTCCAGTCCTTGAGGGACACTGCCCTGCATGTCTTAGATGTTTCCCATTTCCTATACACCTCATTCAAATGAATGGGTCATTAACAGACTTTGCAGACCTTGATAACCAGCTAGGGGTGATCGATTCATGTAAACAAGTTTATTGAGGCAGGGAAACATGCAACATTTGGGGAACGCTGGTCTACGGTAACTGGTTTGCAGTAGCTGCTTATTATGTGGCTTTTTTTCTTTTTTTTTTTAAAATCACCGAAAAATGAATGCCATAAATTTTCTTTTGAAATGACCGTGATAGATGCAGCAAGGAAGAGGCCCTGCAGAGAGAAGAGTGTGTGGTGGCATGACGGGAATATCTCCAGTCGTGTTCAGGATGCCAAAGGAAAAAATGATCAGGACATATTGAACGTCAAAACACATCAGTCTTGATAAAAATAAAGAAAATCTAAGACAACCTATGTCCTCAAACCAAAATAAAATTAACACTGAAAATAATGTATTTTCATTTTCTGCCCAGTGTTGTTTTCAAGTGCAGGATGATTCGGTTTAGGCAACAAAACTACTTGATTAGGTTTAGACAACAAAACATCATGATTTGTTTTAATGGACGCCCTTTAAGAATATTAACTGTCTGATTAAACGCCTTCTGGCCACAAAGTTTACTTGTTAGGAGCTCCTGAATGCGTACTTCTCCCATGTACATACATTTTCTGAAAAATTGAAATGAAGTCACCATTTATCATTGATATTATCTGCAGGGGAGCATTGCTCTGGAACTCGTCTTCATATTTTTGTTACTGTATTAGTTCATCCACCAGTTGCCACTTCCTGCTTTTAAGACTGATGCTTGAAGATTGCATGTTTTTTTTCTTTAATGCACTATAAATCAAGAAGTTGTCAGAAAGAAAGCATCAAGGCTTGAGCATCAGCATATCATATAAATATGCACTGACATGATATACAACATGACCTCATTCTTGTAGCTATTATGGAAAGTGCACTTTCTATGAGTCAGCAAAGAAACTGAGAGACAACTGAAGTTACTTTATGAGTGACACTGTCGTGTTTTCTCTTTGAAGGGTCTTGGCTCCATGACAAGTATAAGAGTGGACTTTGGGGACGGGACCGCCATATCCTATGTTAACATAAGCTCCATCGATGACGGGGTCAAGCATATATACAATAAAGTTGGCATCTACCAAGTTTCAGCTACAGCAAGCAACAATCTGGGCTTGGAAAGGGTCACGCTTTACCTACACGTCTCCTGTGAGTCTAAAGTAAATGTACAAGTTGTTCCAAAAACATGCAAATGCACGTTCTAGTCACTTCAAAGGTGGACTTTGGGTTCATAGCGGATGACATGTTTTCTCTGTCAGAATGAAGTGAATTGAGTGATTCATCACCTTGGTTAATAGAAAAACAAAAGACTATACAATATACTAATCATTAGTTTTTTTTAAGCCAATTATGTACAATGAGAACCAACAAGCTTAAATAATATGCAGCTGAAACTATAGAACTTATGAACTTCTATTAACAAAAAAGTAATAAACACTCAGGATGGAAAAATGGCTTAAGACGTCTTATCAAACTGATGTATCACTCAAAATCATGTTAGAAAATTGTGAGTGCCACTCACTCTGATTTTGCACAAAACCATTGAACTTTGCCATGCTCAACTGGTAAACTCATTCAACTTATCATAATCATAGTGGATTGTAATGACTGCTGCAAAAGCCATAAAGAACATCTACAGACGCTCCTCAAACTCTCCTGCAGTGAAAAAGCATCCACACTGTCTGTCGGGGTGTTCCAGGCCGTCGCTCGTTGTGCCAAAATATTATTACAAACATGGCCTCTGCTGAACTTTTGAGCGCCAGGGAGGCCTTGTATTTAGCTATGTTTTAATAAAAGGAGTGACTTTGCAGTTCATGTGTTCTCTCTCTAAAGGTCAGCTTGAGCAGGTGCAGCTCTTGGCTCCTTTGGTGGTTGTCAAGAACAAAGCGGTAAATTTCACCACATCGCTGCAACCCAGTAATGTGGGAACAGTCACTTATTTCTGGTGGTTTGATAACAAAACAGAGGTAAGCCCTTGTTTCTTATTCAGTGACATTCCTTCTGTTTACTGAGGGACATGATGGATAGCACATGGTCATATCTCATGTCTCTGCCTTTTAGCCTCTTGTGACCCTTGAAGGAGCAATTTCCTTCACTTTCTACAAAGAAGGAAGTCACAGTGTCACTGTTCAAGCTTCGGCTGGCAATACTGTCCGACAGGACCAAATGAGGGTGGCAGTTTATGGTAAATATACTTTAAAAAAAAAAAAAAAAGGAAGTAGGCTATGGCCTTTTTTCTCGAGATGACACAGTTTCATGAGATATTAATGAAATGTCTGAGACATGCTTTGGTCAAAATACCACAGAGAGACAGTCCAACTTCTCCCTTTTCATCTACGAGTGAACAGCTCTCTTCATGGTGGTTAGGCGGTGGCTTGGGGCTACTCAATTCCACTTTACCTCTCTCCTCTGCAAGAAGGGCCTTATTTGAGATCTACCCTGCAGCTTCAAGATATCATACATATGTCAGTTTGGACAGAAATTACAGTCAATAGTGCTCGGAGCTCTTTATTACCATATTACCGCAGAGTATACAAACAGTACCCTGCCCATGAACCCACACCTCCACATGCTGCAAACCAAGAAAAAGTAACTGAACCTTTCTGGAAAGTAACTGTTGGTTTACATTAGTTTGGAGGAAAAATGTGATCTGGTCTTCATCAAAGTCAATAATAGACAGACACAGTGTTTTTAAGTTGATAAACATTTATGATTTCACGTCTTTGTTAAACACACCTGTTGTGAACTCTCTGGTTGAGCGTCCTTTGGTAGACAGCACTTACACACGAGCGTGTTCGATAGCCCTGCGTCACACCTGCATAGCAGTCTGGATTTGTCGATCAGCTTCCGCTCCGAGACATCTGTTAGATATCTGGTGTGAACGACTTTCCCGAGGTCACGCCACACCGTCTCTACGTCGTTAAGCTCTGTGCTCTGACTCGCCGACTCCGAAAGGCTGCTTTTCTTTTTTCTGAAGCCATTCTGCGCTGGATTTACTTTGATTTGTAGGTTCATTGTCCTGCTGTTTTACCCAACTTCAACTAAGCTGTTTTTAGCTGTTACTCGTTGGTTTCTCTTTACCTCGTTGGGGATTCTTTATTGTACTTTTAGAGTCATCTTGACTGGGCACCCACATACCAAACTGTCTCCATTTATAGACAATATGTCTAACTGTGGGTTGATGTTTGTCTTTACATTTTGAGTTTATTTTGTATCCCTTTCCAGTTTGAGGCAGATCAACACATCCTGATCATATGTCTTCAGTTATCTCCTGTTTGCAAGTTGTGGTTCACATTAACAGATGCCTCTTATTAACAGCGTGACTTATTTATTAAACTGGACTCCATGTGAGCAAACTATCGACTTTAACTTTAACTCAATGGACCAATTAGTCACTGGGTTCACGTATTCTTTCCAGCAGCATTGTGAATGCTTGATGGGTGTGTTTTAATAAAGGCACGATAAACTGAAATTGTTTGTGTGTTATCAAGTTAAACATGTTGCATATGTCTATTATTAAGACTTAGATGAATATCAGAAAACATTTGGTGGCAGATTTATGCAGAAAACCAGTCTACCAATGAGTAGTATACGCCTTATCCACCAGTGAGTTAATAGTTTGATGGCAGTACAATAATTTTAGTAATTGAATAAGCAATAATTAAAGAATTAATAAAGGGTGCTGCTCTGCAAATTGTCTTAATATCCACATTTTGTTGGAAATCATCCCGGTTCTGCTGGTCACTTTCCATAAAGCTGTAACACTAAAGAAAACTGTTCACTTCTGCAGTAAAAAGGAAGAATCTCTGCATGGGAGGATTTTACTAATCCACACAATCCTGAGGTTATGGTTAAATATTGAGGAAAATGACTTCCAAAGGGTTTTCCGGAGCACCTTGCACCTACCTTATTGGAAGACATCTTCAGATTACAATGCTGTGAAAAATTTGTTGCCAAACTCAACGAGAATTTACCAAAACTTACATTACAAATGACAGTAAGCACTCATGCTTTCTGATCAGTGTTTCACTGATTCTTTATCATGCATGTTGTAAAATAATCTGTAAAATAAAGCAATACTTTTTAAAAAAATCAAGGTCAGTAATTTTTAAAAGTAAAAATAAAGATGTTAAAGGCTTTTCACATTCACCCTCCTGTCCTTGTATTTCCATGTATAGAATTGATTTCTTTGAATTCAGTTTGTGCTGGATTCACACTCTTAAACACTTGATGGTTTACAGACATGACATTTGGAGTTGTCGCCAGTCTCAGTCATGATCAAACATGTTATTTGTCAAGAAATTTGATTGACTGGCTCCTGTGCCACAGCTTAGAAAATGACCTAATCTATATTTTCTCTGTAAAGTTACACAGGCAAAACGGAGCAAATGAACCAAATATCTGACTGGGGAATGCAAGCCACCAAACATTTAAAGTGGAAGAGAAACAAGGATGCTGCAATTGAAAGTTGGATATGTAAAATCACGATTTCCTTGGACTGTTTATAAATCAACAAACATTACTTTTACTGGTACAGAATTACCACATTTCTTGTCATTAAATGATAGTCCTCTGTTTACCAAGTTAAAGGAGAGGCTGGATAAAGGAAGCAGTGACGCTCCTTTCCCGGCATTTTAGACCATCAAACCAGCTGATGTCACAGCTTCCATTACAGATGTGTTTGATTGTACTTGGGTGGAAACATTCCTAAAGAAAAAGCATTCGGATGAACCGATTTGACTGGCCGGTGAAATATTAGAACATCACTGATGATGAGAAGCTCAAAACAGGATTTGGGGCCTCTGTGCTACAGTCGCCCTCTTGTGGTAGTCAGAGGAGCGTGCTATTTATGACTTGACTCTTGGTAATTAGTTTTATTTTCTGTTTATTTTTCTATGACTTCATCACGTTAAGGTGTAGACAGCCACTTGAAGCCAATAGTTAAGGCGAGTCCAATTATTTCAGTATGAACTCACTTATATAACTAGAAAGGTTTGGTCATGTCAAAGCACCATTCTCTGATAAAGGTCATGAGATACAACTAAAAACGCCAAGAAAAGACAGTTTATTAGTGAACATTGTGAAAGCAAAGCTTTTCCCTCAAGCCTTCATTAGCAATGAAAATTTCAAAACTTTCATTCTCATTTTTAATCTGCCCCTAATAATCAGCACCTCATTAAAACCCCCATCTCAGGACAGATGTTGTTTTTTGTTGTTTTTGTTAATTTTCAAGGTTAAGAATGCAACTAAAATCGCATCTAATATCAATCATAATTAGTTAAAGTTCTTTGCCAAAAGCAGTAACACAATTTCTGGTCATAAACGTAAGTTTTATTTTCATACTAAATATGTAGATGGAGTAGTCGGCAGCAGTTGGCCTCCAGTGAGCAGCCAATAGTGTGCGATCAATGAGATTCATTAAGATAATTCCCAGCTCTTTTGTGTAGTCACCGGTAGTGTTTCATGTGGAAGGATTAACAACGGATTTTCAAAATGGAGATAAAAGGGTCAAAAAACTAAAATAAAAATGAAAGAAAAGGATTTTTCCACAGAACTACATCCAAGTTCCTTGCCTCACTGCTGGTATCATAATCAGAGTACAGGCTAATTTAGATATCTGAAATTAATTATTGAGTAGTGAGATTTCTTCTTGTTTTACAGATTATTTCAAGTCGCATCTTTTGGCTTTTTCCTCTAATCTGGACGAGCTGAACCCCGGGGTGTCCGATTGGAGAGACGACATCGCCAGAGTTGTGAAGAGCTGCATGGTTCAGGTCAGCTCTGGAAACCTTACAAGCTATTATGGAATATAATCCGAAGTTAGCGCAAACTCAAACAGGAAAACAGCTCAAGTCTTTGTCTAGTGTGGAAGCAGTATCTGTTACGTGATTATGCTGTTTTACAGGATACATGTGATCCTGTCAGTTGTGTCAAATGTTTCACTCGAGTACAAACTGAGTTTTTAACCTCGTCATTGATATTGTTTGGAAGCATTAGAAAGTAAATAGTACGCCTTTGTGATACTTCCACATTTGACTTGTTATAATTTAGTTTCCTCCGTCTTGAGAACTACTTTGTGGTTCAAGGACGCGCAGCTGAAGGACCCCAGTTTTGGAACTGGTCATTACATATAATTGACAGTGACACAGAGGCCAAAGTCATCTGCTGGCACATAGAGATGTGGGTAAACCCAGATTAGCATATTCAAAGATCCCCATTGAGAGATTGAGGGGGGGGGGGAGAGAGCTGTACAAGCCAGTTGAGATTTTTCTCAGCAAAAGCTTATAAATGTATAATTTTTAAGCGAACCAGGATATAAATTTCTTCTCTCTAAACTGACTTGTCAAAACATTGTAGGTCAGTAAAAACCCTGCTATGACAGGTTTCTCTGTCAAGATATGAAATACTAGTGAGATAGCACCCAAAATACAAATAAACACAGCCAGGCTATGGTTTAGTGGGTCTGGTTTTCTCTCTGACACTCTGCAGCAAGTTATGTAAAAGACCTGGATATTCTGCTCTATATATATCCAACACTAGCCCTCAGTATGAAACATTCACTTTGACCTTCTGTCTTGTCAGATAATACCATGGTTTACAGCAAGAAACTGACAGCAGACCTCTGGTTATGGCATAAATGCACTAAAAGGCCTGGCCTTTACCAAAAAATGTCAGACTGAACTTGCTTGTTCCACTTGATCTGGGCATTGGGTCTTGACAGTGACTGGTATTTAGGCAAATGACACATGAAGCAAAAAGCAGAAGGATTTTACCCATTGATACAGACAACACACAAAGATCAAGTTTTTAGGACTGCAGCACAGATTACCAAGACAGTCAATAAAAACAAAACAATAAAAAAAAAACAAAAAAACAAAAAAAACAAGTTTCTAATGAGGTTTTGTTTTTTATTAAAGGTCACAGGAATCAGTGAAGATCAGCTCCTGGTCACAGTGTTCCCAGGCTTGCCAACCACAGCTGAGGTTTTTATTGTACCAGAGAGGAGGTCGAGAGACGGAGCACTGGATGAAAAGTGGGCGCACCTGGATCAGGTAGCGCTTATGAGATCATTGCTGGGCTCCTGACAATTGCTCAGTGATGGTGTGAAGTGTCAAAGTCATTTCTATACGGCAGAGCCCAGAGCGTCCCAGAACATTGCACTGGAACATGTTCCTTCTTTTATCTTCACCTGTTTTAATGTTGCTGCTGAACAACAGTCTGCATTCCTGATGATTTTTAAAGTAAAGGTGACGTTTTAACTAGATTTCCTCTATGTCCATAGTCTTCAATATGTGTATTCGCTGTTATCAGAAGGGCAGATGTGCAGACGACACATTTGCAGACACCAATATTAGTTACTGTTCTCAGTCCTGGTTCACTTAGATACAAACTCTGCTCTTTTTTTTTTTTTTTCTTGAATATCTTTTTAAACTCTTGAATTGTTTTCTTACCTTATAAGGGGCCGTAATTTTCCTTCATTTCCAGTCATGTAATAAAATCAACCAGAGCAGACCTGAAACTTCAGTGAGACAATACATCACAATTAGGATTGTGTCTGTACGTATTTTTGTCAATTACATTACTGTTATATTATAACACAACTTTTAGTTCAGCTTGATTTGGACAATCTGCTACCCGGAGTCACACAACAGTAAGGTTAAGTTTGACAAAAATAAATACAGGCGGGATTCTCAATGTGATGGATCACCTTGGGCAGCCAAGTTTGAAGTCTCTCTGCAGTTGTATTTTAATACCACAGTGAAACAAATAGATGCCACAGGCTGCGTCGTGGGTTGGAAAAACACCATGAAGTCTCTTCGAAAAGGTCAGCAGTAATGAGTACTGTGTATTTTTTATAGTAATTGGGCTAAAACATGCAGACACACACTATTCAGGTTCATTAACTGAAAACACATCCAATAGTCTCATTGTTCTTAGCACGCAGGAACATCCATCTCATCTCATATGGCTCTGTACTTCTTTCAATAGCAGCTCAATAGTTTTTATCCCTCCTTTAATTTCCACACTCCTGCAGAGTTAACTACTTACCAATTCTCCATGCATTATTTTCAGACTGATTTAGCCACGTAACATAAACTTAAATGATTAATTTAGATTTGCTTTATAAGTAAGACAAATATAGGAATCATGTTCCCTCTTTGTGACTGCATTCACTCAGGTTTTATATGTTTGATATTAAGGTACCAAATAATTTGTTTTCCCACATCTACCACGTCTTTTTTTAAAAAAGAATAACTTATGACGACACTAGAGGGCACTGTCGCCCTGTATATCGTGTTGGCACTAAAATGACATCAACAAATCATTTCAGAACATGCCATTCGTCACCCTGCTACTTTTATAGAAGTTTAGAGCTTTAGATCATGATAAGATCATCATTTCAACTTACTGCATCTCATCTAAGTTATTACTTTATTGCTGTAAAATACGGTTATTAGGAAATTGATCTGTTATGTCAAAGATATTAAATAGGTACACAAAATAAAGTTGTTTTTTGTTGTTGTTGTTTTTTTTTTTTTGCTTTAAATAATTGGCATATAGGCAGGCTCATTTATTCATCACAAGTAAACATGATTTTACTGGCTCACAGTCAGCCTTGAACTAAGTTAATAGGCATTTAATTGCATTGATGCATCATATAATTGGCACCATCAAGAAAGGAGACAAACTGGGGCAGGCTGCTAGGATTGGGAATTAAAGAGATGTATTTATCTAAAGCCTGTTTGATTACCTGGCAGAACCTCACAGACAATAGGGTAATAAATCTTCAGTTCACTGTTCTCATCTCCTGTGAATGACTTGTGATGCGGAGGCATTAACTTAGTGTGTGCCCACACGTACACATGTGCGTGTGTCGAGTGTATGTGTGGAGCGGCTTATTAAAATGTGTAATAGATTTACTGACCCTGATATGCCACTAGAAGAAAAAGTAATTATTCATGCTGTGTAGAGCGGTCTAATTTTAACCAGCGGAAAGATTTTAGAAAGCGCGAGATGGAATTATTGAGGCATGGCTAAGGACTCAAATGGGCACTGGGAAGGCATTTTGGTCCCTTGTTAAATGACTGCTTCATCAAGGTGTGAAAAACTGAAAAACTTTGAGCACTTCAGGGGGAAAAAAATTAAAACGGCAATTTTATGATATTAGAACAGACTTTGATTTCCTATAATGTTGCCTCGTTGAACTTTTAAATGGGTTTTTTGCCTTCCCTTTAACATATTTATCTGATTAAATGTAGGAGAAAAATTCCCTGTGTAGCAGAAAAAGCAAAAAAAAAAAAAAAAAAGTAGTGATTTCTTTAAATGTCACTGTCGTACTACAAGCATAACGCCCTTTTACCTGGAGGTGTTTGTGTCGTCTGTAAAGCCTGTCGGGTTTCAGAACTTCGGGCTCGGTTTTGCGTCTGTCATATCAACATTTACCCCTCTTTAGAGCAAAACAAAAATCAAGATTAATAATACATGCTGCTGGATGAAACGTCTGTGGTTGAAATATTGATGACTGTAGGATATTGCTGTACATCCGCAGCTAACAGTCCTCTTTGGGGTGTCGCTCCTTGTTGTAGCTTTCTCGAGTCCTGCTAAGTGCTCTGAACCAGGACCTCATCCAGTTTCCACTCAGACAAGGGGTGCAGGTGAACGTGTACGCCACGCGACTGTCTCCAGGTGAGTCTGCTGCGGATGCCTGAATAAGTGCAGTTATTGTTCTTTGTTCTTTTAGAGTTAAAGTTTGTCAAGTCTATCAGATGAAGTTCAAAATTATGTCTTGAAAAGAGCTGTTTTTTTTTTCTTTGTTTTTTTTGGCTTATTTCCACTTTCAGTCTTTACATCACAATATTTACATAACTCATATTAATTTAAAATACCTTTGTGCAAACAGCCTTCATGTGTGCTCATTTTCTCTATTTCCCTCCTTCAAAGCTCCCCTTGTGGACAACTCTGACAGCTTGCACAGCGGCACTGCAGTCATCATGCTGGTATCAGTGGTGCTGATGGGCTTGGCCGTCTTTGTAATATATAAATTTAAAAGGTAGAGTATAGCAGATACAGCCGATATATGCTGTGGAGACATTTTCATACACACACTTGCAAATATTTATCGCACATACACTGGTGTGTATTGTATGTGGTTTGTGTATGTGTGTATTGTGTTTGCACAGCCCTCTTCAGAGGTGTCTTCTTTATTTAAATGCAAGCACCTCTCAGCTAAACTGCCAAAAAAACTTTCCACAAGTATTCAGACTCCATATATCCTCTGGTAACGGACATCCGCGGCACAATAATAGCCGGAGGAATAAGACAATTCCCCTCTGTCTCAATCTACAGAATATTACAGGGAATGACAGTCTAATCAATTCTCCCAGAGTGCAGAATGGGTGTCAGAGTCCTGCAGTTATCAATATTCATCTATCTGACAATGTGAGGGTTGACCTTTCGGAAAATGCTAAACACAGCCATTCAAGGTGAGGCATGCTCTGCAGAGAGGCAGGAAAGGTTGACGGGATAAGTCCTAAGACAACATATATTATACAGTAAGGGACATACAGTAAATAGTATCCTCTGCTGTAGGTAATCCCGTGCCAATCGTGATGGGATGTTTTAGCTCGTCGTCAATTTTACTCATTATAAAGTTAAATATTACTTATCTTCAACTTCAAGGATCCTAATTGCCACATTAAGAAATCAACTTTGAGTTTCTTAAGCTCCTCCAAATGCCGCAGCACCAGCTGCAGCGCCAGCTCACAAGGGGCGAATCCGAAATTAGAAATGCGAGAAGTTAGTTTTAAGCAGAATTGGGGGATGCATCTGAGGGGATGAAAAATTGATTAAAAACTGAGGTGAACAATATGAAAGTGAGAGACCAACGCCCGGCGGAATGCAAAATGCCCTACTTTTACCGCTTTCGAGCAATCTTCTATCTTTAATAGTTAAAAATAGTGTGACAGATTATGCTTTGTGAGAGCATTAGTGAAGGGGACCTGATGACAGGTTTCCATTAACTTGCCTTTTTAAAAAATAAATAATGAAAACCCTCCTCTGCATGACCTGCAGGAAGATCCCAGGCATGAACACTTACACGGCAGAGCAGCCTGACAAAGAACAAGAGGTCTTCACTGCCGTGACCTCCATAGACGTCCCGAACCCCGAAGGGGACAAGCTGACCACGCTGGATCACATGGATGCACAGCTGGACTCAAAAAGCAGAGGTATGGACGGCCCGGTTTGCTGCGTAAAGCTACGGGGCATAATCGGCCTGGGATTTTTTACATTTTATTTTAAGCTCATGCTGGACAGTGACGATCTACTCTTCGTTAACTCTTGTATTCTGTCCCTCTCTCCAAACCTGGTCTTGGTAATATTGGCATATTTTTTTTATTAAATTAAATAGTATTGTCCATCAGTTTAATCAAACCCAAACTGTATACATGACAAATTCAGCGTATTTCTGTCATTTAGCCAGATTCCCTGTCTCGTGCAGTTACATTTTGATCATTAAGTAGTTATTAGTCAAATTGGAATTGAAAAGGACGTACCAGAGTCATTTAGAAGTTGTTTTTTTTTTTTTAAGATTAACTGAAAGATGTTGTGTTTGATAGACAAACAGATGGATAAAAGCGCGTTTGCTGGCACAGTTTAGACCCCTTTAGTTGGAGGGTCACTTCTCCTAAATACATCCATACAGCACAATGTGCCACAGGATTATTTAAAGAGTTTTATTATAATGTAAGTCATATAGCCTTTACAGACATCAGATTTCAACCCAAAAGGACAATTAGTGAAGATGTGGAAACATTCTGGATATTCGTCTCCACCAGCATCCTTAAAAACACTAATAAGGGGGATGTCTTTTAGGATAATTATATTCCACTCCTCTGTAGCATCATAGACTGCTCCGGAGCCTCAACGCGACATTTTATGTTGGTTTTTCTAGGATTTGTCAGCCTAGTGTATCTAAAACTTTTAATGCACCAGTTAACAGAAGGTTAATGTGAAGGTTAATGAGTCTTAATCAGGACATAAATTCTGGAAAAAGCAAAATGAGAATCTTTTAACCACAAATTTTCATCACACAGCATCAGTAGCACATACAGCCAAAAGTCTGCACAGAGTGGCAGTTTGTTTTAGTAAATAACCTTTTAGCGGAACATAAGTTGTCACAATAGTGACAAACCGCTGCCCCGAGTTGAAACTCACTGACAGCGAAGAGACATTCACTTAATGTTTAGTGCTGATGCCATTTTCCCCTTCCTGTACCGTCATACAAGTTGCCAAGAAGCAGCTATTATCATGTACTGTATATTTATGCATTTGCCATCGTGACTTTGTCATAGCGAGTTTCATTAATATACACAGGTTAGTGAAGGACAATCAAGTGCCAGCTAAAGTGATGAGAATGTCCAGGTGAATTATTTGATCCAATAAAATAATTAGAGCGCCGGGAGTGCCTCAAGAGCAGTGAAAGCATTTTCATCAAGAAATATCTACAAAGTTCCAGTTGATTTACCTCTACCTGCGCCTACAGTAAACATCCAAGATAAATGTGTTTGTGTGTAAAAAAAAAAAAAAAAAAAAAAAAAAAGCCCTTATGCAAATACCTACATAAAATCCCTCCACTGTCTCTTCCCTTTCTTCTCCCTCGCCAGGCTACCTGCCATCTCACGCAGACATCAAGCTCTCTGATGAAGCGCCCCATGTGTTTTAATGTTGGGAGTCTATGACCGACTCGAAAGCAATACATCTTCTTTGGCAGTTACTTCCAGCAAGCTAGGAAACCGCGGTCACAATGAATGGTCTCGAGTGTTTTGCTACCCATGCATGGACGGACCAGCTCACACTGTGCTGCCTAAATCCCTCCGAGGAGACTGTACAGATTTATACTTGCCTCTTGAAAAGGAACACTTTTTGACTGAAATACTTGTATTTTTGCAAGGACATTGATCTTTTTATGTAAATAATGTACATCCATAATGGAAGAAGTAAAAGTTATCTGTCTCAGCTGGTTACAGCTGTGTCTGCTCATATATGAAAACATCAAGCAGCAGCACGAGAAAGATGTGTAGTAATATATCAAAAATTTATTTAAATATTCTTCTATTTCTGGTTTGTTTTTTTTCTTTTTTTCTTTCTTTTTTGGTCTTGTGTTTGTGCAATTTTCTTTATGCAGCTGTGTGGAACTTTCTTATCAGGGTAAGACAGTGAAGGAAGCAGATTCATTAAGCTCTTTACAATCAGTAAATCTTATCACCACATTCTCATCAAATGAAAGCTTGCAATATCCAGGAGATGATGGAGGACTCCCCGTCCCAGATCTGCGTATTCCATCATGCCTGTCTCTCCGCTGCTCAAAATGTTATATATGTCAAAACAAAAACATAAGAACAGAAGATTACAGCAGATAGGTATACGCAGGAGATGAAAATCTGAGCAGTCTTTCTTTAGGAGACACACGCGCACAAAAATGATTTTAGTCACAAATATCACGAATCTGACTCTGGCTGATGCAAATCAATCATATGCTTTAATATTGTAGCAGAAACTTTATATTGTTTGTCTCATGGTCATATTCATTGCTCGCCACGCCAAGTTTTTCTGGTGCATTTTGATTTCCGTGACAGTGAAATGTAAATTTGGTAAATACGTCCTGTTTGAACAAGTAAACACTCTGACACCCTGTAATGTAGTAAAAAGTTATACTGTGCCGAATTTGTGCTTTAATAAGTCATTAGATCGAGGTTGATTTTGTTTACCCCCACAAAGTTAAAAGCTTGCCATAGTTGATCTCATTGTGAAAGTGGTATTTCCTCACAAATCAAAAGCTTTATTTATTTATGACCTATTTTTTTGGGATGTGTTAAAATACCTTTCCTGTATTCTGGACTATTTATCCAGCAACATGACACCAGCATCTACATGTACTGTTTCCAAGTTTTCAGTAATGCAGAGGAGCCTGCAGTCTGTTCAAGGTTTACCCCCAAGGACCAAGGACAAAAGGCTGCAGATTTGTTCATCTCCCTTGCTGCGAGGGACGCGGAGATAGAGAAGACGTATCTCCTGTCAACACGGCTCAGCCTACGCACACAGCTTCGGTCAGCCGCTGTCTCTTTGGGATAAGTACTGAAGTTCTTCTTCATCAAACTTTTCTTTTTAAGTGTTGTCAGCATCATATGTCAGTAAGACAAATTGACTGGAGGCGTCTCCATACTTCTTCCTTGCAATCTTCTGATTGAGCCAGAAGCGTAAATAAACTCAAGACGAACTATCAACATGATAAATCAGAAGATTTTTCTTTTTTGTGTTTGATATTTATTTAACTAAAATTTGCTCAAGTCCCTGTAATTAACCTGTGAATACAACTGTGAACATATTTGCATGTTTTCTTTTCTCTCAAGCTTCTTGAACTATGTCTTATGTAGAAGAAAAAAAAAAAGAAGAAATGCTAGAAATGTGAACTGAAGTATTTTCTGTTTCTTAAGAAGCTAAGCAACTCATTCAGTACACGTCAAGTGATTCGTCAGTGGGTTGTTACTGTGTTTTTCATTTGATCTTGCAGACGTAACTATGGTTGCAAAATAAAGCAGAACATGACAGTGGTGCAGTGTAAACGGGTGTTAAATCGATTCCTCGAAGCATGAGCAGATTATTGTTGCATTACAGACAATGCAACTGACTACTACTGCAACACAATCACTTCACTTCATATCTTTACATCCACTGACTCTTTTGGATCTCACAACCTACTGCTTTGTTGGATGAGTTGCTTTCTGTGTTTGCCTTTTAATAAGTGTTGCTTAGCATGCTTAAAGTTTCACTGCAGTCGTTTGCTTGACACAATGCGACCGAGTAGAGGGCCATGAAAAGCATTGAGTAGCCTGGAGTGATTCTAATGGGCTGATTCCTTGGCTCTCCCACTGTGCAACAAATTAATTATCCCCTCTCCAGGAAATCAAAACACACACAATCAACAAAGAAGATTTTCCCTGGCTGGCTAGCACCTTGAATGAAAAATGTCCCACAACAACAACCCACAGCAATATTGTGTTAGCCCCAGTGTGAAATTGATGAGCATGTTTCCTTTCATTGAGTGCTACATTACAGTGTCTGGCTGCAGAGAATCATCCATTAGTGATTGTCACCGTTCAATTTGATTTTGCACTGCTGAACATCCCAGGGCGGTTAGAGAGAGGCCTTGGTGTTAATTCAGACTGAGAGCAGGAGTGAGAACAAGACTTTCAGGGCGTTAATGGCCACTGGAGTGATGGAGATTGGTGTGTGATACAAAGGTGTAAGTGGCAAACAAAATGCAAACCAGAGGACAGGCCTGCTTGCTGCAGCTTTGAGGATGAAGGTCTAGTTTTGTCCTCCAAAGCGGTTGTTTTTTTCTATCATAATAATGTCTGTAGCTTATTACCAAATCATCTCTTTCTCATCACCCATCTCCAACCTCTGTATTTGTTCCCATTAAGTATAAAACCCTCTGTAACAGGCGACCTGAGCAGCGGAAGTAAAATGAAGCTCAGTCTAAATGTCAGATGGGAATCTTCGCATGGGTGTTATCACACTTCTCCCCATTAAAGCTGACTTCAGAGCCTCTGTGAGATCATTAAGAGTTGTATGCTGAGGCTGATACACTGACTGCTACAAGACACCTGTGCTTCAGATAAGAATGGGACAGTGATGTAAGAACACTGCTTTTCGTAACCGTTTTTAAAATGTCAACAGAAACAGAATGTAAGCCACCCGTTCTTACTGCACATACGCCAATATAACACACACTGAGGGTGCATGCATGATAGAAAAACATAATTCCATATAAAAATACATTTATTTTGAACAAGTTCAAAACACTATTTTGTCACAATGAGAAATATGATTTCTAACGGAGATAGGAACAACATCGTAGATCATGTCATGCACAACTTGTGAACAACTGGACAACCAGACCATTAGACAAGGTGTTTAATAATTTGTTTAATGTGTCAAGTAAAAGTTTAACTCACCATAATGTATGTATATACAATACTCACTCACCCCAACATAGTCTTTGAACACAGATAATCAGAGCATGCTGTTGTAGAAAAGTAAATAAAAAGGACATGTAGCTTGTTGTGAGGCTAAAAAAATCCATGGAAACACACGACCGCCTGCTTGGAGGACTGACTTTACAACAAAGTAGGATGAAGCTACTGTATCCCTTCCACTTCTATGTACAATTTATCAACATTCCCACCTTTAAGGCCAGACTTTCATCATCAGAGAAACAGTCATAGAAAGCACCATGTTATCATCCACAGCAAAAACCACGACACATTTCTGTCCATTAAGTCTTCACAATAGTCAGAATTTGACATTTTTACACATGTGCATTTTAATTACAACACAAAGACCCATAATATTGGAGAAGTAAAAACATTTTAAAACTCTGTGACAGCAAAACTTCACATTTATGCATCAATTCTATTCTAAGTCATGGAGACGGACTTGGATGTGTTCTGCTGTCGTAACGTCCAACCAAGATGTAGAGAAATGACAGAAAGTTATTAAAATAAAGTAAAAAAAAAAAAAAAAAAAAAAGGGAGTCACAGTAGACAGATTTTACAGCCTCAATCAGTTTGTGGATAAAGAAAAGAATATAAAGAAAAGAAGGAATAATTAAGCAAATCCTGTAAGATGGAAAAAATATTAAATTTTTCATTGAAAAACCCCAATGTTACATTATAATAGTATTATTGGATGGCCAAATATCCTCATAACAACGTATGATATGATATTACATGATACAATAAATCCTACACATTGTTTCTACTATTCTCTCTCTGTATATTATTCTAATAAAGAACTATACAAGTGTGTTAAGGAGGATTAAAAAGTTTTGAACTGGCAAAATATGATGTAAATATTCATAAAATATTCATATCAGCCATGTATGATCTATGGCAGTGGTAAAGACATTATCAGCTACTTTCAGCAGTTCACCGCCCTCAAACTGAGGTCTGGCTCAGAAGACTGATCATATTCAGATACTGTAAACTACTTACTCTATCCAATATAATAATATCCAGTACTAGTGGAAAACATGATTCTAATCAATAGCATCTGTCAGCATTAAATGAATAAATTAAATTAAAGCAATGCTAACATAGCAAACAATTTCAGTACAATTGAAACACGACAAGCTGTACTTACTCACAGAGCTCATGTCTTACACATTTGTACAGTTTGGAAACTCCCTTGTGACAATTCTCTCCATATTTCTTCCAAATCCTCCTGGAAACAAATAATGCAGAGTAAGTGGAGAGAGAGCCAGTCAGCTGCTTTGACATAACAAGCTCATCACAAACTTCTGCTATCTCATATTTTGGCTTTATCTACATGACTCTCAAATGACATTTTGCGGTGACGCAAAAAAAAAAAAAAAAAAAAAAGAAGAAAAAAACTCTTTTAACATCAACCAAACAAGTCATCTTGAATCTTTTTACTTGAAGATGAAATGGTTTGCACAAGCTTTTATGCTTGATTACAAATTCATCACCCATGCATTTTGGCTGAAAAGCCGCCTGTTGTCGCACCAAAGAAGCATGGCGTGCCTGAGCAGGGCTGAGCTGATGTAGGAGCGGCGATAAGATAGGATCACTGTG
The DNA here is from genome assembly GCA_014839995.1 of Xenentodon cancila. NCBI lineage: Eukaryota > Metazoa > Chordata > Actinopteri > Beloniformes > Belonidae > Xenentodon > Xenentodon cancila. The sequence continues at coordinate 11,204,044 of CM026208.1, forward strand.
ACAAAAGAGGATGTCTGATTGTTCTCACACCGGCTTTTTCTAAGGTGAAACATATGTGTCTCAGCTGTGTCAGCAGCTTAAATTTAGTCATTTGTGTAGAGAGGTGTGACGCAAATCTCACCCAGATGAGTAATAACGGAGCAGTAGATTCATCAAGGTAAAGATCTGGCTGTCAGTTCAGATTTGCAAGAGAAATAATGATTTACGAGTTTTAAATTGCTTTTACAAGCAGCACGCTTACGACTAATCTGCGTCGGCCACAACACAATTACTATTTGTAAAGCACGTAAATGATGAAATGGAGTTAAAAATTTAGATGTGAATGGTGTAGTTTGAAACTTGAATGTTTTGTGAAACGATGTAGAAACTATTAATAATGCAAAAGCAGACAGGATTCAAAAAGCTGTCTATTCAGATTGGAAGTGGTCACGGATCAGAGTGAAATCCTTCACATTTACTCCGACTCAAAAACTTAAGGGGAGGAAAAAAAGTGTTTACCATTTTGTTATAATTACATAGTACAGATCTTGAATTGCGCATGAATAAGTGAGTTAAAATCAAATTAAACAATTTTCTGATGAACCTCATGTAAAATGCACAATTTCTTTGTTACATCTAGTTGTTGTTTTTTTCACCACTTATATTTAGTTTAATTTAATTCCGTTCCCCATCATTTCAGTGCAAGACTTATAATTATAACTATATTAGATTGATGTTCATTTTGCAAGTTAATTGCCACTGAAGCTGCAACATCTCAGATTTGTTGGAGTTTGCTGTTACAGAGCGACACCATGATTCATTTGGAGTCACGTTTCTGCCAAGGTGATGAATGTAACCGCAACATTTGCCTCATGCACTTCAGATTTTGGTCTCGTTTTATTTTTACAGCTAAATTCCCTACCCCTTATTGTCTTTTTGGTGTGTATGGTGTAGGCTTTTTGAAATAGCTGGAATAAAATTGGTTTTGTTTGGTTTTTGATTGCTTTTTTTTTAATGTTTGAATTTAAACTGTTACCATAAGAAAGGCTGTGAAAACTAAGAAACAAACATGTTAGTTGCTACTTACACTACTACTTCCACTAAAAAATCATTTTAATGGTAGTGTAAGGATCTGGGAAACTTTTAACAAATAAAGCCACAATAACACATTCACACCAATAAAAGGTCTAAAATATCTAACTTACAAAGTGTAATTATCCGTGCAGAAAATCGTGAAAATTATCCATCCATCCATCCATCCATCCATCCATCCATCCATCCATCCATCCATCCATCCATCCATCCATCCATCCATCCATCCATCCATCCATCCATCCATCCATCCATCCATCCATCCATCCATCCATCCATCCATCCATCCATCCATCCATCCATTTCCACTTGTTCCTATTCAGGGTCCTGGGATTCTTGTGGAGCCTATCCCAGCTCTTTTCAATCAAAAGGTAGGAGTACACCCTGGACCTTTAGGAATTTGACCAATCAAAAAAAACAAAAAAAAAAACCCACCTAAAAACTCACTTTCAAGAAAGCTATGTTCAGATTAAAGGCTAAATCCAATTTTTGGGAAATGACAATCCAGAGTTGCTGAGTGATCATTGACATGTGTTCAGATCCTGTCTGCCACATTAAAACTATGGATCAAATCAGAGCAAAAGTAGTCACGTTTAATTTTCCAGCTCCTTCAATTTGGTCACTCTGGTTGCTCAAAGAGGATTTAATACGTAATTCCTAATGTGACACAAACAAATATGTTTACCAAACTAATTAAAATCAGACACTCATGTAAAAAAAAAAAATTGGAATCGAATTTAAAACCACTTGGTTTGAAACAGATTTGGCAAAAAACATAAAAAATAACATAAAAACTCATTTATTGTAACTTTTTGGCTGTTCAAACTGTCAGGAAATCTATCTAAGAAAGATTCGAATATGCTAAAAAACTAATGTGTGCAGGCCACCTTGAGCAAAGCTTAAGAGCATTTCCAGGTGACTCTCAATCTTCGTTGTTCTTAAAAAAACTACAGGTTCTTACAGATATGCTGGAGCAAAACTACCTACTACTACATCGTACATCTGTCAGATTCTGCTTGGCATGTTCAAATCTTCACTTTAATCTTTACACATTCGGCTTTCAGTTTTATTTACCAACCACTCCAGCTGCAATGTGACAACCATCAACCACTAGGGGATTATTTTTATCAAGCTTGTGAAGTAATTTGTGCTAAAATGAGAACACACTGAATCCACATAGTAATTAAATTAAATTTTAACATATTAATATGAATTATTAACTTATACTATTAGTCCACATCAATAATTAAATAAATATGGGTCATTTTCTTTTACTCTAATAGTGTGTTTTTTTTGTTGGTTTTTTTTCCAGGCCAAGACCAGTAGAAAATTCAACACTGTGTGAAATATAAGTGCAAATATAAGTGCAATAGGCTGGGCAGTGACCATAATCCTGTAAAATACTGTGGAAACAGATTCGGCCGTCTGGGAACCTTGATATCTTAGCAAAAGACAGAGTATATGCAAAAGTCAGAATATATGAAACTGAAATCAAGTTGATGAGTATACATGAAACTTTTGAGCAACAGGTTGGAAATTAATTTACCCAAAATCAAAAGGTCCACAGTGCCGCGCTGCTCTTAAATAAATAAGCACTTTTAAAAACAACCAAGCAGGAGTTAATTTGTTTCAGATCAGCAAGGGCTTGGACAGGTGGAAACAGCTGAGAAATGAAGAAAAGCCAAAGTGCTGAGTGACCAGAAAAAAGGCCTGCAGCCCACGTCTGTGTCAGAAACACTGCAATGCTACTTTTGTCAAACGGTCCTCACTGTGTGCAGGAATGGGAAGTTCTCATCTTAAAGACTTCACAGTGGATGTCAGCTGGAAAATCAAAAACGTAACTTGTCATCGTGATCTCTGGGTTCCATGCAGATGCTGCAGTTGTGCTCCCGGTGGGCAATTTGCACAAATATGACACTGCAGTGATAAATATGTTCCAGCTCCTTGGACGTGTGCTGCACTTTAATACGCAGTACAATGCCCTTGCACCAGTAAGAGCCGTTTGAGTTGGACTGAAACAATGCTGCTGCTTCAGTCTGAACCAAAAGGGTTAAATGTATTCAGATTCTAACTGATGTATATTTAGGGCAGTAAAATGTCAGTCAGTATCAGTCTCTCACAGTGACACTTATCCTCTAAATCCTGTTTTAGTGGATTAATGGATCAGAGTAGTTCACAGATATTAATAGTCTGTTTTCAATTTTGTTTTGGTGAAAAATTGTGAATCACAGTTATGAAATTTCTACAACCTCAAATATAGCCGTGCAAATCGACAGTGGATACTCTGTACTGTCGTTCAGTGTATGTTCCTGTAGACCTCCCCGAGCTGACCTCGGTCGTCAACAGAGCTAATTCATCCACGTGCCTGTCAGATCCCATCCCAACTACACTACTAAAAAGTGTTTTCGCTCTTATTGGTACAACAGTATTGGACCAAATCAATGTATCCCTAAACTTAGGATATATGCTACAGGTTTTTTAACGTTGCAGTAATCAACCTTGACTGAAAGAACCCTCTCTTGACCCAGACATCTTGGTATTAGAATGTAGTATTCTTAGAATTACAGACCAATCTCCAACCTTTCATTTATATCTAAAATTTTGGAAAAGGTAGTTACAAGCCAGTTATTTGACCATGCTAGGGCCAGGCTTGTTTGGTTTATAACTTTTTGCTTCTAAATTCTGATAAAACAGAGGCTTTTATTTTGGGTCCCAAACACATTAGGAAGGGATTAGATGGCGTTGCGATGGCCTCCAGTACAACTGTGCCAAACCATGGTGTTATTTGTGATCAAGATTGATTGTTTAAACAGTTTATTAATCAGGTTTGAAAGAGTTTTTCTATCTCCATAATGTTGCAATGATTAGGAGCATCCTCTGCCAGAGTGATGCCTAAAAACCAATTCACGCGGGTGTAACTTCTAGACTAGATTACTGTAATGTATTATTAGCAGAGTTTCCAAGTAATTCTCTGAACAGCTCAATCTTCAACTCGATCCACAGTTATTCATTAGACATATCTCATAAGCATAATTGCACTCCATTTTTCTTGTAGTTTGTTGTGCTGGTCTTCTTTTTTTTTCTCTTCCGCACATGTTTGCAGGTCAGAGATTTCAGAGCGGCATGCTGACCTGCAGTCCCACCCTCTGACCATCCCAGTGTTACCTCCACCTGTCTGTATCGATGTCTCTATTGGATACCTGCCGACATCCTGACCTGCAGTCCCACCCTCTGACCATCCCAGAGTTTACCTCCACCTGTCTATATAGATGTCTCTGTTGGATACCTGCCGACATCCTGACCTGCAGTCCCACCCTCTGACCATCCCAGTGTTACCTCCACCTGTCTATATAGATGTCTCTGTTGGATACCTGCTGACATCCTGACCTGCAGTCCCACCCTCTGACCACCTCAGTGTCTGCTGTCTACACCTGTTTATGTAGTTTTCTCTGTAGTCCAACAATTAACCAAGTATCAGTCATATATACATGGAACTGTTAGTTCTCCAGCTAACGGATAATTAATATATCTTTTCTTTACCATTGTCAATATATTAGTGCCGCTTCACTCTGTTCTTCATTCTCTCTGTCTGATCTCCCTTTTCCTGCTCTACTCGGCTGGCCTTCAGCAGGAGGGTCCCCCATTATGATTCAGGTCCTGATCAAGGTTTCTTTTGTTTGCGGCAAGTATTTCTTGCCACTATTTGGCTTAAGGTTTTTCTTCCACTGTGGGAGTGTTTACCTGCTGTTGTTTATGTATTAATTGCTCGGGGGTCATGTTCATGGGTCTCTGGAAAGCGCCTAGAGACAACTTATGTTGTAATAGTTGCCATATAAATAAAACTGAATTGAATTGAATGTCATTTAAACAATACTAGACATTTTATATACAATTATTTGAAGGAAAATATTTCACTTTGCAAATTAAAACTCTAAAGTACCTTCTTTATATCTTCTCAAACTAAGTGAAACCTCAACATCTAGATGTATAATTTCAGACCATTTGCAATTAACTCCTTTTAAATTAGAGCAGGGTAATTTAACTCAAGTAAAAAAAAAATATTTTACCTATCATTGTTTTAACATAGTATGATACATTCCAATCGTTAATGGTGGTAAATAATAATTGATTACCTCTGTTCCTGCCCTCCAGCTCTTTTTCCATGAGTTCTTTCTGAGAAGGAAACTCGCTGAGCTTGACCTTGGACATGGTGTCGTTTTGACCTACTGTGCTTATCACCTCTGGCTCTTTCTCGTGGTTGTCCTCAGTCTGCACATGGATCCAAGGGATTTTCCTAAAGCAGAGAGTGTAGAAATATATATATAATTATATACATACAAATATTTGTTTTGATTTAAGGGTTAACTTAACGCAACTTGCTCACAATTTACTTCAGTGCACAAACCTTTTGAACTTGTAGACAGAGAATGCAATCAAACCAACAAATACCACGCTAAGCAGCATGAGCATGGCCGAGCCACTGTGGATGGAGTTTGAATCAACTAGAGGAGCTGAAAGGACATTTTGATTTTAATATTCAGATCAAAACATTTCTCTCTTACATACAGTCATGTGGCACATAAAGGTTTCATCAATCAGAGCAAAATAAAAAATATATAATTTGGTCCTTAATAGGTTCCTTAACACGCCTTTATTAAATATAACCTTAAATGATCAACAACTTAAGGTAACTATTACATCATGTCATAATGTGTTTAACTAAAAACTAAGTAAATTGGCAAAAGCATTGAGAGAACACTGTGACATCCAGAAATAAAGATAATAAATGCCTCCCAGGTGGTGCTAATTAAACACTTTTGATTAATTGATCATCAGTTAATGTGACCACCTCTATCAAAGCAGAAATGTTGCCGAGCATTCAGCTGTGTGTTAAACTCAGTGCCAAGGGAGAAAAATATCAGCAATGATCTTAAAGGAGCAGTGTTACTCTTTCTGAAAAGAACACGGTATAACTTAACTCGTGGTTTTAAAAGCTGTATCTGAACAAATAAGACATCCGGACAAATACCCTTTAGATACACAATACCAAAGTGCACATCTTTGAATGTGATGCCCAGTGACACCTGAATCTGAATAAACACATACACAAAAACACTTCATACCAACTATCAACACGATCATTTGGGGTTATTTTTTAGCTACAGGAAATGACCACGTTGCAATCACTCAATTGATCGTGAAGTCTTGTGTATTAGTAAAATTTTCCAGAATCAAATGTGATGTGATCTGTTCAACGGGTAAAGCTTTCCTAAAATGATCCCAATCACACCATCAGAACAACAGAATGACTGAAAAATGAGGAGTAAGGTATTCCCATGGTTTAGTCAAAGTGCAGACCTAAACCTCATTGAAATACTGCAGTAAGACCTTAAAAAGCACAGTCCATATAAGAATGACTGCAAACATCAATAAACTAAAGCAACTTTGCAAAGAAGAAATGACCAAAATTCTTCCACAAAGATATGTGAGCTGATTTTATCATACAGAAAATAATGACTTCATGTTATTTTGACGTAACGAATGGATCATTTTTAACCACGTTCTGATCCATAAATCTTAGCACTATTTAATATTGTATTTTATATGGTGTATTGTATTTTATAATGTTTCCATGACCGTAACTGTTATTCTAAGGATGTTCTTTTCACCACCCCATGTCTTGGGTCAAATGCAGCTGCAGCTTGAAGTGCTGCACTGTGGACATTTTCCCTTCAGGGCATCCAAAGGAACCTTTAGGAGGTCCATTGCCTCTCCCTGGAGTCCATCAAGAGGTAGCAGCTTATGCACAGTCCTGGCTTTTCAAATGCTGAGATGCAATATTCAAAGTATTTCCCTTTGCCACGCATCTTTCTTTCCTTCAGAGAGAAGCTTATGAAGTGTATGACCTTTCTGGATCATTTTAAAAGCAACCCAGACCTTTGTATGCAGACACAAATGAAGACAGATTCATTGGAGGATGAAAAGGGTAAAGCCACGCGGGGTTGATCGACACGTTATTGCGATATGCTAACGACTGGGTGACCCTGCCGATTTCCTGTGCATACAAAATGCTCTCTTTGTCAATCACCTCATTGATCAACTGATTTCAAACAGAGCTACTGTGCCGCAGCTTAAGGTACAAAACTGACTGTGCTCACTCTGAAGGGTATTTAAATCCTGTGGTATAGTGTACTTTATTTATTTAGAATTGCTTACAACCTTATGACAACCACTATTAAGTGAGACATATTTTGCGCACTTGCATTCAGAAAAAAGCATTTTGTAGATGTGTAGACGTGCAGAACTGCACAAAGCTAGTATTATTTAAACCTAAGTCCATATAAATGTTTTGTTTCATGCACTTGCAAAAATATTGTGTGCAATAGGTGTCGCGGTGTGCAGAAACTCTTACCTAAGACACAAACTTACCCAAAACAAAAACTTACCCAAGGTTTGCTGAGTCATGTATACAATAATGCGAATATTAGGCTTCAGCTCAAATTGGATCAGGCCTTGGTTCAGAGCAGTGACAAAAATATTTGATATCTGTTTGAGACAATTAACACAAAAAAAATGAAAATTAAAAAACAGTTTGTTTTTTTTTTACAGCGGTAATACTTAGAATTTAATCAAATATTAAGGATCTTTATTTGATTCATACTGATACCAAATAGTGACCGACATCTGATGAACATGCACTTGAAAAAAAGGTTAATTTATTTGGAGAAGACATAGAGCATCAAAAAGAGAGACCATTCAATCCAGATAAGGGATCCCAAAACTGAATGGGTTGTTACTTCGCCCATTCCAATGGAACTCATAAAATCATCTTAGTAGATGGCTTGGCAGTGCTCAAATATGAGGAATTAGTTGTTTGCAGACCTTTTGAAAACACTTTATACAGAATGTTACTCATATAGTGATTTGCAAAATTACGATTACAAAAGTCAAACTATTCCTGAGCATTGAGTTTTGTTTAGTGGCCCCTTCAAGTTAACAGTTGCATAAAAAAACCAACATAAGAAAATAGTGTATACTGAGTATGCAGTTAAAGAAGCGGCTTGCAGGATACAAGTCAATACACTAAACGCTAAAAAGGCACCTTTAAAGCTTTTTTTCTCGGCTCCTGCAGAAACATGGCAGACTCTTATTTTTACTCACTCTACAACTAGTTACAATATAGTATTGAGAATTAAATTGCAGTTGAACCCCTTAACCCTTACACTTTGGGACTCTTAGACTAAGACTGGATTTATCCCTAATTTAGCTTTAGAAACAGAACTGCAGAGACAGTTAACAGACTTTACTTGCTTAAAAGAAAACATCCTGGTCATAGTGTCCTTAAAGAAATATAACTCAAGTTAAATTTAAAAATCGCTGTATTTGAATTCATTTGTGGCAGTGAATTCTAAATAAAACCTTGATTGGAGTAAGGTCTGGCTCAATCTTTATCTTTTTGTAACACTTCTTAGCCTGGAACATGTCTATATATGTTTTGGAATTGTCCATTATATACTTTATGTTCTCAAATAATACTCTTTCACCTGATTTACTTAATAACTTTGTTTTTAATGAAAACACTAATGTTATTTTAAAGCAAATTCAGTAAACAATTACCTTTTCACGCTTTTCTGCTACAAAAAAAAACAGTTTTAAACAGTGGTTCCTATTTGAGCTATGTATGAAATCATTTTGGGTTCACAGACGCATTAGCGTCATTAACTATGAATTTACTCCTGCCCAGCGTTGATAAGGCCTGAGCAGCAACAGTTGATGCACGGAAACTCTTCTTCTCAACTATAATTTTATGGCTAAAGGATGGCAACTGAGGAATAATTGCAGAACAATGTACTCATGTCAGATATCAGCCTGATGTAGTAGTAGTGACTGCTATTGTTTGTGTTCTTTAAAAAAAAAAAAAAGATGATATTGCTGTTGTGATTTCTATAGAAGGATATGTCTGTACCCCCAACTGTGTTCTTTAGTATGTTCCACTTTGTGCCAACAATTTCTGTTTTGGAATATACGACCTAAAAAGACAAGAACAGTTGTGTTTTTTAAATTTGGATTGTCTCTTTTTAAATATGTCAATAAAAATGTCAGTGCCTAAAATACAATAATGTTCTGTCTTCTATTGAAGGGAGAACATGGCAACCAATGATGTTTAGTACGAAACATAAAAACACATAAGCATCAAATTTGAATTCAGTCTGTAATGAATATGTGGAATGTGAAATTTTATTTGCCATGTTATCGTTGAAAAAGGAACATGCATTTAGGGTGTTACACAATAATGCAACAGGAAGCCTCAAAAGGAAACGTGGTTCACTTAACATTTGAACGTTTTTTAAATTTTTCTAAAAGAAATAAAAGATCAGTTAAAAGATCAGGATTTGTTTGTTCCTCATTAGCTTTAAACATCGGGTAGTAAAATGAAGTTGCGACAGCTTGAGTGACACTTTTGAGAGTTGATTGAGGATTTTTAAAAGGATTGGATGCTTTGTAAAACAATTTTTCTGTCTTAAGTTACAATGCAATCATAGAGTCAAAGGGATGTATTTATTTATTTTGAAGGACCCATACTGAAGAAAAATATTAGATAAATATACACCAATCTCTTTTGCAACAGATAGTTACTGAATTTGTCACATTATTGATTTCTTGCAAAACGGACCATTTTTGTAGTCATCAAATGCCAAAGTGACGTGGTCTAAAAATTCACAATATAAATTTTTCTTGAACTGCTATGTAATGTGTGCGGTTTAAGTGGTTTTAACTGGTGAAAATGGGCTTGTCTGTGGTCCTTATTTTGAGTAACAGTTATGCATTCTCCTTCATCTCCCCGTTTCACTGGGAGCACTGGGAGCTATGAGCACTGTGATCGCTGTCTGCTGCAGGTACGATACTAATTACTTATCATATCTACATACTGAGGTTCTTACCGTCTCCAGTGCATCCTCAGTCTTTTTCTTGTGCTCAGCTGATGCATGCTCATCTGGCAGTATGAAGAGCTCGGCTGTTGTTGGAATCCCTGGGTACAGAGACACCAGCAGCTGATCTTCAGGAACCCCAGACACCTGCAGCGACGTGAGAACACAACTGGCAGGTGCAACTTCACTACAGGTTAAAGTTTAGGCAGCTGCAAACCTAACATTTTGACACCAGCTCCAACAGAAATTCATCGTAATGAACTTTCATCACAGTAAAATTATTTAAAAGAAAACAAAAAAAAACATAGAACTTATAACATCATAACTGCTGTGTCATGACTGCAGACAGGTATAAAATATCAATGGCTGTAAAAGCCACTGAAGTCCGATGTGGGCTCCAGAAAAGATCTTTTGGGACTGTACCTTTGACAGAGCTGTCTGCACCACACGGCCTATGTCGTCCCTCCATTCAGGGATGTCAGGATTGTGCTCGTCAAGAGCTGGTGAAAATGATAACAGCAATGACCTGAAGAACTCTACAAAAAAGAGTGAGGGATGGTCTATTAGAATATGAATGCTACTTCTGGTTTAGTTTCTGATTAATTTGATGTGCAGTTTTGTCTTTTTTCATTTGGCAACATACGCCTTGAAGTTAATTGCTCCTCTAGATTTTGTGTTCACACAGCGTGACATTTTATTCATTAGATTGGTCTACGTTGACATCGACAATGTGAGGCTTGTAGCGCTGACCGAGAGGCATCATGCTTTTCCTGAGATAGCATATTGCATATTCATGTAACTCCAAATAAAGTGCTTTGAAGTATGTCTCACCCACTCACCTTTAACTGTTATAACTTTTGAGTCCTGCATTACAGTGCTTCCACATGCAACTTGGACAGTGACCTTGTTTTTTCCCAGCATGTGAAATGTATGAGAGACGCTTCCATCCAAGGTTATAATAGGCTAGGTTTCAAAAGGAAAAACACAAAGAATTGCACAGAAAACCTGCCGAATATTGAATGCTACAACCACACAGTCCTTGACATGCTGGATAATGAGAGGATGTGTTGAACGCAATCAACATAACTAAATATGACGAGCTGGATCCACCAGAAAGACACAAGGCTGTCATGGACAGCCGCATTTTAAATGATTTACAGAAAGGTCTGTAGATTTACAGTTTTAAATTGTAAACAACAGCAAAGAGACATTAGTGGAGGACTGGAAAAATAGAAAAGAGGTCAGTAACCAGGACAGAGTGCGTGTGTGGAAAAGCAGTGGTTGGAGGAGGAGGAGCAGCTTCTCACCTCGCAGCTGTTGTCAAACCACCAGAAGAAGGTCAGAGTTCTGGGCTGGCTGGGCCAGACCACCGCAGTCAGATTAGTGGCCTTCCCCCTGATGGCAACAATAGGAGCGGAGAGATATACACGCTCCACTGGACCTGAGGCGGTAACACATACACCAGCACATATCCATACATGCATCAAATTAACGCACGCAGCAGTCAACCACAAATATTGCAATCACAACTGGTTTATATTTAGCTCCAGCTGTGCACTTTTGCATTTTCCAAGTCTGAAATGCAGGAAAGTAATATAACCATGATTGACATGAAATTCAGTAGCATGAGGACATGACTATGCATGACAGAGTAGAGGTTCATGCCGTATGCAGTGCACAAGAATGAGTAATGATGTTACTTGTTCACATACTGGTGATGTGCAAAAACAGCATGCTGCTGTCAGATCCCTGGCTGTTTTCTGCAGAAGCTGTCACTCGGTAAAGCCCAGCCGTTCTGTAGATGTGCTTGATGCCATCATCTGTCCTGCTCAGGTTAGAGTATGTGATCTTGATGCCATCTCCAAAGTCTAGCTGGATGCTGGTGCTTGGCGACTCTCCCTGTGGACAGATGGTATGACACAGCATCTGTCACCACGGCTTAGGACAGGACACTTCAGCTAGGCCACATACAAGTGGAGATAGCTCAGCCCGCTGCTTAAGTGCCGAGGCTGAGAAGTCCCTTAAGCTGTGTCACTAAGATTTTTTAGGTGACTATGAATGGAAAGAGACAGAGATTCAACAGAGAGAACAAAAATAAAAGTAGAAATTGGGCCAAAGAGGAAAAAAAAGGTGAAAAAAATCCCAAAAAAGGTCACCAAGTGTCCAAAGATGAGAGGACAAGTTTAGAAATGTATAAAAGCCATTATATCATTTGATAAAATCCTTCAAAACAAATTTGATTTCACACCAAAAATCTGTAAATAAAAAGAAAAAAGAAAAGAAAAGAAAAGAAAAGAAAAGAAAAGAAAAGGAAAGAAAAGGAAAACAACTTTGCAAACTAACTCAAAGCCTGGATTTTAATTACCCAGACTTTGAGACAGCTGTATTGTACATTTTCTGCTGAGATGTTAATACAATAGGTCAAGCAAGTAACTAATTTGTGGCTCTCACACCAATGAAAAAGTGCATTAGAATAAGCAACACTTTGTCAGCAACTTTATGCTTCTCTTCAGAAGAAAGTATAACTAATTAAATAAGTTAAAAGTGAAAGTTGTGGATGTTGCGGGTCAATAACACTGCTAGGGACCCTCAACTTTCCCAATACTATCATCATGAGCTAATCATGGTTTTACTAATATTTATAATTTTTCAAGTTCACCTGTAGGGCCTTCTTTCAACTAAATATAATCCCAAATAAGAAAAAAATTAAACTCAAGAAGGACTTTTTTAAAAATTTTTTTTTTTTTTTTTCATTTTCAGGCTTGAAACGTTTCAAAACCAGTAGTGCTGGGGAAGTTTAGCATCATACAGTGGCAATAACAGGTGATTTTGATGATTCTCCAAAAGCAAGCTCAATAAAAAGCTGAGCCTTTGAGCAGCAAAAAAAGGCAGTGGATCTCCTCACAAATGTATGAGGAAAATCCTTGAAATGTTTAAAAACAATGTTACAGAAAGACATAGTAAAAGGGATTCATGGAGTCCTGCTTCTGTAGTGCATAATATCTTTAAACAAATGAAGCAATTCAGAGAAATTTCCATACTAACTGTTTGCTTGTGATGTTTTATGTTGCGTGCATAGAGAACAATATAAAGATACACTGATTGCAAAATGATAAATCTGGATATATATAGAAACTTATGTACTGACGGCTGTCTTTTTCTGCAGGATCAGTCTAGATAAAGCCAAACATTTTGATACTAATAATAGAAATTTCTAATCCCTCATACAGTACTGCAGCAGAAATGATCATTTATCAATACCTAATGTAATCACATGGGCAAGGGATAATGTCGGGAAACTGATGTCAAGCATTACAATAAGGGGCTACACTTAGAAATGCCACTTGCAACTTTAATGTTAAAAGAAGAATCCTTTTATGAACCTTCTCCAGAGGTGGCATCAATGTCTGTGGACAAGGTTATCTGGGTGGGGCCACCAGAGTGTAAACATGTGTTGTTGTCAAATGAATCTGTATTCCAGATCAGTTTTGGAAGAAATGGACACCGTGCACTCTGTGCCAAAGATAAAAAGGACCATCCAGGTTGTTATCAAATAGAAAAACCAGGCTCTGTGATGGTATGCACTTATATAAGTGCCCTTGGCAAAAGTCATTTACACTTCTAGGGGGAAGCATTAATTCAAAAAAGTATTTTGAGATTTTATCATATGCTTCCTTCAAGACCACATCTTTTCCAGAAATATCTGCACGATTTTCTATAACACAATAAAAAACGATGTTTTTCACACATAACAAAGCATGACGGAGGAAGAAGAGTGTACAGATACTGAAGTGTAGCCCTAACCTGCGGAGAATTTAAAATAAAACTATAAAAAAAGAGCACACAAACAAAGATCCTATATTGTTGCACAGCTTTATCTGTTTGCAGGAAAACAGACTCACAGGAAAGCTTTAATGCTTGGTATCCTCAATGCCAGAACACCTTTTATGCATTGTGAGTGTGAATAGCAGCATTGAAAAGTATTGTTTTTTTAGATGTAAAAAATGAAATGAGATGACAAGGACACATCTGGGGTTCACACTGCCCACAAATGTGGTAAAGTCGAAATAAATAGAAGAATCGCTTTTTCCAACCTATTAGGACTCAGTTCATCTTTTTAAATAAAATAATAAGTCAATTTTTAAGGGATTTCCAAAGCAGTCGTACATACACATATTTTAACATACATACAAAAATGGCACAAAAACTATAAAATGACCACAATTTCAAGCCCAAAGAATCTATATACGTATATTTGATTGGCAAATTTTACATACTTACCTTTGGTATTACGTATATTGATGTCTGTTTAAAACAGGTACCACTGTAATTAAATATAAGCTCACAGAGGTATTGGTCATGCTTTAATTTGGTTGTACAAACCATTCAAGACGATATTTGTTTAAGGACTCATGACTCACTTCATCAAGGGAGATCATAAAAGTAACATTGCTTCCAACGGTGGCGCTGAGCTCTCCGTGGCTGCTGGACAAGCGAAGACCTCTGGGTGCTCTGGGACGGCATGGCTCTCTTCTGGGTGAATACACATTCCTTCCTCCCTCCTTACAGTTATTAGACAAAACCTTCCGATAGCTTCCAAGCGAGTGAAAACAGAAGGAAAAACAAAAAACAATGAATGTACTAGTATTTCTGTTTGCAGTATGGAGTATACGCTGTACGCTGTACTTTGAAAGGTCTTTTGTTTGTTTTTTTGTTGTTTTCAATGAGGTGTTACCATCACCCACAATTTAATAAAGTATTTTTTGACTTGGAAGCAAGTCTTGAGTTTCACTAAGACAATAACGGTCTGTATAAATATTCAGTATGCATTCACAATTTTGTCTCTTAAAAGAAAAAGGGTGACAATTTAGTTAATATTTTTCAGCTCTTTAAATCCTTTTTTAAGCTTAAAAAGGAAGAAAAGTCTTATTTACTGTTTTTATTCCAGAGAACATGCCAAACAAGTTGGTTTGGAATAATATTGGTGTGTGATGGACTGAATATTGGGGCCCACTTACCCAGTGCTGTTAAGGAAGCTTTGGCTTGTGCTGCAGCTTTTAGCCACTCCATTTGGATTAAACCAAAAAGCAGGAGAGCACTTCCCATCTCCCTGGCGTTCCCACCCATAATCACTGCCAAAGGAAATAAAAATAAAAAAAAAAATAAGAAAAAGACACAACACTTTATGAAATGATAAACACTCAAAATGATAAATACTCAAAATAATCTACAAGCTTTTGTAGCAGAGCAAATGCTCTGCAGTTCACAGAATATTTTAACACTATAAATAGAGACATGATTGTCAGACAAGCGGGATCAAACAGAATTTAAGATGGATGGATAAAAGATATTTAAAATTAATGTAACAATTCATTATTAATTGAATTCTAATAAGTCACTTGATATTATGCAAATCACATTAGCATGAAACTCGGGTCCCATCTACGTTTTCAAACTATAATTATAAGCATATTTCCATAAATAAGCCATGTCACATGTACATTAAGGGATATGTAGTTTCACCAAATGATAATTTGTTTTTTTTTTTTATTTCATATGCGCCAAGAAGCCATAGCTGCATACATGAGAATTTAATCTTCAAAGTGGAGAAGTTGATAAAAAAAAAAAAAGACAACTTGTTGTTAAGGAAATAGAGAATTCCTAGGCGTTTGAAGTCTTAGTTACAATATACTCACTTATGGAAACAATAAGAAGAAAAAATCCTTACCATTCAAAATCATAGGATGTGCACAGACATGGCTCTGAGGAGTAGATTCTGGAGTAATCTTGAGCCAGCATGCAACGGTTTCCTGGCCTGCGTTTCATATAAATCTGCTTCTCGCCCATCACACACAGATCACCCTATCAAAAAATAAAAATATCAGTGAGTGGACATTCAAATCTTTAAGTTAGTGCGACTTTTCTCGAGTTTAATGTTTAATATGCTTTTTACCTTGTTGTGCAAGTACCATGTCTGATAATCTCCATCCATGCATCTCCTGCTAAAGAGGCCCTTGTAATCAATTTTAATCAGTTGCCACTCCGATTGATGGCTGAAGTATCCAAAGAAACTGAAAAAGAGGATTAATTGAGAAAGCAATTGCATCGGAAACCATGTCCAGGTAGCTCTGGTTATTTGATTTACATAATTTAAAAAGAAAAAAAAAACACAAGTCATTACATTATCTCTGCATATGTGGTTGCAGGTTTTCATCAATGAGATTTTATTTGCACAATTATAGGATGTACTAGATGCCATCTACCGAGTAATAGCTGCTATTATAAGAGCTCTACTGGTCTCTTTCCTTCTTGGCATTATGTTAATCAGACTGTTACAGACCAATAAACTGACAAAATGTCTACATTTAAAGAGGTTTTCACACTGTGGTCAATTAATCAAGTATTAATCAAGTGCATTCTTTTAGTGGAACTGTGGCTGTGACTTAATCTTCAAAATTCCTACGGAAGCAGTAAGGTTTTACATTTTTATCCACACATTACTTTTCTATTTTGGCTTAGGTTTGTGCAATAATGACATGCAGGAAACCTCCAGAGAGCTGGTGTTCATGCAGCAACATGTCAGAGGTTTTCTGGCAGCTCAAGAGCCACTAACACAATATTAGGCAGGTGGTGTTTAATGTTGTGGCTGATCAGTTTACGTGGATAGACTAGTCACTGGGGGAAATCTGCTGGCACAGTTTTGTTTATGTCTACAGAAGAGCTAATTTGTGAAGCCTGATATCCTTTTGGCTATACTCATGTGTGTCTTCTTACGTGATGATGTGATTGTCTGATTCTGGCTCCATTAAAACTCCATCCACATGCAGAGGTGCCAAGGAGAAACTGTGCCGATCCCATTTCTTTCCTTCATCTAGACTGATCCTGCAGAAAAAGACAGTCGTCAGTACATAATTATCCATATATCCACATTTATCATTTTGCAGTCAGTGTATCTTTATGTTGTTGCACATATGCACGCAACATAAAACTTCGCACGCAAACATTGTTGAGCAATGCAAAACAAGAAACAGACTGGGTGGGTGGGCAGGGGTGAGGGGGGCAAGTTTTCAAAGTTTCAAATCATCTTTCCCAGAGCTTAATCACCTTTGACAGGGTTGTAGTGTGTATGGGCACCACAGTAGATACTGTTACAAAGTTCCTGCAATATAAGGGACTTCTGAGGGCATGTTGAGTCTAATATTTCCACCACGCTCTACTTCCCATTTACATAAAAGCACTCAAACCTTCACTCAATCCTGCAGTGCCGTTACAATAATCACGCAAACTTGTCCCATCAGCATTTCAAAACATTATATGTAATCATATGCAGCACCACCGAACACCCCAAAAACAATATTACCTGGGTAATTTTCCACTACACCTCCAACACATGCCGTTTTTACCTCCAGTATGCTTTTTGAGGACACGCTACACCTACCATAGGTGTTTAATTGGTGTTACTGCATGTCGGACTGCCAGCAAAGCCCCTCCATTGTCAAGGAACCAAATGTTGTATTCTTCATCAAAAATCTGCATTGATGAACATGGCAAAAATGCTCATCTTATTTTTGATGTGTTACACATCATCTGTTAAACACACGCATATGGGTTGATGAGTCTTACCTGTCTCCAGCTGTTTCCTGCATCAGACGTTATAAACATCCCGAGGCTGCTGGAGGACAGCTCTATTCCGATATTTCCTGAGAACAAAAATGTGAATAATACCAGTGTGTATGTAAACATCTTATGTTCATGCACAATCAGTTGATAAAAATTATTATTATTAAATATCACTATAACATAAATCTGTACGTGTCATCGCTTTGCACCTGAGACCATTGCAATGTCACCCAAAATATTAAATACAGAAACCACAATTTTTCTATTCGTTTTCGTTACCAGAAAGCTGCACTGTACATTTTATATTTTGTGTTCGTCGAAACGAGGAATAGCTAAAGTAACACCACCACGAAAGCAGTATTTAAGAAGCCGTACCTGTGGCCACGATTATTCCAGGTACGGACTTCTTGCTGGTAATGGGTCCGGATGTGTAGGGATTCTCTGACATCTCAAGATGAAGATGCAGCGAACAAAATGGCTGTCGACAATACAAACCAGGACACAAGCAAGTTGAGACAAGTATCTGAGATCTTGACAGAAGCAATCGTAATTATCTTTCCTTTTATGAAATCCTTCCTATTACGTGAAAACTGCTAACATTTCCAGAGTCCATTTATAAAACAAAGATACTTTGTTCCTCTAATCCCTTTGGCTGAAGAAAAAAAAAAAAAAAACTGAAATTAAATAAAGAAAATGGCAGCGAGGACACGGAGGGCATTTGAATTGTTTCGTTCCAAAGCAAACAAGGCATGTAATTAAAATTCCCCAAGATGCACTGATAAAACTAGCAAAATTGATTCAAATCATTTCACTCATCTCCTTGACTGAAGCAAACAGAAAAAAAGAAAAAAAAAATCAATGAGGCATTTCAAAGAACTGTGGTTGAAGGGGGGATGGGGGGGTGAAAAGTAGACAAGAGCAGAATGGTCATTTGTAAAACACTCTGACGGAATATAACCTGCTATTAGCTGAAGAATATACATTTTTAGTCTCCAAAGGACTAACTGACTGAATGAGGTTCTATCATACAGGCTGAATAACAACACTGCCTGATAATGTAATTCAGTGTAATCTAACATTCATTAGTCCAGAACGACTACAGGTAGTAAATTGAAATCACAGAGGTTAATAGAAAGTCAGGACCCCAGAAACTAAATGCAGTGACACATCGTGCCTTACACTGATTATAAGAATATCCAGCTAAGCATCTCCTCGACCATTTAGAAGACTAAAAAAGAACACCGGAGCTGAAACTGGCACCTGGCCACCTGGTGCAAATAAGACACCGAAGAAAAGAAAAAAAAAAACATTCTTTGTGCAGCTGATGAGATTGAAACACTTAATGAATTACAAAAAAGTACGCATAATTTCAAGGTTATGGTTTTATGTATCAGGACATAAAAATAATCAGGCACTTAACAAGTTTTAAAATTTTCTGTCTGTTGATTTTTTTCACTCTTCATGCGGCATCAGGTCAAGGGGGTAACAACTTGAGGTGAGCTCCTTGAACCTTGATCTCCATAGTCACGTCCTCTAGCTCAACCAGGTGTACACAAAGGTGTTCCCAAAACAACCAGGAGAAATAATCTCCTTCTACTGTCACATGTCTGAAATATGTCCGGTTCAAGGTGTCTGCTAAGGGATCTTTTAATTTAGGTGATTTGCAAAATGACGGTAAGTGGACTCTCAAGTGAACAACAGTACATGGTATAGTACACTGCAACATTATCTTATTTAACAAAAATTTTGACAAATTGAAGAAGCACTGTTTGAAAAACTAAGTTCACCTTAGTGAAATGGGAATGAAGAGATTAACAGTCAGGTGCTGCTAATCAAATGCTCGTTTAATTGATGATCAGCAAGTGTGACCATTGCTATAAAAGCTGAAAGTTTGGGTGTTTGTTTTGTTGGGGGAGATTTAGGTGTGTTAATGCAATATTAAGGTGGAAAGACATCAATAATGATCTTAGAGAAGTTATTGTTTTCAACCCGCAATCCAGAACTGGTCAGTGGGTTTTTAATGTATGTGTAAAAGAGGTGTCCCTGCCAGGCGTAAGCCCCTTTCCACTAAAAGTTAAAGCTTAAAAAGCTGCATCTAAACAAACTGTAAAACGTCAGTGAAAAAAAATATTTAAACACACAAGACCATGTTTGGTTAACCCCAAACTCTAAATTTAGCTTTAATCGAACACAGTTTTAACCAAATTCCAAACATGGCTATAACTGGATTGGTTTGGACCGACGTTTGGTTGAAATCAAGTGTGGAACTGGCTCGTTTTTCAGCCACAACATCAAGTCTCATGCCAGTCAATGAGCTGACCATGACCTCTTCTGTACACCAAACTATTCTGGAGTGAAATATAAGCCATTTGTCAAACAGCTAAAGCTTTGATGGTTTTCAGTCATCCCAAGTACATGAGTAAATCCACTGCAGAATGGCTGTAAAAGACAACAAATGGCCCAATCGATGCTAAGACCACAACCGCATTGTGCTGCTGTAGCAGGACCTTCAGAGAGCGGAGCGCACTTGAATTCCAACAAACTCTAATAAAGTAAAATAAAATTGTACATGGGAGCCTGACAAAACTCCGCCATAACAATGTGAAAGACTAATACCATTATGCAAAAAATGATCGTTTCAAATTATCCATGCTGAATGTGGCTCCACGGCTCCACAAGCCATTTATCTGAGGCATTTACTGCTTTTTATCAAGCGACCATCCATAAATCCTTCAACAAACCTTTCACTCAACTGTTATACTAATACTCACTTCCAATAAATGGACCCAGAGACTCAAACTCACCAGAAAACATTGAAGATTATTTCCAGCAACATCTGTGGCGGGAGCTTGAAGAAGGGCCCATGTTTGTCCCTTGTTATATGTAATAAAAGTCTTGATGTGATTATCCACCAATTTGTTGGCAAGATACATGCCATTTATACCCTCAACCTACAAAGAGCAGAAAAATGAATATAAACAACTCTGCAGAGCAAAACAAGGCCACAATAATATCTCCAAAAAACTGATTAACTTTTGGGCTTGGAATTCAGACTGTAAACATTAAAAAAATAAACACAACGGTCCAAATCCTAACAATACAAATACATAAAATCATATCCAAAACCAGCTTCGTAATTGGCAGGCAGTTGTAATTAATGGAGCAGATGCAGCAAAGTCCTTCAACAAGGCTGACAACAAACCTTGTAAAAGTCAACCAGTAGGTTACCAGCAGGTCCTCTGCTCGTTCTCAGATTCTCTAATGAAAGGATGAAGTAGACCCCAGGGGAGTCTGAGATATACAGACTGTAAGTGTTGTTCTGATTCCACTCCTGGACAGCAGCGAATACCTGCTTCTCATCTGTGCTGATAATATGCATGTCCTGTAGGAGGAGAAAGACAGACAGACGGGAACAGAGAGTGACAAGCGCAAAGGATCAAACAAAAAAAGACTCCAAAGAGAAGTCGTGCTGTTTTTTTTTTTCTTAACAAATGAGATGCATGGCTTGTCCTCTACATAACAGAAAACGATGAATGTGATTCAAAACAAAATCAAAACTGTTTCTAAACATAATACAGCTTTCTATCTTTATTTCTTACCTTTGGCAGACAATATTTTGGTAATTTTATCTGCTTGAAGAGTTCTCTCATGTAGGAGACAAAGTACTTGGCTCGTCCAGATTTGGTTACCTTTTGCAATAAAGCCAAAGAAATGTTGTCAGTCTCTCATTAGACTACTTGGAGTAGCATACATTGACCAATGTGTGCATGCAATTGTAAAGAAAATTTTAAATAATAAACTTTTTTTAAAATCAGTGAAACATATATACAAAAATAAAAGCTTTAAAAAGAACGATTAGGGTGCATTAACTTACACAAAGTACAATTAATAAACTGAACAAGCCTATCAGAATAAAATGTGGCATTAGTATATACTATAGTATCGCTATAATATATATAATAAATTATCTTAAAGGCCACCAGTTATTTTAAGTGAATTTGTACACTTTTGCATCTAAAATTTCATTTGGATCGCCAGAAAAACATTTATTTTTTTGCATACTGGTTCTGATTGGAAAGCGCGGAGTCATTCAGCTGGAAGCAGCGGGATGCATTTGGACCACACCATTCACTTCCTAGTCCTTCCTAGTCCAGTCACCAGCAGTCATGCACTGGCAACCTGGTTGCAGCACACTTCTTATCTGGCACGTACGTTGTACAGAATTAAGTACACACCTGCTCCATGAGTGCAAATTTATTCTAGTTGGGGTCCATCTGGAATACGGTTCCCACTGAGGACATTTTTTTACTTTTTTCTGTTTTTAAACTATGACATTTTTCATGAACACACAAGATGTTTTGTCATGTAGGATAAAAAAGAAGCCTCTATGATGTGAATATGTGATATGAAGTATCTGCAACATTTGCAACCTTTTTTCTTTCTTTAAAAAAAAAAAATAATGGACAAGTATTAAGCCATCACCTCAGATATAATTCATGTATGAAGCTTAAACATGTCCTGAGGGAAGCAAATGTAGTCACAATGCATGACTAACTTGATGAAACCCTTTCCAGAGTACTGAATGGTAAAGAAGATTAGAAGCAAATCAGAAATTAATATAATCTTAATTAGTCTAAAACTCAGAGGCTTAAAAAATTGTGTTGACTCTATCTACAGTGCATCTTGAAGATTTTAATGCACTACAACAACCCCTACCACTTACAGGCAGGGTAACAATACTTGATTTCTTATTTTGTAATCAACTAGAAAGATGGTGTTTGTCCCCCAACACACTACATTAGGGCTCTAATGGAATAATCTATGGAAAATCAATGAGCTGCATTTTCCCAAGCCGCATTTTTGAGGATGTTGCACTTGGCTGTTCCTTCTCTCCCAAGAGACTTTGGAGGTGTTGAAGACTGCTTATTTCGTTGTAGCCCAATCGATAACCTCATTACTCTTTGTCAAGTTAAATCCAACTGCCCCAAGCAATGAAAGTCACAAGAAAGTCATCTGTGCCACCGCTGCTCTGCACAGACACGCTCACTGTGTCCAGTTATATTCGCCAGCATCTTCCTCATGTCTGCCTCTGACTTGACATTTAGTCTTATCTCACCTAAAAAGTAATTTGGGCATATTTTTTTTTTTTTTTTTTTTTTTTACTGACTCACCTTTTTTGCAGTGATATTTTTCTTTCATACATTTTCATTCACAAGTTGTAATCATTTAATAAGACTGTGGATTCAGTGTGTTCAAAGAGTAAATGGTTCAATGAGAATGTATTGTTGCTGCAAAACCATACTATTTTCAAAAGGAAAAATCTGTAGATAAATAAATAGAAGTTGTTTAAAAGGAAAATGTGCAGCCATTTAAAACTACTCATATGACTTTTATTTTCTTGAAACTCAGTTGGAGTCAGACAAGGATGACCAAATGCATCTAATCTGACCAAGAGATTGAAAATTACTTCGCAGTGGATAAAAATCAATGACAGTGGAGGGCATTTGAAAATTAAATTTCTAATAATGACCCTGACTGCAGCTGTCTAATTGGAGTCAAAGTCAGAGTGAATGGCAATAAGGACACCAACCTGTCTATTCAGAGTTTCTTTCCCATGTGCTGACAGCAGACAAACACATTTTCAGGTATGGCGTATGTCTGTACAGAAACTCAAACACTGAGCGTGTCTTGACATGTACGAGACAAAACATAATCAAAACACACATCGGGCCAGTGGGGAACAGGTGTGTTGGGGAAAGCCATTATGTGGGTTTTGATGGAAAAAGCATAAATTGGGTGCACAGGAGAACACAATAAAAGACAAAAAAAGAAGGAAAAACAAACTCAAATCAAAGTTCAGAGACACAACAGCCTTTAAATAAAAAGATGAGAGCGATTGGTTTACTTTGATCATGAAATGTAATCTGTTACTGTGCAAACCTGTGTAAAAACATATTCATCCTGTACGACTAGTGAGTTTGTGTCTACGTATCCAGGGAAGAGGTATTGTCTGTTGCCTTCTGTGCATCTTTGGGCTCTGCACTTCACGTACTGAGCACCTAGAAAGAGGCGAAAAGAAATCGATCAGAAGTAAATTACAAGCATCTACCTTCCAACTGTATTTTTTATTCACTGGAGCTGCTGTACAGTATCTATAACTTTAATCAACTCTAAATGTAATGCTCTAAAGCAATTTTAAAGCTTGTGTAAAATTCCAACCATTAATACTGGTCTGACAGCATTTTTCAAAGGAGGGTGAATTTTTATGACAAATACAATCCTCCGTAGAATTAATAGCAAGGTTGATCTATAAGAACAGGATTAATCAAATAAATACATAAATAAAATGCAAATTGGTATGATTTTGACATTTTCATAGCATATATTATGGTAACAATAGAAAAAATAGAAGTTTAAAACAGTAGATAAATTAAAATAGGTTCGGGAATGTACATTTAGATTCAATTTCGGTGCCTTTTCATCAAATGTTCTTCCAACTAAATAAAAACAAATAAGACTAAGACAATACAGAGTTTTCTGAGAAAAAAACAAACAATCATTATAGAAAAAAAAGCAAAGGCAAATACCCAAGGAAACCTTGTTTAATGGAAAATGTAATGTTATCAAGAATTCTTAGAAAAAGTGACAAAATTCTAGGTGGAGTTGATCAAAGGAAGAAGTAGGTATAAAAACTAGTAATTCATTTGTTTGCTCTCCAAGGGACATGAGTCTCTGACAATTGAACTGATGAAAAGGGCTTATTTATTTACTTTTGTTTTTTTTTTTTGTATTTGTATTCAAACTTTAATGTTACTGCAGCCAAAACTGAAGAATGTAACAAGGTATGAAGCCAGAAAACAAGTTTAAACATTACCGGTCAAGGTTGAAAAGATGTAAACAAATAGTTTGAGTAGCCCAGTCCCAGCAAGCACACTACATCTTTGACCTGTTACTATAATGACTTCTTAAGAGAAATGTCTGCATTTGTAAGTCATAAAATGTCTTTTTGCAGCAACGTTTGCTTTTGGCCTGGCAGTGTATATCACATTTCTACAGAGTTTAAGTTATCAAATTTAATGACTTGGGTTCAAAATTATGTATATTCTGCATTTTATGCAAGACTCAATAAGCTCAAACATTCTGACTGAACGAAACTTATTAATTTGCATTTGCTCCTGAAGTTATTCTTAATTCTGTACTTGAAATTCATGGGTGCCAAGAATTCTGACCAGGACTGTACAGTCAAAGTTCTTGCTGTGAGTCACATCAAAAAGTTCAGAATGTTGTTCCAGGAGACAATAAGTTTGCATGCTATTGTAGATACATATTTTCTCTCCACAGAAGACACATGCATATTCAAGAAACCCCTGTAATTGGTTTGTAAAAAAGCACTGTTGAAAAAGGCAGAGGTGAAGTTTGTCTATAGAACTCAGGGGAGAGATTTAGGAGAAGAAACATTCATCAGCCCACTAAAACTCTTAGTTTTTGCCAGGAGACACCTATACTGCTTTACTAGACTTCAGGGACCAATCTGAGCAACAGAACAGGTCTCATCTTGCCCGTGACCTCGCTCTAAATGAAAGGCAAGGGGTCCTGTGGGTCTCGCTACAGCAGCAAACTGGAGTTCAGCACTCACGGCCTTTTGCGATGCGTGTCTCGATGTGGACCACATCTGATTCTCTGTCCAGCCCCATTACCGCCCTTCAAAGAATGGAAGGAGAAGAAGAAGGTAGAGTGGAGCAGAAATAGGATTGTTGGATAAAAAAAAAAAAAGAGGATAAATGAGAATTAGAAGAAAAGATGGGAAGGCTAGGCTGAGTAAAGCAGGTGGAGATGGACATCCCTATTCTAAGAAACCAATAACAGGACACTCTTATCAGTGTACAATCTGTGCCACCAGCGGCAATTAATCCCAATTCACCGAAGCATCAAGAAAGGCAACAACAAGGGAGAGAGGGGCGACAAAACATCCACTGCTCCCTCTCTTTTGAAATCGTAGGCAACTGCAGCAACATTTAGAAGAATAATACTTTGACATAATTTGTGTGAAGGACTAAATTCAACAGGACAAACAATGCATTGTTTCGGTAGCTGCTATACCTGCTGTGCTCCTCCAATTCATGAAACATCTGACTGTTCACACATGTGGAGAGGATGTCCTCCAACCAATGTCCTTTCTTTTTCTTCTAAAAAAACACCTTTGGTTGGACATGTACCATGACAAACAGGGTAAACGGGCTCACATCAATATTCACTGCCTTGTGCCCGCGCAGTGGAGATAACTAAATGACAGCGACAACAAAAACAGCATGTGTTTGTGCTACGGTAAAGGAGGCACAATAATATCTCAGGACTACGTGACACGGATATAATCAGTTTTGTGCTTGATTACTATGGAGGAGATCTGTTTTTGACAAGGGATTGCTAGATTATTCCATAGACTGGTAATGAACATTATCATAATGCAAATTGTAATCAATCACTGCACAATACAGCTTAAAAAAAAAAAAAGTTAAGTTAATCATACCAGTAGAATCTTCCTGGCATCACGTTGTCATGAACAAGCTGCCACTTCCTTCCGAAGTCCATTGAACTGTAAAGCTGCAAGACAAAAGTATACCAAGTTTTAGCAGGAAGATATTATCAACGATCACCACACCTATCATAACATACCCAGCGCAATAATGTGAAAGCAAAATTCAAAAAATGCAAATGTGCCCAGCATTAGTCATTATTTTATTTCTACTTAAAAGTCCCCTGCAGATTCACTGTGAAGCTACCTTGTTGTCATGGCTGTAAGCCAGTATCCAGTTCTCCTGTGTAGGGTGGAAGAGGAGGCTCAGGATGTTGAAGTTAATGGGATACTTCTCAAAAGTTGCCCCTTCATCTGAACTGATGAGAACGGCGCTCTCTACCTCTGGGTCGCTAAGCATCATTATCTTAAATACAGAAGACCGAATGGAGAGATGCAGCATTAGAAGACGGAGGGAGAGAGAGAGACAGATATATACTAATTTGGAAGGAATTTTATGAATCTATGACTTTAGGTCAGTCCTCGGCTTGTAGGAGAGCCGTCAAAGATAAAAGCCACAGAGATGCTGACCTTCTGTTTGTTGGTGGGGCAGACGTACAGGTAGCTCAAAACCGTCCTTGATCCCACTTTGTCATTGAGTTTGGTGTAGGTGCTGCCGTAATCAGTTGATCTGGACACAAACAAACAACAAAGTCTGTTTGATGAAAAAATCCATTAAAACACCATAAGAGAGGGGTTTGGCATGTTTTAGTCCATTAACTGCAAATCAATTTCTTCTTAAGGAAACAGCCTGTCCTCATACCATACATTTGCAGGCTGATTTGCTATTATTGGAAAAAGCCTTTTCTTCTAAAAAAAAACAACAACTTACAAACAGTACCACAGCTGCATTTGAAATAAGTTGTGTTTTTCTTGTATCGACATTACTCCTTCAGTCTATCTGCTGCAAATATTAAAATAATTGTGTATTTTATTGCATAAGCAATTGAGTTATGATCAATCTGTGAACAAAGGGTGGCGCTTAAGTAAAAGGAAGAAACACACGTACAACATATTCCAAATAAGTATTACAGTAAGTGTTTGACTACTTATAAGCAATGTATTGCGTATCCATATAAACTCATCAGCCTTTTTATTAGGTATACCTGGTACATCTAATTAAGTCTGAATCTATTTTTATACACTGCTCAAAAAAATAAAGAAAAGGAAGACCTTTTAATCAGCATCAAGTCAGTTAAGCTCCTGGGATATTGATCTAGTTGGTTAAGTGCTTTGGTGTTTATAAAATTAACAACATGCACACTGCAACAATGAGACAACCCCCAAAATGGAAAAGCCTTTACATTAAGCAGACACTTTTATCCAAAGCAACTCAACAACTGAAAATGTATTTCCCCCCTTGGACCCACACAAGCACAGGGACAGCATGCAAACTCCACGCAGAAAGACTCCTGCTGGGATTTAAACCAGGAACCTGCACATTGAGAGGCAGCAGTGCTAACCGCCATGCCACCGTGCCGCATTGCAGGTGGGGGTCACTGATGTTTTTTCTCTCCTCGTCCTCCCTGACTGTTTTTCACTAGATTTGCATTTGGTTAGGACCAATGTCAATACTGGTAGCATCAGGCGATACCTGGATCCTACAGATGCTGCACTCACATACTACTCCAGGTTGGCACATCAGTATGTGGCATTTCCAGAGGGTTTGCTATGTCTCCCGCAGTGCAGTCTCAAGAGCATTGAGGAGATTCCAGGAGACAGGCAGTGCTGGACATTGAAGCCTTTGAAGGTCCTTCATCCATCAGCAGGACAGATATCTGCTCCTTTGTGGAAAGGGGAGCGGGATGAGCACTGTCAGAGACCTACAAAATCACCTCTAGCTGGCCGCTAATGTGAATGTATCTGACCAAACAATCAGAAATAGACTTGAGGTTGACAATGTCTGTCCTCATGTGGCGAGGAGTATGCAGGCAAGTCCTGGAATATTAGGATAAGGAATTGATACCATTGACTGGCTCCCATGCTCGCCTGACCCATAACTCGTAGAACACCTCTGGGAGATTATGCTTCAGTCCATCTGACACCACCAGGTCAGACCTCAGACTGTCCAGGAGCTCAGTAATGCCCTGGTCCAGATCTGGGAGGGTGTACCCCAAGACACCATCTGTGGTTTATCAGGGAGACCAGGTGCACCTAATAAAGTGGCCATCAATCATAGCAAAATCTAGGAAAAGCGAGAAAAGCTTCAAGGTGCTTGATGCACAGCTTTATGTTTCATTTTTGGGTAATTTTAGTTTATACATTTCCAGAAGTACCATGTTTGTCTTAAAAATTCCGTTCATTACGTTAGCTGCAGCTCTTCACTGAAACGTAGCACAGGCATTGAATTCAGTTGCCTTCTTACACACCTTGTCTGAATTTGATTTTGGGTTCTTCCTGACCTTTTTCGTTATATGACGCGTCTGTGTGAATCCAAAGAACATGTGCTGCTTTGAGTAAAGAAGTGTCTGAGCTAAAAATCCTGCTGAATTCAGTGTGGAAAATTAAACACCTCTATTGGAAAATGTGAGGAAGTAGCAGCTGGTGCTGTTTCAAAGATGTTCACGTATCATTTACAAGAGTTATCCTGGTCATCTGAAGTTACCATGCTGAACAGCTAGACTGGATCAAACAAGTTATATTGCTGCATATATAGAGGAAATAGAAATTTAACACTTAGCTTCCAGACCAACAAACGACGACTAATAATTAGCACTGCTGATCTTGAGGGACAGGCAATCAATAAATTAAAGTGTAAATACAATAATGGCTTTAATTCATGGCAATGAATTAAACTGTAAATACAATCGTGGCTGACTCGTTTGGCAGGTGGGCATTGGACAGCAGGGTTAACAAGACAGCTGACTAGGAAGGGTTTTCTGTTTTTTTAGCGGTAAAGAAAGACACTATGCCTTTGCTTCTTTCAAATTTACATCCTTGAAGACTGAGCGTGACCCGCGGAGGATGTGGAGCAGCTACCCGATCTCCCTGAATGCGCCTGTCTCACAAAATAGATGCGATGCAATACGTCCCCGTGTTCTGGAATAGCTACAAAGCATTACCATTTACAGTAGATGTTATCATTGCTGTGCTAGTGCAATGGCTGTAAACAAACAAGCATGGTATGAGACGTATAAACGGAGGACACCATCTCGTCAAGGTGAAATAAAGGAGGACAAAATTACCTACAGCAGTGCAGCACTACGTACAACAGAATACCAACTAGAACGCAGCAGAAAACAGCAGAGACAAAAAGTAACTGCTAATGGTGGTATGTCAAGATTCAAGATATTCGTACAAAAGTGATACTAATATTTTGCAAAGGAGGCTTAAAAACGGGCTCAAGAAAAGAATGTGCTCATTGCATTTTAGTAGTCACACAGCTTGAACTGAAACTTCACAGATATCTTTAGCACTTGGGAAAATGTAAGAGTAAATGCTGTGTCACGACTCACTGGACAGGTGCATATTAGAAGTTTCATGCTTACTGCTGCATCAAAGGAAGCTCTAGCACTGTTTGATAACCAACAAGAAGATATGGATGTCAAGATACCATCATGTCAGGTTTGGTGTTTTTCTGCATATAAAAAAAAATATATATATATATATATATATATATATATATATATATATATATATATATATATATATATATATATAAAAGAGTAAAAGTTGTCATGAAAAAGCAGCATAATTCTGCTTTGACAAAACCCACAATTCTGATGAATTAATCCGTCTCATGTCAAGCAAGTCTCTTCAAATTTTGGGAGGCTAAATTTGACAATACATTAATGAGCAATGAAGCTTCAGTCTCCCTAAGTGGCTGTGAATCTACGAACAAAGTTCAAAAAGGGTTTGGAACATGCTCAGTTCTTATTTAATTGCAAAAATGGAGAAATAGTTGGATAAACTAGTAGTATACTGTAGTATAAATACTACACAACCATGAATGAAGCATAATTCTCAGCAATGAAAACACTGTCAGCTCGATATAAGTAGTTGTTTCTACACTGAGGACATTTTTACACATGGATATGAAATTCCTCTCCACATAATTATTTTATGTTAAATTGCCACCAGCACGGTCTCCTGCTTTCAGAGGGCTTAGATATTGAGTTTCATTCTTAAGTTTTATTCGAATCAGTTTTTCTCTTAAGAAGGGAAGTGTGCTATTCACAGCAATCAAATGCAGTTCTAAATTTGATAAAATTCTAAAAAAAAAAAAAAAAAAAAAAGAAAATGAATATAGCAAAATGACCCAGTTTTAGCTCATGTTAATTAAAAAGCTTCTGCTACTAATAATATGACATATGTTGCAGCATGTAAATATATTTTCTCTCTGTCAAGCATTATACAACAGGGGCAGAAGTGTTTTTGCCATTGCGGTCTTTATATTTCCTCCTATCCCACACAACCGATCCACTCTTCACTTCTACCTGTGTACCTCCAAATGTAATTTCACTCTATAATTGGATGCACACCCACAGTCTGCTATCATTGTCCGTGCATTAAGTTGAATTGCCCCATTTACTGTTGACATTGTTTTCGCAGACTTTCCCTAAACACATCCCTTACCTAAACGTTCCTCCCAGTTGGCATAGCCGTCTTTGATTGTGTAGGTGAAAGAAGGTCCTCTAAATTATGTTATTACAAAGTAAGGCTTCATCTCAAAACACAGAGGGACTCAGTGCATGTTTAGCTATTTCATGCACGTCACCCATTGATCTGCACATTGCATTTTGCCACCGACAGAGCCCTACAGCTGTATACATAAATCATTTATTGTGTTATCACAAAAATCATTTTCTCCCTTTTCTTTTCAAAACATTCAAATTGCTGCTTTTTTAATACCCATACTAAGAGCCTTTTTAGAACTCCTAAAGTAGTCTAATTTCTCTTAGGCCATTGTTAAGGAGACACCTTGATAATGGAAAACCTCCAGTACACAATGTGGACTCTCAAAGGGAGTCAAGTCAGGTGTAAATCACAGTAGCGCCTCTGCAGAAACAGATATTAATTTGAAACTATGCTTGGTGGACTGATGGTCTCTGTTTCACGTGTATTTGAGAATGAAATGAGTTCTCTGCAGGCTATCAGAGAGGTGATGGTAGGCATATCACAAGTTGGATTGGCCTCTGTGGTCTAATCCTTAATGAATTCTATTCTTATTTATGACCTGACATAGCACTGTAACTCACCCCTCAATACATACTGAGTGAAATTACTGTGGCAATATAGTAGCGATTGCATGTCAATTGCTCCCGAAACAAAAGGTTACGGATGACTATCAATCAAAAGTTCCATCAAAAAGCCTCAGAACCCTCCAACACCACCACCACCATCACACACGCACACGCACACGCACATGCACGCACACACACACACACACACACACACACACACACACCCTCACACACAAAGAAAAGAACAGAAAAAAAAGGCTTAGTAAGTCAACCAGTTTTTCTTTCAGAAACTGTCTCTCAAAAGGTTTCGTTGTTGATGACGGACAGAAGGTAGGGGCTTCTCTAAGAGGATGCTGCAGTGTTTCTTCTGTTATTTATGGGGCTGCAGGAAGCAAAGAGGAGGATGGTTTAGTTTGAACTACTTCAGAAAGCTTTATTAAAACATACTTCATAGGAGCTTCCAGTGAAGCTTGATTGTTCATATCCCAGCAAGGGAGCACTCTATAAATCACACTTACAGTACACAGAACTCTCTATGAATATATTATTGTCGTTGTTTTTAGACTGATGCCCTAACTTTTATATTCAGGCTGAAAAGCGCAAACTGCTATGATTAAAACAGGAAAACTCACCTCCAAAGTGAGCTCTCAGTAACAGCCCCCAAGTTGAAGTCGTACAGCTTTGTCAAGATCAGGATCACCTACGGCATAATGGCAACAGAAATATTTAATTACACAAATGAGTTTGCATTAGAGGACTTTTGCTTAAAGCCTTGCCAGTAAACATTATCTCTGCACACCTGATGATGTGGAATGAATATGACAGGTCTGCTACACTTCTTTGCTTGTAAGTATTAGCATCATTCAGTGTGTTATCCCAATGACAAGTGATGTTCATGTTGTCAGGCGATGTCAGTCTGCTGCTAGATGGATCCAGTGAAAACAACCATGCACACTGTCAGGAGTTGTATTTGTATCTCATGTGGAATGATACCTACATGTCAGCAACATTTCAACGTAATTGTTCAGTGAGCAGTGAAGAGAAATGAAGTTAATGCTGGCGCTGCGCCGCTCTCTTTTATTTTCTCTCTTATCGACTTATCGTGAAATGCAAGATTATCAAGAAATGTTCATCTCAAATGTCAGTGGTTCCTCTGTGTCACAAGTTATAGTGAGTTTGTTTTGGTATGACGTGTCTGTGTGTTTGGGTAACTCTTCATACACGTGATCTGAGAGCTGTTGGACGTGCGGCTATGGAAAGACAAAAGAACAAAAAGCGTGGCCTATAAAATCCTGGTGTACAGAGTGAGATTGTGTGCAAATGCAATATTGTTCCTGTAATGGCATAATAAATGACTTCCCATGGGAATACTCATAACTCAGGATTTAAACAAAACAGTAGGGTAGAGAGTTTGAAACAGGCCACGAATGGAGGGAGAAAAGACGATGGATAATAACAATCAAGGGACAGAAACATGATATGATATGATGATTTCTTTTTTAAAAGAAAATCCATGAAGATAGACCGAAAGCTCAATTACAGTGAGTTTAAGCACATTAACCTTATGGGACCCATGGAATGAGTTATTAAACTGTGAAAGCCACACAAGACTCAAAGGAACAAAGACATGCCACTAAGTCTCCTTTGAAAATGTTAAAAACCCAATTGACCCATAATTTAGCCATCACACAGCCACTGTGCATTGCTGGGACTATCTGCATTACAGGTTAATTAACCAATCACACAGAGAGATAAGCATTTGCATAACTAAATGCACCATGTCTGCAAGGTCCGACGCTGGAGTCTGAATCAATTTGGTGCACAGACTTATTTAAATAGCTGTGATGTTTGCTCTAATTGCCTGCTTTGAAAAAGGAAAAAAAAAAACCTGCCAAACCATTGATCGTTTGTTTCCTCAGATTTATTTTGCTAACAACAGTGACTCTATCTCATCTGATGTGATAAATATTTCCCAATGAAAAGAGTTTAGAATTTATTTTAATTTTGTCAAACTATGTGTTTCCCTCTTCAACAAAGGGGAATCAAACACAAGGTACAGTTAACAAAACAAGTGTAGGATAAATAGGTGTTTTAAAGGTTTACAGTGTACAGCCACTTCTGCTATTTTGCACATAAATTCTAATTTAATCTGATTTAAATAAATTCAAAAGCTAAAACTATGGAGGCTCTGAGGTGAAAAAAAACCCCCACAACAATGAAAAAGAAAAATAACAATAATATAGAAAATGTGTCATTTCAGAAAAATGCCAAAAAGAAACTCAATAAAAAAATATGTTTTCTACATATCAAATTCTTAAATGATAGGTATATCAGGTGAATCTTAAAAAGTGGCTTGCAACTGTATATTTACAAGGCTTGAAAAGTGTTTGAGGGTATGTTTCCCGTATTTTCGTGTGTGTGTGTGTGTGTGTGTGTGTGTGTGTGTGTGTGTGTGTGTGTGAGTGTGTGTGCGCGTGCGTGTCCGTGTCTTCTCTGTTTTGTTGCATCTTTGGTTTGGTTGTTCTGTTTCACACCTCATGGCCACTGCACCAAATTGACAAAACTCAATGACAAAAATTCTCTTGACACCCTGGCTGTAACTACCATTAATCGCTCTCCTTTAACTGTTGTCAACATGCTTGTGTATTTGGCTCATTAACAAAAGCTGACCCACCGAATTGGGTCAATGAAGATGCACCTCAGGGACTGAAAAAGACTAGTGAGACAGATGACTGTTTGGATGAGTTCTCCCTAAGTGGATATATCAAGAGCACATCACAGAAGACTGTATTTTCCCTTATCTTTAGCGCTATCAATAGGTTGTGCATCTAATTCCTGCAGAAATTAAGCTGCGAGAAACTTCTATTCATGCAAATGCTAGGACCGGTGGCAAATGACCTGTACACCACTTTGTGTGACTAATGCAGTAGGATTCAGGCAAACAAAGCTGCATTTAACACTAAATTCTAAGAGTATATGCTTCAACCTTGCTTTTATGTAAATGTTGGCAACAAACAAAAAAACAAACAAATAGCTCCCAGAATTATTTTGAGCCTTCAAGGCAAATACAATTCTCCATGCATATCATTGCTCACTTGCATAAACAAAATTAAGTAAGAACCCTGGAAGGCCAAAAGCAGTGCATTTATTCATGTTTATGTTTTATTGATGTGAGCAAAGAGAGCTTTGCCTCAGGAAAGTCAACCAATCATTTTTCAGATTGGCTCTCACCCTCAGAGGAGTTGGGTTTAGTCATCCTTTTATCCCAACGTTCTATTCTTGTCACTTTCTTTGCCTTCTTTTCTTGCTTTTTTTTTAACCCTCTTTCGTCCATTCTTTTAGACTCTCCTCGTTTACTTACAGTGAGAGCGGGCTCTCTAGGTATCTTGCAGATATTTCTTTGTTTTCCCTTCTTAACATTAAAAGCATATAAAGGTTTTGACTCTCTCAGATAGCTGACTGGACAGCCTCCATGGCAGCAAAGATGCTACTGTCGTGATATCATGTGTCAGCTAAAAACAAACGTCTCACCGGCGCACAGACCTGCACAGTCCAGTTCTTCAGGCATTCATTGTATCCAGTCACACTGTTGGACCAAATCTCATCCAAACAAATCCCATATCAATTAATTTCTGTCAATTAAAGAACAAAAAGCAGCATAGCGCGAGTGTAAATATGTTTTAGCGTAATGCAAACAGTATCTTAACATTTTGATGGGCAGAAGATTTTTTTTTTTTCCTTTTTAACCAGCCAGCAATTAGTACATGACTCATCTTTGTACTGTGCTGCAATATGAGAAAGAAAAAAAGAAATAAAACAGACTGTTGATACACACTGGCACAGAACATGTTGGTTTTTAGCACCAGCATCCAAATGGAACCTGTTGCTTATTCAGCCCTCAGTAAAACATAATTAAGGTGGCACCCCTCAAATATTGTTTCCGTCTAATTGGGTAGTCAAGGGGGGGGGGGGGGGGGGGGGGGGGGGGGGGAGAAACCCTCAATATGAACATCACACCACCAGACTGGCTGTTTCTTTCCATTCACAAACAACACATCGCTGGGAGAGGGAACAATGGATGTGTGAAGAATACAGCCATTTCTTGTAGGTCTTCTACCAATTTCTAAAAATAATCAGAGGGGCCAACTGAGGCAGGTTAATTAGTTTCAAAGAGACCAACTGAGTTTATGGCAGGAATCAATGTAAATCCTCCCTATGACAAAGTAGGAAATGTCACTATATCTGTTTACTTGAGAAGTTTATTGGTAAAGTGAAGCATGTCTTCACGAGAACGCTCACATTTCCACATATTTTATTGTTAACACACCACTACAGAGGGAGCCAGTCCCAGAGATCACAAGAGTAATCACAATAACAGCCAAACTCTAATGGACTGACAAAAACAATTAAAACCCATCATAACTAATTAACACCGTAATATTTATTATTTTTTTTAAGTTTTTATTTAAATATTTCTTTGACCAAAGTGTGCAGGGCATTTTTCTTCTGTTTTTTATAACAAAATTTTGAATCCAACAACTCCTTCAACTTTATGTTATATGTACTTGCACATAATGCACAAGCACTTTGCCAGTCTTGTATTGGTCTCCACCTGCATAAAATAAAATGATTTGTCAGTGCAGAAACACAACTAAATTTATAGTTTTTTCGGAACACTAGCAAATAACTTTTCTCTGCAAAAATGTCTTCCTTAATATGGATCTTGGTTGCAAATTTTAAAGCAAAAATAGCTATTATTGTATCAGAACTACATGGGGCTTTATAGCAAGTTCTGACTTAATAAATCAAGCCAGCATTTTTATAATTTCATTTTCACAGCAGTAGGACACTATGCAACAGTAAAATGTCAGAGACCAGCCCCCCATCGACTACCTGCTCAGCAGCAAACATAAGCAGAAGGACGGATGGGGTCAAACTGATGCTGATTTTACACATGAACCTTTAGGAAACAGGTCAGGATATTGTATGGAGCTGCTTCTTCATATGCACATTTGATTTTACTCATGATGCATTCTCAAGACTTGAAATATGCTGCAATACCTGTCCTGGCAGTTACTCCTGAGACAGCACAAATTGTTAAAAAAAACTAGACTTTGGAAATGTATATTTGTGTTTACTGAACACCAAGACTGTCAGATGATTCTCCCTCATTTTTAAAAGCGACTCTTTTCCCCTCACAACATACGTATGGATGTTGTCTGTATTATTGACACTTGATTGGAAAGCCATTGAGGGCCAAGGAGAAAATAAAACGAAGCAGCTGCCATTATTAGCATGCAAACTCAATCTTTATAAAATCTTCAGAGAGTTACTGTTTCAATCTACATCCAGTTTTATTATTGGAGTCGGTTGAGTAAAGACTACACGAACCCTGGTATATTTTAAGAAGATATTTTACTGCATAAATAATCTTGCTTAAATATAAAAACTGGCCACAAACACCAGTATTGTTAATTTCGTCTGTATGACTGATGTATCTACAGTACGAAGCACAAGTGTGTAAGCAGCATGTCACCGTGGGAGCTGCTGAAGGTGGAGCTATTATATATTCACTTGTATGTAAAAGGACACCAGATAAATCTCAACGGTCATCAGATGATGATGATGACGACAAACCCAACCTTCATGGTTTTGTGAGGCTGTTAACAGCTAATGGGCATTTAAAAACGAGACCCCTTAACTGCACACTGATTTTAACGTCAGCAACAGTCAGCTGCCAAAAAATTTGAAAGCAGTGGTTTCATCTGTCATGTTGGGTCATGCTTTGAAGTTTGTTGCACTATTATATGAACAAAATGTTAATCTTAAAATGTGTGTAGCAGTGGAGAGTACAGTTTGTGCGGCATACAGAAATGAACCCTGGACGTGCAAAACAGGATACAATGTAAATACTCTGTAAAATCCTTTAAAATTGCTCTCAAGTGCAGCACATGTGCAGATTAATTCAGACCCTTTTTAATACAGCAACCTACTGAGTTACAACCGCATGTATCTTTTTCAATGCGGGCTTCAAAAAATTCAGTACACGTGAAACCCCAAACATGCAGTTTCATTGATCTATTGTTCATACTTTTCATGCAATCACAGGCAATTGTAGGTCATCGCAATTATCCCTTTTCTTTTTTATGTCTTATGCAAATGAAGGAAAAAGAGCACTGTCCCACCACAGAAATAAACTGCGATGAGAGATCGATCATAGTAATAGCTAAAATGTAGATGAGAGCAGATGTGTGGAGTAATATGTCTAAAATATGCTCAGTAATTTAGTGTCACAAACTAGGTAGTCAGAGAATTATATTCCTTTTTTTCTTTACTTTTCCTCAAAAGATTTGTGATTGATATATTCATTCATCCATTAAAAATCTTACAATGCAAACACCTGCAGAGCAGAGAAAAGAAAAGAACCTCCGTATTGGTTGCAAATTTGCATACATTTATTTAGCAGCAAGACAGCAAGACAGGCTAAATCAAGATGCACAGCAAGTGGGTGGAGGAAGGAAAAACACTACATCTTTTATTGTGGCTCTGTGAGGACATCACCAAAGAAGAGCACTTAGAAGAGAGACAAATGTCTTTTAAAAGAAATGGCATGATTGGGGACAGGCATTACTCAGCCCTCATTTTATTTGTGGACCAAATTGGATGTTTGTACTTTTGTGGGTAAAACATTCCGGGGAATGCTGTTATGATCAAGCAAACCCCGGTGAAATGTCCCTTGTGCATTCGGCTGCTGTCTGTATGTTTGCTTATCCATCGAACTCCTAAGCTTTGGTCATATAACCTAAATGCTTCAAGCCTGAGAGGTTTCACCAATCAATTCAGTCCATTATGGGGAAGGAAATTAATGAAATGGGTTGAATGTAACAGGGCGTCCCTTCAAATGCAACCCTATCATGATAGGATTTTGTGGATGTTTTGACTTTTTTTCCTTTCTTTTTATTCTTCCATTCCAACAACAATAGCTGATAAACTGCTGCTTGCCCTTAGTGGAATAACATATTATGAAAGGTCTCTTTCATTTTTAAGAAAAGCCGGAGGTTAAAAAAAAGAAAAAAATAAGACAGAGAAAATTTAATGGAGTAGCAAAGGAAAGAAAACAAACGTGTCTCCTCCTCAGTTCAGCTTTAGTTACAGAAAACCACAATGAACTGGAGTCTGGACTTTAAAAAGGTGGAAAACAAGAAACAGCATATAAGGATTACTTTGATTTTAATTTTAGAAGTCCTTCAAATGCTGTGGCACAAAGTTTTTTGTCAAATCTTAAGCAACTTAGTAATAATATGATTGATATATGAGTTTCACGCAGACATTGACATTTTTTTTAATACTATTTCTCTTCTTTACTTGTATGTATAGTTCAGAGGTTAAAACTGATATCTCTAAGATTTAATTGAAAAGGCTTTTAAGACATCTTTGTCCCACTAG
This sequence comes from Xenentodon cancila, assembly GCA_014839995.1. Lineage (NCBI taxonomy): Eukaryota > Metazoa > Chordata > Actinopteri > Beloniformes > Belonidae > Xenentodon > Xenentodon cancila. Next base: position 11,242,866 of record CM026208.1, read on the forward strand.
ACGTGAAATAAATCATAGTAGCTTTCATACTAACTTGGTAAAGTTAGACTTGAGTGATCCTAGAGTGGATCATTCAGGAATTTCTTTTTTTTTAACTTATCATATTTTACTCATATGTTGCTCATCATCACACAGACAATCTGCTGCCATCATTTGTCAACCCATGTTTGTTTTCTTTCTTTTTCTTTTGTTTTTTTTTGTTCTCAACAAACGATTCAGACAGCTTGACGTCTGTTTCTACCATCAGTCAGCTTTTAAATACCTCATAGATACGCTTCATTTCCTGCACGATTTTTGTTGGTTTGGATACCAGTTGGGCGACGGAGTTGCTGTCAAATCATGCAGTGATTGCAGTAAGGATAAGCTACAAGTGTCGAGGGTGAGCCGACTGAGTCTCCACCTTCAAGACCCTTTTACTGAAGAAGAAGAAGAAAAAACACAGACCCACAGTCGAAAGAGAAGGAGCAATTAAAAAAAGAGAAAAAAAAACAGTGAGGGTCAAAATTGGCTTCCCTGAGATAACTTATAGTAAATAATGGCATATAAAGCATGACATACGATGCAGAACTGGCACTATTTTTCCAAGATTGGTAAGGATGTTAACATAATGTTGCCACGATATGCAAGTAATTGCACTAAAATTACAATGCGAGTTGGTGCACAGCAGCATCACTGTAATGTATTTCTACATTATTTAAAGGTGTCATGGCGTTGGGATTTTGGGTATGGGTTTATTTGTTTTTTGCCGTGTTCTCCTCCTTTAGAATCTCTGTTATTTGGGCTCTTTTGTTCTTGGACTTCTGTAGATTTCCTGTTTTATTTGAAAGTGCCTTCCCTGGGGTGTGACTTCCTTTGTTGCCTTGGTCTGTCCTGATTATCTCAACCTGCTCCTTGTTAGCCTCTGAGTGTCTTGTTTGCTTGGTGTCTATATATACACTCCTGTCTAACACTGCTTCCCTGCTTGTCCTTCATCTTCCTGCCCATCTCTCTGTCCATCTTCCTGCTTGTCTCTCTGCATCTTACTATCACCTGTGTTTTGTCATTTCCAGTGTTGCCATTTGGTCTGATAGTTGCATTTCTGGATGCCTTTCTGAGTGCTAAATTGTCAGTTAAAATTAAGAGCATTATTATTAGTCTACTCTCCAGGTCTCCTGCACGTGGTACCACAACTCCTGAAACATCTACCTCTGCTCCTCCTGGTGTGTCAACCTGTTATCAATTAGGCTATGCAACAAAACTGAAATCAGAAATATAGTGTGGTGAAATATTACATTATGAATCTCATGTAAAGCGAGCACGCTCTACAATATTTTAGAACATTTGTTTGCATTTTAAGAACGTTGGAGTCTGACGCCATTCACACATTTCTTCAGCTCTCATCTGTTTACCCGCAGCTTTAGCTTTTAATGGGTTGGTATTTGCCTGGAGGGGGGTGAGCTGGAGCCAAAGGCAATTGTGTGTCCAAACTGAAAATTTACAAGAGAAGCCCTCCACCTAAAAGTACCCGCAATTGTGTCAGTCCTTTCCCAAGTCTGAATTCACATAGAGATAACATTTATATACTACATGTATAACTGGAATTGTGTGTGTGTGTGTGTTTGTGTGTATGTGTGTGTGTGTGTGGGAGGGGGGTTATTTTCTCTTCCTTTTTGTTTTCTAAAGAAAGCAAAGTGCTTGCACTAAGAACACGTCTGCTCACATGGGATACCTTTTATTTGATCTGATTGGTCAGTTTTGCTCCTGGCACAAGATGCGTATTTTCCAACAGCCCAGCAAATCTGTGGCTGTTTGTTTCAACAAATGTAGATCAAGTATGACAGGACATGAACAAAGTCTCCAATCAAACCAAATTTAATTTTAGTTCATTACAAGGACACTTAAACTTAATTTGCAACAGAAACCTTGAAAGGGCTAACATTTTCATGGGTGGCCTTCGGTTGCTCTCATGGTAGAAATCCTTTTCCTGGTTTTGGATTACGGATGCTAATTCAAAGCAACCAAACTATTTCTCTTTGTATTACTATTGAATTCCTATTAAGCCACAGATAACTTTTTCTTCAGCTGTTTACTGTTGCATTCTTAATTTGTTAAAAGCAGCATGTTCTATATAACCAAATTATCTCAATAGTACATGAACTTACATTTAGACTCTTTATTAATATGGAAAGTAAACATAACATATATTGTATGTCTTGGCATGTTTTTGTTGCAAATTAGCAGATATTTAAAAAAAAAAACAGTTAGATTGTTGTTGCAATGTTTTGGTGATGATAAATATGTTAATGTTATCTGATAATATTATAATAGTTATACTGAAAAAAGAAATCACAACAAAATATATGTAGACTAAGTAGATGGTCATTTTTCATTTTATTGGCTAAAATCGTTTTTACATGCAATAATAAATAATTGAATAAGTGCTCTTAGTTGAATATGTGAAACATCGGTCATTTGTGTAGCCTGGAGCATTATGAAAACCGGACATAATAATTTTACTTGAGGTGAGGGAAATGATTTGTTGCCCAAGCAATCATCTGGACTGGCTGCCCGCTTCTGTAATGTTTGCGTTCACTTAGCGATCTCTTAGTCCATGTGACTGCTGTTGAAGGAAGCAGGTAAAAGGCTGCCATTAGTTTTTAGTTATAACAGAAGCAAGTTGCACTGACATAGCAATTAAACTCAGTGGCCGAAAACAAACTAAAACCCAGTGCGGGTTGGAAGATTGGCACACCAGTGATTTAAAATGGTGTATTAAAGACAGCTACAGCCAAAAAATAAAAATACAAACTGGATTCTGTAGTTAAACAAAGTAAAACTGCAAAATATAAGTAAAAGTAAAAATAATGTGGTACAGAAGAGACGGAAGAATGACAACGTAATAGACATATTTCCACTGGACAGGTCATTGCCTGATTACATTTTCCCATAATACAGTTCTCTTTGATGGTGTGATGTCTTGTCACTCGGCGAAACGCAGGAAAAAGCTGCTCATCTCTGGTTCGCAGCTGACCTGTCTGGCTCACGTTTTATACTGGATACTTTCAACATTTCTCTTATTTTTACAAAAAGGTGTAGGTATGTGGCGTTCAATATACAGTACAGTGTAGTACAGTATACAGTACACAAATTTTTTTTTTCGATGGTTGGCACCAAATGAATAACCAAGTTCAGCACTTAAGATCATGAATCCCCTTGCTGTTGCATGCAGACAAGAAAGACAGAAATAAATTGGAATATAATCACAGATGAATAACATATCACCTGAGATAACTGCGAAATAAAAAATAAAAAAACAAACTGAAAACATTAAATTAGCAGAGTCACAAAAAAAAGACACACTAGAAGCAAAAAACGCCTCCAATGTATATATATATTTTTTTAATTTATTTTTTAATTCCCAAAGTATACAACAAACAGTAAGATGAGCTCATATAGCCAGTGTGGTACGCATAATTATCCCCACCTCATGCTCACACACATTCACACGCACAAACTCACACAGAATATAACTTATCCTAAAATGCTTTAATTAGTTTACTGAATACTGCTACTTTAATAAAATGTGTATTAAGATAGTATGGTGTTAGTTTTTAAAAATGCTAAAGTAAATTATCTCATCAATATCTTGTGTACTTCTTTAGTTAATCTTCGGTTGACAAATTTATCATATTTTATTTCCCAACACACACTTTATTGAAAATGTTCTAACGGCCAAGTTGTAAAGGGGAGCAGAAAACTTGAGAATCTTGAAAAATAAAAAAAAGGATTTTCAGCTAAAAGTTATATAAATAAAATTCATCAATTCCTCAACTGGATGTAACGGTTTGACTTTAAAGAGAGTGCCTCCTCCAAACAAAAAACACAACAGAGGACAGAAAGTAAACTGCTTCTATTCTTTTGTTGACTCAGCAGGTACAATATTAAATAAGAAAGTTGATCTACCGTATCAGCTTCACTGCATTATATTCCATTGTACTATGAACTGCCAACTGGTGCATGCATTTTTGTCTTGCTTTGCATTTTCATCATAAACTGATGCATAAAAGTTACAAATTGGTTCAAAGAAACCCAACAGAAACCAAGTTATCAACAGCGTGAAACTCAAACTTTCATGGAAGAGGATGCTCATAAACCTTTTCACTGCATTGACCAGTTTTCTCAGAAAAAATAGATATAAAGCAGAAAATTACTGCCTGAAATCTGGAAATAACTTCAGTTGGAAAGGATGCGTTTAGCTCTGTGATGGGCTGTTGAACTGTCCAGAGCTCTTGCACTGCCCAACACAATGGCCTTAAAACTGCCGAAGCATGTGTAGACGATGGATTGATAATGTCATGACTTTTGCCTAAATGTTTATTTATATTTATTGGCAGGTTTATGTGACCTCCTACTTTGACTGTAACTCTATTACTGTTCAAAACAAAAGTGACCAGTCATTTTAAAGGAGGTTGTTCCAGGATGCATTGACTGAGTATTGTGTTTTCTAAATGTGTCATTTTGCCATTTTGTGTTTGGAAGTTTTCAATCATCTCCATTGATTGCACAGTGCGTGTGGCGCTTTGGGTTGAGTCTTTTGTAACTCGCAAGATAGGAAAAGCAATTTTCCCCCTGCAACTAATACATTCCTGTCACCATAAACTGCCAAGTCAAACAATTATTTAAGCTGACTGCCACCTGAGCAATCCCTGTCATCTTTAAACATGATAGTAGCGGCTGTGTTGCCTCAGGCAATATGCTGCTTCAGGGCCCAGTAATTCTCAATACATAATGTTACTAAACTGGGATCACTTGCTTTGCCTTATCGAAAAGCCAGATAAAATCAGCCATGACCTTTAGGCATAACTCTTCCATCTTGAAGAGGCACAGTTGCAAGTAGACTGCATTTATGATGATTAATAAAGCATTTGTCCAATTTGAATTTCAATTTTGTGATTTCACAAACAGAAAATGCATAAATTTGTTTTCATAAACTAATCACAGAAATACAATGTGCCTACCTCACACTGACAGCTATTAAACTAATTAATCACATGCAAAACTGTCAAACACGATTCAGCACCCACTTTGTCTCTTTGATTAAATGTGAACGATAAAAGATTATATAGGTGTCTAAGTGTGTTCAACAGAGAACGATGGAGAGACATAGAAAATCTAGCATTGTCAGTGTGCTTGAATATAAAGCTGATGGGAGTCCTGTATTTTTGGCTTAAAATGCACATTTTGAAACAAAACTGAATTCCAAATGCTGAGGGAGTGCAGTGAGGATATGTTGATGTAATGCATTATGCTCCCAAAACACAAATGATTCATGAAAAAAAGGCTGCACATGCGTGTCATTTGTGGAGTAAAAACTGGGATTTCACTGAATTATTTCTACAGAGAGGGTGAAACCTGAATCCTGTCTGTGTGCTAAAAAATAAAGTACAGACAAAAGAGAGCAACAATAAAATATACCTAAAAATGTACAGCAGAACCTAAAAAGAAATACCCTGACAGATGCTCTCCTGCTAGCCTCACAATGCATGGAAGGTTTCGCCTTATGTCCAACACCTTGTTGAGACTCTAAAGTTATAACAGTGAGTGGGAGGGAGAAGTCCAGGGACGCATAAGCATCAAAGCCACCATCCAAAAAAGATACAGAAGAACATGAGGAAGATGCACCCCACTGGTGAACTGAGGCAAGCAAAGTCCTATGAAGATGAAGAGAAAGGAGGAGAACCATCGTATACACTTTGTGCCATCAGCAGACTGAATGAGCAGTGAATATCGAGAGGGTCTACCATTGGCTAGAAAAGGCTGGTCAGAGAGACAGCCCTGATGCACTAATCATGGCAGCACAAGGACAGGCTGTCAGCACAGGAGCAATAGAGACTCGCTCAACGGACAAGACACCAGACGCAAGTGGTGCAAAGACGGTCCCAAGACAGTCCAGTACAGCAGGGTTTAAGAGGCAGGCAGACATGCAACACAATAACGAGGTAGGTGGAACAGTGTAGAAGAACATCTGGGAGAAGTATGAGTTGGAAGTCCCAAAGTCAAAACGGGAGATGAAAGAATGACTGAGAAAAGTAAGAGTCCGTGAGAGAAACAGTAACCAGACATTCAGCTCGTTTACATGTACACATTGAACCATGTCTTGGGACGTGCATGAGCTGGAAATTCATTTATCTGCCAATGTAAGTTATAGGTGGCGATAGCTGGCGATGGTTCCCACTTTCATCGTGTTAGTTTTACCAGTTTACCAACCACATCACAAAACTGCGGATAGATCTTTGGTAATGGTAGTAAACTGGACAGACTTAGCTTTGTACTTTTCATAAGTTTAGTATGCTTTAGGTTTTTTTTTTTTTTTGGTTTGTTTGATTGTTTTTTTATTCTTCTTCCCTGTATCTCTCTGTATCAGCTTCTTCCAGGTCAAAGCCTGGGACAGGAACTGCCGAGCATGGCCCGTGGGTTAGTGAACAGTTACACGCAGGGTTCAAGGATCATTGCGAGAGCACATCTCACTAATTTCAGTGATTTGCGGGTGGGAGTCTTTTAAGAAATTTCCTCTAGTCACGTTTTGTCCCTTTCCTGACTCAAAGCCTCTCTGACGACACAAACCCTTTAAGCTTCAACCTGCACTTCAATAAAAGCTCTGGTTAGTTACTGTTAAGTTCACTGTAACCATGAAAACTTGTGTACATAAGCCAATACACCGTTTTCAGATTCTGTCAAAATGTGATGGGTCGTGATCAAAATCTAACTGTAGAGTGTCTGATCAGACACTTCAGACTCCCTTCTGGGAATCAGTGACTGACAGTGGTGGGCTTGGGTGTGGAGGATCCCAGGTTCAAGCCCAGGGCTGCCCACAATGGTAAATCACTGGGGGCCCCTGAGATAGGCCCTTAACTCGCAAGCTCACTAGTGAAACTAGTTGATGGGTTAAAAGCAGAGACTAATTTCGGTGTGCATCGTACATACAGCGTGTGCACGATGTCCACACTGACAAGAATAATCATGGAAAAAAAAACAAAAAAAATACTGCCCAGTATTGATAAGCTGAAACTTGACGCTTGTCATTACCCTTTATTTGGTAGCTGTTAATAGTAACTTCCCACAATAACAACAATCTTTATTTTACTGGAAGATCCTGTCATCCATAAAGTTTAATCAAAAAGTGACAAACTCAGACAAAAATAGTCACCACAACTGATCAAGCCATTCCTACGAAATGGTTAGAACTTCAGGGAAAGGGAACATCTTCCTCAGCTGCGGCCACAACCGATAGCTGAAGCTCCAGTGAGTCTTACGAAGTGCACAGCGGCAACTTCTGTCAGCATCTTACAATCACATCAGTGCATAGTACACCCCTAAAGGCTTGAGACAGGCAGGATTAATGAACAGGTGTTTAGTGCTGACACCTCGGGGGACAAGCAGGTTGAGGGCGAGAATGGCTGGTGGGGGAAAAAAAAAAATGTTTTAATGTGGCTTTGCACCACGACAGCAGAAATTTTAAAATTCAAATAGGATAAAAGCGAGAGCACTAGAGTGAAATCCGACACTAAACTGAGCATTAGTTGAGAATTAAGAAAGGGGAACTTACAAGAAAGCGAGCTTTTTAATGCAGAGCATACAACAGGGTAACGAAATTTGTAATTTTCAGAAATCTTAGTATGGATCAAAACCTCTTTTATCTAGCGTGTTGAAAATGGCTTTGAATACAGGGCTTTAGAAGGTTATACATTACCCTCAATTACAGAGATCTGACCTCCAAAATTTACAGTAAAACCTCAAAAGAAATGCAGTTCTGGGGTTAAATATGAAAAGGTGGAAAATTATCAGAGACAAAAGAACATTAAAACTTCCTCCTTTGCTTTATCTGAGCCCTTCGACAGTGGGAGCTCTTTAAATGCACTTTTCATCATCCTGTAGCCGAGCAGAATTCTGGTCAAACGCCTCTGTGAATTGGGAATCCATTCCATTTGATTTTATGGATCAAAGAGTTTCTGTGCAACCAACACTGGCATGTTAAATGGAATGGCTGTCTATGTAATGGACCAGTTTTAAGTACAGGTGTCCCCGGGGCCATTTCATTTCCTCCCTTTTTTTTTTATTGTATGTTAAAGCAATGAAATGACGTGCACCAATAAAGTCTCTGTTCTGATTAAGCATGTTGACAATACGACCCAGGAGTCCTGCCTGATTTCCAGTCAGTCACAGCAAAAAGACAATGCCAAAAAACAGATTAGTTTTTGCCACCAGAGAAGAAATCATTTTTTTTTAAAAGAGAAAAAAGAGGGATTTACTCAGCGGCTGAAGACAACCACATCAATGTGTGGCCACTCTTAAAACAAATTTGTAATAGCAAGCCAATGTTTGTGATCACTACTTTGCTCTCATGGTATAAGGACATTATTATAGCATCATTTAGCAGTTACACAAGGGATATGTAGTCAATAAATATGCTCATTACTCTCCTTGGCTTTAACACAGTGCCCTGTTTTGGTCAGCCCTCTGTAAGGAGCTTGCAAAAATGGTCAATCAGGGGCTCCGAATCATTTGGCTGTGAATAACTCCCTGATCACCACCTGGCATGCACACTAAGACTTCTGCCTTCAAGGGAAAAGGATCTGCATCCCCTGAGTGTGAGATCTGCTGCAGTAGCTGTTTACAAAGATGACCAACATAGACATATCACAGCTCAAGCTCTCACATGAAGCAAAGCACCAAAATATAGATCTACCTTGACAACGTCCTCAGCCATGTGTCTTTGTAGGTATACTTAATTAGTTTGCGTTCTGCTTTTTTTCCTCCCCTATGTATAAGAAGCGCATGTTTACAAATCATGCATCTTTGTAGCATCATTCCTATTCAAATTCAGGACTGACAGCTGCAAGAAACATGCATCAATAGTACATGCGGTTAAGAAGCATGAATTTGAAAGGGAATTTGTGGAGTTTATGTTTTATTCCCATGGTCGAGTCCAATCAATGTCATTACTCTTAAAGCCAGAGACCACGGGGGTTATGACTCCAGGCTTTGATGTCTAAGACAATCTCAAAAATTGCAAGATAGTTGGAAGACAGATTTGAGGTCTTATACGATGAAATTCCTTATAAAATCTCAACTTCAGAAGATCCACCGCTGGCGCTTTCACCTTTTACCTTCAACATCTTTCTTATTTTACTCCCTGAGGAATTTGACATCTTGGCCAAATCACAGGCAATGTCTTGAAGTGAAAATTTGATAGAACTGTCCTAGACCTCAGGAGTGAAGTAATTTTCCTTCAAATGTCTCTTTAAGATTGAATTTATTATCAGTCATTTACATCTAATATAGCCTGAGCTGTAACATCTAGTCATAAAATCCCATTAATTTAAACTCTGCAGTTCCGCTTGTACTTTCGGAACCACAGACTAGAGTTCAGACTACATAAATTTCAAATGTTGACTGGCTGCAGTGACAAGCCCATCAGAAATGATCCAGTGAACAGTGTTATGTGGTAGAAAGGGCTATTGACGGTAAAGACATCCTGAACCAACCACATATTTCACTATCTGTCCACAAATCAAATTTTATGAGGTTCATATCTGGCTTTTTTTTCCCCTGAATGATGCAGCAACATAACCAAAAGTACGTAATTATGATATGCACTGCAAAACAGACAATGTACTGGATAAAAAAAAAAAAGAAAAGAGCAATTAAAGACTGAATTATGCAACCCATCCAATATTGACACACCTAGAAATATGTGCATATTTGCGGTTTTACTGAGCCATAAAAATCTTTCGATGTGGCCCTAAATTACTGTTTCTGGCATACACTATTTTGCCAAGCAGATTAAGATCATTTAAATCACCTGGAGTGAAAAATGCAGAGGAACTCATGTCTTTTGCACAAGACTGTTAGTAGTTTTGAGATGTTTGTACCTGATAAATCCTGGTGCTTGCAAACATGTATACTGTAGTGTGAGATAAAATCTCCCTGGCTTTGTCTTTGTGATGATAAAATGGTGTGCACCAGCATTCTGAGTGTGTGTGTGTGTGTGTGTGTTTGTCGCTGCAATGTGTGTGTGAGAGGGAGGGTTATGGGGATGGATCCATATCTTGTCATCTATTTAAGTTGTGCTAAAACCTTCTGAGCTGTTTTTGAAGTGTAAAGCTTGGAATCACATTAACATCAAACATATAGCAACACTGTATTATGCATTCATGCAATTAGACAACTCTCAACTAAGTATGAGATAAATGTAAAATACCAAAGTATGTTTAATCTGCCAAAAGGTCTGACAGTGTCTCATCAGCGTCGCATTAGGGGCCAGATTAGACTCAGTCCTTTAAGTTGTAGCTACTACACCTTCCTGGGAGACATTACTTGATTATTTCATAAATAATTAATGTGTTGTGATTGCTGCCAAAATGCCCGCACCCTCCTACAGCTGGTGTCACGTCAAATTTACCTGCGAGGTTAACTGTTAATTTAAAGTCCGTGTCACAGACAATTTGTTGATTCTACTCTGTTAAATGTTAAATGATTCTACTCCGCAAGCGCACAGTCAAAATCATCCATCAGGCGCGGATGTATACGATTGTGCAGAAAACATTCATAACTTCCACCGCTCGTTTAGAGAGTAACAGAAAACGCGAGCATTAATACAAAAAGACAGATATGTTGCTCAGTGGAAGACTATATGTTAGATGGGAAATATAGGAGTAACACCTTTCCCTGCGCAGTGCAACAGTCGTGCGTAAAAATGTGGTGTTGTTACAGAAGGAATATGTTAAGTTGTTCAGTTTTAAAGAGAAGAAACATGGACCATAATAGGTTAGAGTAAGTGATCTTTACAACCTTGCTGTTGTGATGAAATGCGTTTTTGACAAACTGAAACTCACACTGCTGTTGTGTCCGGACCAGTGCACCATCGCCTGGTTGTGTGCCGAGTCTCCCGACAAAGCAAAAGTGAAAATGTCCAAATTAGGCTCACTTTGCTTCGGGTTTGACCCTCTGGCTTCATCCCCAGTACGACGGTACTCGACTCTGGAGTTGGAAACACCTTGGACAGTCTCCACGAACCTCTCTCTGGAATGCGCTTCTCCACCTATATTCATATCCATGTTTTCGTTGAACGATGCTCCCATACTCCTTTTTATCTTCTTTGCCTTAACAGAGATCGTGCACTCTGATATCATGGCCACTGCAGGTCTCTCCTCGGAAATGTTACCGCACTTTCTAACAGGTATTTTGGGAACACTTTGATAGTTTGCTTTGATGCCGACTGGTGTCTTTTTTCCATTCCTCATTTGTTGTCCAAAACTCGGTTTCAATGCTGCTCCCGGTTCCCTTAAAACTTCGGAGCTTTTGTTGACTTTTTGTTTGACTTTGATACCTGGGGATTCTCTGGTCTCACGTGCCTCCAGTGGTGTTTCCTCAAGGTGATGAAATCTGCCGTCTGATCTTGGCAAACTTACCTCCGCTTTAGCGTTATTCTTGGGGTGAAAGGAGCAGAGCGACGCGCAAGACAAAAGAAAAAAGCTCCAAAATGACCAGAGAACCATTGTGCTTTTCCAACCTCACAGTCCAGCAATGGAGGAAAAATATGGTGCAGTAGAGATGTTCAACTTCTGAAATATTCAGGGGGTCATTTTTTTTTTTTTTTTTTTTTTTTTTTTTACACGCAAGAAAGCGTTCAGCAGCCCCAGCAGCGTCTAGAAATTTGTCAAAGTGAGGGCCAGTTGGGGAGGCGCTGCGCATCAGACGAGCGCAACGATGGAGACTAACTGCAGGAGCGGTTAGACTCGAGCTCGTGAGGACGTTTGAGGGAAGAGGGGTGGGAGGTGGGGTATCGTTTTGAAATTATTTCACGATCTGAATTTTGTCTGCGAGAAAGGATGTTTTATTTACCTGTTTTATGAATCTGTAGAAAAGTTATCCAGAGCAGCGCTGGAGCGCTCACGGCAAAAGTAATTTGGATTTATATTTTGCATTACAGCATTCACTCTGTGGTAAGATTTTGCCTCTGAAACGGCAGCTGTAGAGAGGGGGGGGGGGGGGGGGGGGCATCATTTACTGGCGTCAATCAACAGCGGATTCACCTGTCAGGGCGCTTGCATGTGTAAGAGAACATTTAAAATAAATTACCCTTGACTCCTGATAAGCATCCAGACTGTTGTTGTCGTTCAAAGCTGCTGTCAAGTAGATGTAAGATTCTCTTAGAATCTCATTTATGCGACTAAACACTAAACAGACTTTTTGCACATCATCTCAGGAAAACGACAAACCTTGAATTCATCCTCTGAAATCTAAGCTTTTTTCCTGATTCGTTGCCAATAAGGCACCATTCTTCCAAGGACCCTTTTAATCTAGGCACATTCACATTTTGTATAATTAATTGACATTTAAAATGCACTTTTGGAAAGTTGAGTGTCCTCCAAAATCGATTTGCTATTTGAAAGGAATTTGCTTTAATTGCTGGAGCCAAGAGAATCCTGAAAGGCAACTCCTGCTGATAAAGATCTTCCTCTCTCAGTTGGTGGAGAAAAAAAAGGGTATTTTTTTCACTTGTAAGATTTATTATGATGCCTGGTAATGAGGATCTAAAACTTAAGCTACACTACATAAGTTTGCATCAGCTGCAAGACAGCTGCACAAGGAAGAACTAAAGAAAATAAATTCCATCGTCCTCAAGGACAAAAGTAACATCACAAAAGTAAGATAAATAATTTAACCACTTTATTGTGTGTTACAGACTTTTTGTGGAGAATAGTGTTCTATTAAGGTTTAACCAAAATGCAGAACAGTACATAGTACTCCTGAATGTTTATTTATGAGGCACATTTTAAAAAGCACTTTTACCGTCTTCCTCTTTCTTTTATAATTTTTTAGATATTCAAATATTCAAATTTCCGGTGTGGAGTTTGTTACCATCATTTTAGTGTGCATTTGAAAGTGGAAGACCTAGCTCACAGACAGCGGTGCAGGGTGAAAGCATGCAAGTTTACTTAAAATAAAGCAAATTGTGTCTTTTGTTAAAAAAATAAAAGCTATTATTAAAATGTTTATGACATTCTTTGGTCAAAACACTAAATATGCAAGTACAAACAGCCCCTTTCTGGGGTCTTCTCCTTCTGTTAATAGGTGTAGGATTAAGTGGTGCCGCTCAGCTTTACTCAACTCCACTTCAGTCCCCTTTTTCTTGAAATCTGTGCTACATAAACTAGCCACTTTCAATATACAGCAAATACCGCATGATGTGGGGGTGGAAGCCTATAGTGGTTACAGAGGTGGGCTTGAGCCTGGAGGACCCAGGTTCGCGTCCCTGGGTTGGTGAAATACTATGGGCCCCTGAGCAAGGCCCTTAACCCCCTAACTGCTTCCTGGGATGCAGGAAAAATGGCAGCCCGCTGGTCCTAATCCAACTTGTGATGGATTAGAAGCAGAGGACTTATTTTGTTGTCTTTCATGAAGCATATGCTGACAAATAAAGATTATTATTGTGTGAACTTCGATTGAGATGTTGAAGCTGGATAATTCTACTTTGATCTGGGTGGTGATTTCACAGTGTCTCGCAAATGTGAACTGCCAATTGAAAGACTTATTTTCAGACTTGGAGAGCCACAAAGTGGCAGAGTTGTCTTGTAGACACCAAAATATATGACGTTCACAAGCACAGAAACAAAGAACCAATTAATAAATTAAGTTGCTGCTGGGCATCATGGTGTGGCATGTGCATTATCAACGTAAGCATCAGCATAAACTGCTGCGTGTTTGTATTCACGCCTCTGCCTGCACAGTCGTCTTGACGCTTGTCACCTTGTCTGTATTTCTAGATGCTCGTTAGTCTTGCTGTCTCCTGATCTCCTGCATTTGGGTCTTCTCCACCTCTCACCACAACTACAAACAGAGAGTTTTGTATAATTTGTAGCCAAGATTATCCAAACATAAAAGTAAAATGGAAGTTGCAGTTGTAATTTGAGCTCAGTCATATGTAATTGTATGCAACTGATAAATGGTCTGAAAGTGAAAGAAAATCATCATCATAAGCATATATTAACATTAGACATATAATAATAACTGTCTAATGTCTCTGGAATAGCCCTTTCATAGTGAAACTATTGTGAAAGGTGTGCGTGAAGATCAGTTTGACGATCATCAAATGTCCGAGTCTGGATATTGTGCTGACAATTGTTTCCCTAATGCGTTTTCCACACGTGAAAATTACTATTTGATGTGCATATGCCAGCACCATTGTGAACACTCTGATCTACTAACGTGAGATCCGCAATGAAATATGTACAAACACAGAAAGAAAAAGTGAACAGAATGTACAAGGAAGAACATAAAAGAAGTAAATCTATATAAGGTCCAAAATGGGAAGCCAATTTTAAAATAAAACCGATAAAGTTTCCATGAATACAGAAGATGCAAATCCAAAAGAGGGAAAAAAGGTTGGCATGAATTCACTAACAGAAAAAGAAATAAACCCGGACAGTTGATATCCTACGGCTGTCAGCCTAGAAATCTAGACATACTGGAACCAAATTTAAATTTGCTTTGCAGGTACAGCTAGTTACCATCTGTTGGAGCTCAATTACTATGTCCAAAAGTCTTAGGGATCCAGTCAACTCAGTCTATTCTTGTAGAGAAAGTCTATGGGCGGGCTTTACACGATGACGACAGACCAATGACATAATCTGGATGTAAACAAAGTGGACGGTTGCAGTTGAGGATTAACGGCTGTTTGAGTCCGCGTTGGCATCAACTGTTAAAGATTTAAAGTGTTTCTTTGAAGACTGAGCAGAAGACGGCACTCAAATCATTACTTTGCATCAAACAGACGTGTTTGCTGTTCTGCCGGCGAAAGTTTAATTTACGCGTCTACACAACAGACTCTCTCTTTGACTCATTTCCATCACTTTGCTCGTTGATCTAATTGGTCACAGCGCTAACGAACTGCGGCAGTTTGACAAGAAACCGTTGGTAATGCCCCTTGAATGGGGAGGCCTTACTGATCATTTTCATACCCTACATCTTTCTAGATGTGAATCAGATCTGCCAGGCTAACTCAGCTTTAAAATGAGTTGTAAAGCAATGTCTACTGTGATGAGAGAATCAGAAAATCCTCAGACCTTGAAAGCTGCAAAGCAGGAACAAGGCCAAAGACCTACCCCTTGAAAAATCGAGATTGACATGAGTTCATTGTCGTAAAAGACACTTTCTGAGCGCGCACAAATGCGCAGACATTGCAGTGAAAACAGCAATCAGAGGGTCAGGCAATGGTGCCATCCTCCTCTGAAGCTTCACTTTACGGTCACCATTTTTCAGCACGGCTGTACAAACAAATAGAGAGTCATACGAGTGAGGGCTCTGGGTAGCAGGTGCTACTGTTGCAACTCCGGTGCATGCCAGACAGCTAACTCGCATTCCCACCAGAACGCCTCTGCAGTGAGGGGGTAATTGGACTGATCACACTCTGTTTACCCATTATGCTGCTAAAATGAAGTGGGTTGTTCCCAAACATGTGTGACAGACCGGAGATGAAGAAGGCTTTTACATCAATGACAGATCTTTTAATCTGTACTAACCTTGGGCTGGGAGCACTCTGCGGTTTTGTTGTTTACTTCCTGGTGTGAGCATGTGTGTGTAAGTGATGCAGAGAAAAAGAAAGAGAAGTTGAGCATTTGTGATTATATAAGAAAGTATCTGGGGACAGAGCTTTAATGTGTCTGTCTGTGTATATGTAACCCACATCCTGTGAGTGCTTACACTATAACAAGCAATATTGTATGGCTTCCTGGCTGGAGAACATCTCAGATTCTACATAAATCTGAGCAATGGTCAAGGTGAAAAACAGAAATAGGAAAGATGAGTGGACCAGACTGAAAACTGCATACATCAGTGTAGCTCATTCAATTTCATGCACTGGCCTCCCCAGTGTAGATCATTAGCAAGATTATCAGATGTAATCATCTCATTTCTGTTTCTGCAAACTGTACCAAACCTCTGCTCCCACAAAGGACAGGAAGCAAACTCTAAAGCTTTCAGGACAAAATCCCATTTGTGCATCCGCTGTCTGCATCCCAGGATTGTTAGTACCAACATTTCAGTGATCCCGGTGGAGAAGATGCACATGCAGTAGCAGGAACCGTAATGGCCATAGACCAGACAGCCTGCACTCGCACGCAGGAGATGAACAGCAAGGTGCACTCCCAACTGTGCTATGCCCAAGCCATTAAAAAGAGAGATTTTCTTTTATTGCAGATGGCAAAACACTTATTTTGTACCTCCTTCACCGTCCAGATGAAAGAAAGACATTTTAAAATCGCAGTGGGAGGAGTAGTTTAGCATAGTTTGCCATTGCAATATACATCCCTAGCTCTTTCACTGGAAATATAATTTTCCTCATTTGTGAGTCGCTATCTCTGTGTGATACCTTATTTTCTGATGATCAGAGGAGCAAGACATCAACACAATTTATTCAGCCTCCTCAAGTTGTATATCACACACGACTGCCATGATTCTAGGAGCAAAAAAAGAAAAACGTCTCACATGTGCTGCTTCAGGTTTAGTCCTGTGCTGCTTCATTCATACTCATTAAGAAAAGCAGCAACTATAAAATAATATCTAGATTATTTCAAATTAGACTGGCATCCTTTGTCCTTCTATCTGCAATAATGGCACCGTGCTGTATCTGGGAATAGCGGAACGATGGGATCAAAGTCAGAAAAAACTGATCATAGCAGTTACATAATCTATACATTTCCCCACATTAAAAATGTCTTTCACTGCAGCCAAGTCTCTTGCAAAGTTAAGAAAAAGTCTTGTGATAAACCACTATGGAACATGAAGAGGGAAAATGTGTTGCAGCCTCAAAATTTAGATGTGTAGTAAACATATCTGCAATTGTTCAAAAGGACAAAACTGACAAAAAACAAAACGTGACAAAACTTTGATTAAAATATTAGAAAAGAATAATGTGTTGAAATAAAACCTTACTGAGTCTCAGCATCACTTGGGAAAGAATTCTTCTTTTTCCTTATGAGATAAATCAATAGCTGCGTTCACACTCAATTAAATCAATTTGAAGAGAGGTTTTGGAATACCTCTTCAACGAAAATTAGCAGCAGGCATGTTTATATTATCTGGCATGAGGAAAATAAACTAGACTGCATAGCAGAGTAGTTGTCACTAAGCAGATACAAAACTTCACAAAACAAAACCGTTAAAACTGGTACATTTAAGGTGTTATGCATTGAGCATTCTTGCTGTTATGAGAGGATATTTATATGTCTCTCTGCGGACAGTGGAGTACCAGGTGATTAGATGCGGCCACACTGACTTTTTTGGTGGCCTAATTCATAGTGCGCAAGCACAGAAATACACTTACTCTAGATTCTGATTTAATGGTCACGTATGGACTGTAGTCCTCAAGGCAGATGCTATAAAAGGAAATAAGAGTACAAGTACATGGTGAGACAGTATTGTAAGGTACCTGTGACAGAGTGCTCATTTAAGGTGAAGAAGTTTTCCCTCCAGAATCCTCTACAGCTGGCATTAGTGTGGTGAAGGAACACAATCATGCTCCAAGCTGGAGCTCTGGGAGCTGAGGCAAGAGTTTCTGTGAGGAAACACAGTGATAGTTAGAGGGAAAGGAATGCAGCCAAATGTTGTTTATACTTCTGTCAAGTCAGTTTTAGTACATTTATGTAGAAAGCAAAGTTCTCTGTTGGTGGCCGGTAAAAAAACTAAAAAAAACTTTAAACTGCAGTAAATCATGAGTCCAGGCCAACCTCTTTTTGAACATTAAGCAGACTGTTTCATAAGACCCCGTTTTAGGGTGACACTGGGAAGTCATGTATGGCTGACCCTATTTACAAAATCTGAGGTGATTTTAAGCAGTGGATGGGATGCAACGCTTTTTCATTCATCGGATTGCTGATTTTATTTATTTACTTTTATCAGTTTTGTAAAGCTGCCAACCTTAATAGCAGCAGAATTCCAGAACAAAATAAAATAAGTAGATGTTTAACTTTTAAAGCATTGCCAAAGGACTGTTCAGAGAAAAACAGGAGTCGAAAACCAGCAGCAGTCATTCGCTACTGTTCCAACTCCTCTACACACCATTATGGTTTGCCTAAGTCTCTGTTTCTCTTATTAATTGTACACCTAAAGAGCCAGTTTTACCTGTGCCTACTGTCCCCTGGAAAGTTGAATCTAAAGTGACCGGGTTAATTCTTTGTATAAAGGGCAGAAATAGTTAGAATTCTATCCTGGCCAGACATCCTATGTTTGTCACAACAAAGAGTTTGGAAAAACAGTTCTTCCTTTTTGCCTTTTCTAAATGTAGAGATTTTTTTTTTATTTAAATGTGTAGGGATTTAATAAAAACTTGATCATCATATTTCAGGGCCAACCCTGTCTCACCTCCATTAAGCATGGCAGTCCAATCCCATTGAGTTATTATGGCCATTAAGATCAATACCAAAAATTACAAAATGGAGTTTCACATTGTAAAATAACAGAATGATCCTTTTACAAGGGGTCTACCATGCCTCAGCAGAGAGAGCTGCTTCCATACAGTACTATATGTCATGCTCATAGCCATTTCCACATGCAGGTTAGGTGAAAATCCTTCCTTGAAATCAACAAATTGAGCCAAGAAGATTCTGTGACTGTCGGTCTGTATCTGTCTGTCAGGTGTTAGACTGACAACCAAACCCACGGTTTGCTGCTGAGAAAAGCAACAAACCATGCAACAGGGTGAATGTGTAAGAGAAAATTAATTAATAATTTCCTGTATTAAAGCACTTCAGAAGGAGGAATGTATGTGTGAAAATGTTCCACATATTTCTTAACCTTTTTTTTTTTTATTTTGAACATATCAACTCTCAGTTTTTAGCAGTTATCACCAATGACTATAATCTCACAATTAGCCTTTCTGTTCATTCTTACCAAACATGTTTATTTATTGCAGCTGGAACGCAAACAGCATCTGCTTTCATCAAAAAATTACTTGACCCACTTTGAAAATACATGATCTGTCTTGTAAAGTAAAAGCCCAACAGCTTTATGCAGATACCTAATTTGGTTTGCATGAAGGAACATCTAAAATCTTTGGAAGCAACTTGGAGCAATTGTCAGCATGAGCCAGTAATCACATACAAAGACATTCATGTTAATATAGAACCAATTTTTGATGTCAAACAGAAACAAAAGGACAGAAGCAATTATACAGCTTGTGTATCCTCATCCACTTAATCACAAAGCCTGTGATGTTTAATGAAGTCAGTGAAGAAAAGCACCATTTAAACATATTGAAAAGTGAATTTGAGAAGGAATCACTGAGGTAGAAATGTACTTAATGCCTTTCTTATAACAGGAGAGCTGCACTGCAGACCATTTAATTTAACCTAAATCTAATTTACATGTGAAGACATTGTCAGTAGTATCCACAGTAAGTTCAGGAGACCTTTATCCTTCAAAAACTGCTTAAACTATTGAGCCATGCTGCTGAAGCTGTTCATGGATTTCAACATGGAGTGGCTTTGCAGTTGATGCAGGTTCAATAAGGATTGGATAACAAACAAGACAGGATTAGATTAGAAAGGTGATTAAAAAAAATCCTCTTTCCCCCCTGTTAGCATGAGCATGATGGTGGGGAAGATTTATAGCAATATAACACGGCAAATTAAAGGAGACCAGTACGTGTGTGGAATGGTGAAAAAAAAAAAGGAAAAAAAAAATACAACATCTTCCCAGCTCCAGCGTCATAAACAAGTAATGGTTGTATCAGTTTACTGTCCTGTTATATTTCATGCTGACAAGATAGAAGCCAGAGGAAAGAAGTGTCTCACCCAGTATAGATTTTGTCCCACATTTACACATGAGCTGTCTGGACAAACTCTGACTTTCAGTGGGTTTCCTCTAGGCCCTTCTCGAAAAACCCAAAGGAAAGTCAATACTGCTTAAAACCCACTGCAACTTTTCTAAATTTGACATTTATTTATCTATTTTTAAATTAACACGTTAGAATGTGGCCAAATGTGATGCATTTTCTGCTCCCATTTTTGGGGGGAACTGTTGGCAGGCAATCGCTTACCACCAACAGCCCTTTTCCTCCCACCACACAAGCGCGCACACATTACTGCTTTTTGTCTTCCTGTCTGCCTTGGTCTCCGTCTTCCTTTCAAGTGCATTCCCACCCCCCACTAACCCCCCCTTCCTCTCTCTGTCTATGTGTCTCCACTTGCACTTCCTCGCTCGCTTCTTTCCCATCTCACCGCTTTTGAAGTTTGAGACAGCTCAAAATCCAATGTGGTTCTTTTTTGGACAGCCGAGGGGAAATGGCTCAGAAAGAGGGGCTCAAGTTCGATTTCAGCTGTTAATCAAAAATCTACACTGCCCACCATGGCGTGATGTGAAAAATTATTTTGGTTTCGATCTGTGAAAGCCACTATGGTCTCTATGCACTGACCTACATGAAGATATATTGTGCATTCACACTCAAAAAAAAAAAAAAAAAAAATAGAGTGAAAAGAAGAAAACCAGTTATACAAAATACAAACCCGGTGAGATATGCAAGAGAGGACAAATGAAAATAAAAACAGAACAAATACAATTCAAATATCCATGTGCAAGCTATTGTATCCTCTGTGGCTCAGTGCAACTAATTCCCCACACAGATAAAAGAAAAAAAAAGAATTTTGCCAACCCTGGTTCCTGCTCGGTTTAGGTTATTAAAGATTCACTCTCAATGTATATTCAATTGACTATGCAATCACATCTTTTAAACTAGTTACACATTTTTGTATCTTGATAAATTACACAATCCACTCATCATTTTATACATTCAAATGCTCAATGAAAAGTTGATGACAATGCTTTCAAAATGCAAAAACAAAACCGAAGTTTCGTCCTTGTCTTGTTTTTGCAATTTCCTCCACAGTTTCAGTCAGTCAAAAGCATATTATTTCAAAAAAGGTATTAATCAGAAAAGTAAAATAGGAAGCACAGTACTTAAACAGGATACAAAGGGGATGAATCAGTTGATTCACTTTGAAGATTCATGACCTGTCAAATGAAATTCTGGGAGTACGTAATAGGTTGTTTAGGAAGATTAGGAATAGATCAACTTTAAAGAAGCATCATCAGCACAAGGCAAAGAAAAAAAAAAAAGAAATCCTGACTGATTGTATGTCGGATCATGTAATTCAGGGCATCATGCCCTCTACCACCACCCAATGTTGAGTGCTCAAACATCCATATTGTGACTGGGACCAGTGACTCGTCAGGGTATAAAACCCTTTCACACACTCTTCTTTCAAGAATTAGCTGAAAAAAATAACATTTTTGAAAGAGGTTATTATATATATTTACCTAACTGCTAACTTTGTGCTCTAAGCTGGTATAGGCTGACACAGACAACCCCCCCACCACCACCAAACTCCAAAATAGTGTAGCCATATCAGGGGGAAATAAACATTGTGCTTCAACAAAAACCAAGAAAACTACAAGAGTTGTGTATTGATGTTCCCAGCACCTCTACGGTCCCATGAACACAAAAGGTGCAAGAACTCTAGAAAAGCTTTTAGAAAACAAATGTAGTAGAATTTGTTTGCCCAGTTGGAAAACCTTTTTTTTTAAACAGCACAATATATAATAACACCTCAGTTTGAAAATTTTGCAGAAAACTGAATCAACCTTGGATAAAGGTTGAAGAAAACTTTTGAAGTCATTACTAGAAGTAACTGAAAACAGTATCAGAAGGTGACTTTGACCAACCTGTACACTTAACTTAAGAGAGTGCATTGAAATTGCTGCACAGTATCGTCTTTTATTCACTATCTACCAACTTTACATGCGGACAATGTTTTAACGTAGTTCAAATGCACAGAGCACCTAGAAGACCAGAACAGAGTAGGCAGCCAGTAATAAACACAAGGTTAATCCAGGCTGAAATGACAAATGAAATGAAATTAGGATGAGAGCGCCTGGAGGACTGACATTATGCACTTGATTCACAAGGAAATACTGAAATAACTATCATTGCAAAATATTTTCATGAATGGAAAAAGAAAAAGATTCACATTGACATGTATCAGATTTATCTCTAACAGGTTTAGTTTTAGCCATTTGAAGCATAGTGGAGTATCTCATTTTTATAGCTCCAGTTAACAACATTCATTATTAAATGTCTTATGATCAAAAGTATATGCTTATCCTTATAATAATCTTTCTTTTCTGGGTCAGTTTCAATCAGTTGCACAATATTCCTTTGTTCCAATTAAGGACAGTCTCAATGCAACAGCATCCAAGGTTATATAACAAAATATATCAGGCTTCACTTCAGGACAATGTCTTTGATTTTAACAGTTGGTGATGTCACCAGAACCAAAGCAAGAAGTTTCTTTTCTGAGTTTGATATGGAAGAACTTAAGTGGCCTATATTGTGCCTTGATCTTGAACCCATCTATCATCCTTGGGGTTAAATGGCTTACTGACTGGTATCAGATTTTCTGACCCAACAGCACTGCCCAACCTCTCTCATACTCTTGTTGATTAAATACAGAATGCACTGAACCCTACAGCCAGGGTCAAAAACCTTATGGATAGCCTTTCCAGACACATCAAAGCTGTTATTCCAGCATGTTAATTGTTTCTGAAATTTATAACAGTTGCAAACAAGTGTGATTTTCTGGAATTGATTTGTGATTATTGCTTGGCTTGTGCTCATTGTAATTCCTGACCTGAAAACTAGTGTCTCTGTTGCTGCAAGGAGGTGTAGGATAGACAGAGACACACATTCTAGATGGCTTCATCAGCATTGGTCGAGGTTAAGAAAAAACAAAAAAACAACCTCTGTATTGATTCACTGTTTTCCTTTTGACACAAGACAATGGTGTTGTTTAGATATATTAAAAGAGAAGACATTTAGATTCAACTAATGGTAAGTACACACTGTACATTTGAAGAGCATCTTGGCAGTCACATGAATTGACAGGGGTGATCCTATACTTATAAATAAACGATACAGCATATATATATAATTATAACAGATTAGACTAGAATTAAAAACATAAGAAAAGTGAACTTTTATCTGAGGTCAGTGACAAAGTTCCACTATAATCCAAAATATCAGACGTTAATACATCAGACATATAATTACTGCTTCTGATTCAAGTAAATTACATTTATTTTTAAAGGATAAATTAAACTGTATATCCTTTTATCACATATACTTGTAATGTATCTGTTTTATCTGTAGTCATAAGAATATACTTAAGCGAAGTGAATATTCATTAAATTGTGAAGAAAAAAGGCGGTTGTGATTTTTCTGGAACTTTCATTGTTTTATAAATAAAGCTGCTCAAAGAATTGTGTAATTGTAAATTAAATGTTTGTAGTGACAACACCTATGTAGTTCATTCACTTGTCATTTAGAGAACATCTGGCCATCTTGTGGACATGCAACTGTTTCACATTTACTGTAATTGTGTATGGAGCTTGTAGTACTGCCCCCAAGTGCCCAGAAAATAAAGATCAACTCATAATTATCCAATTATGTGTTTTTGCACATTGTTATAACTTCTCTTGTGGTCTAGTTTTAATCATTGTACTTCATGTATTTTATCAGTCTTTTTAGCAGTGTCACTTATTTTCTATAGTGGACTTAAGCAGAAGAACCACCCTTTGAAGAATTCATGTTTTACATGTCTATATACAGTATGAAAATAAAAACAATTAAAATTTTTTTTAATATTCTTTACCTACAGCTGATTTGTCTAAGATTACTTCATGAGAGAGGATGGATGAACATCTTTAAACAGGGGTTTTCCACTATTACTTGTGTGGTAAAAATGTAATTTAATTTAATTTCATTTATATTTTTATTATTTATATGTGGGACAAGCTCTGGAGACTGGAGACAGCAGTTGTAAAGTTGCATCAACCATCTAATGTTTGTACTTAGTCCAACCTGGAGGTAACAAACGTCACAGTTCCTCGACTGGGTGTTGGAGGCTGGCTCCAAAAGCTAAAAAGCTAAAACCTAATGACTCTCATGTTAAAATGTCAAACTTTACAGCAGAAATAAACACATTTACAGCCTGGCCCAAATAAACTGTTTTGGTCTCTACTGTTTGATTTCCCATCCATGACAACTCTGGCAGGGCTGGATTTTTTTGTACAGCATCACATTAATTTATACAAAGAAATACATTTATTTCTAATACGAGGCATAGCCTCTTGTTTACAGTCAGTTCACCCAATTACTATCCCTCATCACGTCTTACAGTAATCGTTATGCTATTGAGCTTATTAAAGCAATGGGCAGTTTATACTAACCAATTCTAAATGCAGCAGTTATTTTTTACTTCAAAAAAACATCTGAAACTGGATATTCCGCCAGCAACTCAGCAGCTCTGCAGCTCCTTAAGCACGGATGGGCTGAAAGAGCTGGTGGCCACAGCTAACTTTGATTGACATATGGTTATTATGTTCCAGTTTGCTTCCCAGGCATTCAAATAGGTTACAAACTTCCTCTGACAAAATTACCTTGATCCATATAAGTCCAGCCTTAAAAGTGGTCATTCCAATAAAACTGCCCTGTTGTCTGTGATGGAGGTCCTCAAGACAGCAGCTACATATGTTACAGTCCACCACAACATTCTGCTATCTCTACTCTTGAAGTGCCCCAAAGCTCAGTGCTGAGACCCCTTCTATTTGCTATATACACCTCATCCTTTATCCCAGTTATCACCTTGCATAGTTTTTCTTTTCACTGATATGCAGATGATACCTAGCTCTATCTATTAGTGACTGAACTCTTTGTGATCCCAGCCATCTAGTCTATCCAGTACAGCAACAATATCTAAATCACTTCTCCATTCCTCTATATTGCCAAGGCTGAGAGAAACCTGGGTGTCGGGATTAATGAGATCAGTTAGTTGTTCCCTAACAATGTGGATTCTGTATCTCAAACCTGTTGCTTTGTGTTGTATAACATAAGAAAAATCAAGCCATACCTATCTAAATATGCCACACAACTCTTGCTTCAGGCCATGGTTATCTTTTGATTCAATTACTGCAATACTCTTCTCCTTGGTCTCAAGATATGCACATTTGAACCTCTGCAGACAGAACTACTTGATGGTCTTAAAGCCTTTACTTTAAAGAAAATTGTCTAGAAATTTCCTTTTGATCTCCTTACACAAGTCTCTCCTTTGCTCTCTGTGGTTCATGTTCAGTGTGCGGTACATCATGATACCAAACAGCCGGGTGACTACTTTCAGTCTTTAAATAGGCACAACCACAATTCAAAAGAAGTATCTGATTTTCATTAGTCAGTTTTCAGTAAATTATGATCTATTATTATGTTTGTGAATTTAAAGTTATTCACTGACCATTGTGGGTTTTTCTTTTCTTTTATTTTATTTCTTTTTTTTAATGGAAGGGTACTAAACAATGTGTCCACATGTGTATATGTTGGATACACACCAAATGAAGAATGAGTTCTTCTCTTGCTCAGCTATATTTTTGTTTGAACATCTGACCAATCAGAGCGACTGGGCCTCTTAATGTGGAAAGAAGCTAAAAAAGAATGTTTGAGAGACAATATCCAGGAGTGCCATAAGGCAGTGCAGCTTGTGAAGAATGTGTTTTAAACATTGTTTTCTTTACAAATGTTGTTATTCAAATATTAAAGTAGTAAAATATCTAATAAGCACACACCAAACAATATAATCACACACTTGTAGTCAAGCATAGGAATAACGAGTATTGGACACAGGAGAAATCCCAGGTCTTTTTGTGAATATGACCAAGAAACATCCCAAGAGGTGGTCCTATCTTCCAAGTTGATCTTTTATTGAACAAGCATGAACTCACAAAATGGATTCTCAACCATTGACTTTAAGTAGTCTTTCAAGTCTGAACATTTAGGCTTATTTATTATTATAATAATTCCTGTTGCTGTCATTAATCAACCTCTAAATTCAGCTTCTACAAACTTCCAGCAGAAATTGTTTTGGATAGGTCTAACTTTATGGAGTCTTTTTGGAGCGTGCTCAATAAGCTTGACTGCCAAAAGTGGTTAAAAGTGAACAGATTTGAAGAAGTTATACTTTATTGGACCGTACCTTGCATTTGTAAACAGTTAGTTCTGTTCTTGTCTTAATAGCAATGCAGGTTCCAGAAAGTGCAGCTAAATGCAAGGACACACTCTGCTCTACCTCCCCTACCCTGCATATTCACCACTTACCACACTGTTAAATAAATGAAGTGTTACATTATGTTTTTGCTTTACAACAGTGCCAACATTGTTATTACAAACTACAGGAGAAAAAGAGTACAGTTGTACATGGCTTCTTGGGTTGAGAACATAAACATGGTACAAGTCTAGTGAGCATTCATAATTTCCAAAGTTTAAACTGCCTCCTGTAGAGCCAGAGGCTGAGTCTTATCAGGGGTGACATGACTTTTACTCTCTGGATCCCCAACTGCTCCCTGTTGCTAACTCTGATGTTATACATTTCTTCATTCTGAGTTTAGAGAAAAACCAGTTACACCACATGATGCTTACATGGAAAGAATGATTTTATTTTCATATTACACATTCACTCAGCAGATCTGATGGAGGTGCTGCGATGGAAGTGAGCGATAAGAGTATAACATACAGCTGTAGTGCTTCACGCTGCGCTCTTCCTTCCACGTTAGATGGAGGCTTAAACCTTTCTTCTGAGACTAAATTATAGAATCTTCCTCCTGTGCCGCGGCTCCTCAGTTCTCCTCTCCCCTCTCTGTTGGGTGGCTTTCACCACAATAAGATGGAAACGCGACACAGTTAGGTGGGATTCTTGCCTGGGCCTGTACAGCACATTGGAGGCGTGCTTGTGACACATTTCCAGCGACTCCTGGCTGCTCCCAGAACAGCTGCTGAGGACTGTTGTGACAGCTTTCCACTGAGAGCACAGGAATTCATCTTCTCCCTGCGACATTTCTATTCCAGTTCAGTCACTTTTATTTTTCCCTTTTCCATAGTTTTTGTAACACTGTCATTCAAACATCTTAGATTTTGTTTTAAGGACAAATGAAAGAAAGACATATTTCTTCCTTTTAAAAAAATAGCACTTAGACTCAGGTCTGCAGCAGAACTTTACTTTAGTCCTGAATCCTCACAATTCTTCATAACATTTATTATATCGTTTGATCTTCCATTGCCTCTAACTATCCTTTTGAGAGAGCTTTGAAAGCTTTATTAAGGATAAAACCTTTGGACAAATCTGGGATCAGATGGGCGCATGAATGAGGAAAATTTCAACTCCTTTAATAAGATATTTTCTGTGATTTTTTTTATGTAAAAATAGGCTACGTCAATCTATCCATCCATCCGTCCGTCCCTCTTTCTGTACATACGTACGTACATACGTACATACGTACACATACACATACATACATACATACATACATACATACATACATACATGCATACATGCATACATGCATACATACATACATACATGCATACATGCATACATGCATACATACATGCATACATGCATACTTACATACATACATACATACATACATACATACATACATACATACATACATACATACATGTCTGTCTAACTTCCAATAAATACCCTTCTTTTTATGTAACTTCTAATAAACTCTGCAAAAAGGTTGAGAAGTATGCATCTGAGTTCTAAAGGGTTTATTTACACTGAATAATCTCAAAACAGACACCTGTTTATCCTTAATTTGCTTTGCATTACCAGCAGGATACCAAGAGAAGACATGCTTGCTGAACATCAGCTTGTGCATAAAGCTGTGCTGCAAGACACAAATCTTAAATAAAAATGAAAATCCTCAAAAAAAAAAAAATGCATGAGAAAACAAAGGAATATGATTTTGCTGTGAGTCATTTGGAGGGCGCAGGGAAAATTTTTATTTCTTTTAATAATCTCTCTGAAACAGATGACAATTCATGTTTCATTGAAATTGCCTGGCTCTGGGTTAAAGGCTGATATATTCATGGTTTGTTGTATATATATGAGCACAGATGAGCTAAACAGTCAACTGCAGGGCAGTTAGTCAGGCATTGAAAAAACTGAGGATTTGTTTTTTTTATCACCCAAAGACTTGAGTGAGACGTTTAACGGTGACTAACTGTGTTTACAGTAAAACCACGATGTGCAGTGGTCAAACACACTTCAAATCCAGCAGAGAACTGATATGATGTCTGTGGTAACCGACACTGAATCCCTGGCAAAAGCTGAAACTTTTTCAAATAAAAAGTTCACAGATAAATTAGAGACAAAATAGAGAAAGCTGAGGAAATATTAAATACATTTTTTTATAAAAGCTAATGAAACTGAAAAGTATATAACTGGTATGTCGCATAGTTACAGCAATATTTTTAGACGTCATAGTAATGGCAATGTTATATGTTGCCTACCCTTCTTTATATGCCACTGAACGTAGTGTAATTCTTAAAGTGTCTTAAGTTTTATTACAGAATTTTGCAATGATGGTGGGAAATCAATCCGTTATAAAAAAATAATCAAGAATCAAGTTAATCTCTGGGTATTGATAGGAGTCCTGAAAACGTTTTTTTTACCATGACTTCATATACAAATGTTTTTTTATTTTTTCCATTGAAGTTATTTCCTTAAGGTTAAAAATAGCTTTGTATAAAAGCCTCAGACAAATTTCAACCAAATAAAAGCAACACGTTCTTGAGTGTCAGTGTCAGAATATACAATACAATACAACAGAATAGTTTTGTCATCCATTCCTCATAAAAAAACAAGCTAGTCAGAAACGTCTTTTTGTTTTTTAATTTGTTTGTTGGTTTCAAGCTTGAACTTAATTATCCTTCCTGTAAAATTACAGATTTTAGCCCGTGAGGCTGTCAGGATTTAATCATTTTTGAAACATGTCTCAAGTGGCCTCGTGAAAAACTCCAGTATCTGGCACACTCGTTGGCTCGAATTATTGGCACTGGAGAGAAACCGTCTTTGTATTGAATCCAGGTTCAAAATGGCTTTAATCTCATGCTCAGGGTGTACTAGATTATTTGTTTTGGAAATAAATTAGTAAAATGGTCTAAATGTTCATTATAAAATCTTGACATATGACTCACAGAAAAACATCGCAAAATACAGAAACATTTGTTCAAATTCACTTTTGTTTTGTTTTTTAAGAGGACATTTTCTGAAAACATTTCTACTGTTTGAAAGCACATGCATGTATGCTTGGCTGAAGTAACTACAAATCAAAACCTCTGAGATGACAAAACTATGGCATTTTGTCTGGGGTAACTTAAGTTTGGGAATACGTTTTTCAGTCAACTCTTCAGATTTGGTAGATGCTGTGACATCACTGACCCCAAACAGAGTAGCATTATTTAGCTTCCCCATCTATTATCCATCCCATTTTACATCTTCTTTCAATTTTTGGTCCCTGAGGGTGGCTGGTAAAGCTGTAACTCCAGTTTCAAAAAAGGCACATCCCATTGAAGGTAGTGGTGGTGTTGAGAGAAGTGGCTGACTCCACCCATTAAAAACCATCTGTTAAGTCACAGCTTTAAAGGCATGGTTAAATAGGGAACTATCTTTATGGTATTTTAACCAAAGCATATCACGGACATTTCATTAATACCAAAGGAAATAGCAGCATTTAAAAAAAAAAAAAACCTCTTTAAATGTCTCCTTTAATGGATGTTTAAGAACAGGGAAGCCTTTGTGAATGTATGAAACCCAGATATACTGTCTGTGCTACACCACTTACAACACTCACTGACTACAATCTATAAATCCCAGTCAAATGCAGATGGCAGAGGCTGCTACTG
Organism: Xenentodon cancila; assembly: GCA_014839995.1. Classification (NCBI taxonomy): domain Eukaryota; kingdom Metazoa; phylum Chordata; class Actinopteri; order Beloniformes; family Belonidae; genus Xenentodon; species Xenentodon cancila. Next base: position 11,272,696 of record CM026208.1, read on the forward strand.
CTGATTGTAGCGCAACATATTCTTCGTGCTGTATATTTTGATCAGATAAACTGCTCTGTGCCTATTAATGGCTCCAGCTCAAGGATGTGCACTGGAAGTGAACAAAGGAGACTATGGAAATCTTTGTGACATGTTCAGAATTCAGCAGGAAAAAGATCCCCCTGTTCTTGGATTTACAAACAATAAAGGTTACAGTAGAGAGCAATGCGTGCCCTCCAGAAAGCTGAATTGTAATGTGGTTTTGTGTGACCTTGCAGACAGGTGAGTACGAGGCAGCTCTGGCAGTTGATTCTAAACACTTCTTGAGCAGAGGCAGATCAAATTCTGCCAATGGTTTTTTTTTTTTAAGCTCTAAACTCCAAACACTCAGATCACCACTTCTCAGCCAGCAGACCACAGTGGTTAGCCTCTCTGGCTCTTCAAGGCTTATGTGCATGTATTTATGCCACTTTGTTCTGAGCCCTTATGCATCACACCATTAGCGAGCCACCTCTCTCTCCCCCTTTCTTTCTTCTCCTCTCGTTGCGTTTCCTGCACACGCCAGCAGGATTTATATACGCCATGTATTATGGATGGGAAAAATAAACAGAACACGGGAGCCATTTATATGATATACTTGTGAGATCACAGGACAGGAGCGATTAAAGTGGCCAAATAAAGCTTTAACAGCAGACAGAAAAAGGAGAAGAAACTGAAATAGAGGATGTCTTACAAATCTGCTGTATTTTTTGTGACGCTTCCCTCTTCATGTGATCGTCTCCAATTACATTAAGCCACCACTCCCACTCTTGTTGTAAGTCTATTAAAGTGGGTCTTAATCTAATAGAAGGCTTATGTATGTGTTGTTGTGATAATTATTCCTCTCATTGAGGATGATGGCACCTTCATCAAGCGCTGCCTGGCTCCAGAGAAACTCCTTGTGCACAAGTAAATTAAAATAACCATGCAACATTGTCATGGACTGTAGCATTATGTTTGCCAGATTAATTGCATTCAGTGTTGGAAAGAACTGGTTTTGCACCAAAGGCTTGTTAATTTTAGAGCTTGGATAGCCCTCGTGAAATTTAAGCATTTGCAGAAAAATCAGACTAATGATTGTCCTGGCTTTCTAGCTAAAAACACTGCAAGTTGGGTATAGATTACAAGTTATAGATGTAAACACTGCTATTGTATCAGGAGAAATAGCTTCTAAAAAATTGAAAAAAAAAAAAAAATGCTGACATTCATCCATCCATTTATTCTACCCCTTCATCCTGTTCGGGGTCACGGGTGAGCTGGAACATATCCTAGCTGTCATCAGGCAAGAGGCGGGGCTCACCCTGGACGGTCCCCAGTCTAGCAGACGGCCATACAGACACAAATAATCAAACAACCTCCATGCTTCCTAGCTCAGCTTACAGCACTGCTTTTACAGGGATATTACATGGCAGATTTATCTACTGACAAGTGTGGGAAACAAATGGATTTTTTCTATAATAACAGGGAAAGTTAGCTATAAAAAAAAATTGTGTAGGCTCAGTATCCAATATTTATTAAAAAAAAAAACAACAACATGCAAATATAGATGCACAAGATCACCAAAGGTGTGTTGGTAGGGTTTGTGACAATACTATGTGTTACAAAATGTAGTGGCTGACAAGGGTTTATGTACAAAACAAGTTTTACTATGACTTCAGAGTCAATCGTCACTGTTTAGTCTAGATTTTAACAGAGGCAGAATCATGAAAGTAGCATTATATATATATATATATAGTTTTTTTTAAATATGGAACACAAATCTGGCATCATAAATGCAGTAAGGACATCTCTCCAGCGTTTCAGAAAGATTCAGACATTTCAGAAAGAGTGATATTGTGAGTATTGTATTTATCACTGCTCAAAAGTACACTTTTTTTTTTTTAAATTACAGTCCTTTAATGTTTCCATTGGGAACTTCTTTTTGGAAAGAATATTAGAGTGTCTATTAGAGTGCAATGTGCTTTTATAAAATACAGTGGTGGAGGGTGGGATGGGGGTCCTCATTCCTGCTATAAAAGAGAGAAAGGTGGCTGATGCCACCTTGAGAAAGGGAATCCCATGAAGCAAAAGAGAGAAGCTATATAAAAGCAAAGCACAATTGCTACAAAGTAGGTAACCACTTTTTTCTTGTGACCATTTTTACTCATCCCCAGTGTTATGTAGCACAGCCAACCCCTTGCTCTCCATGTGTGCTAAACCCGTTCATTTACCCATGCTCTTTGTTGTTAATTTTTACTGAAAAAAAAATCATAGCACCAACAGCCTGCATTATTTTTTTTTTTTTTATGGTCCATTATAAAAAAAAATAACTTTGGTAATGTGGCTTGGACATCTGATAGGTGACCAAGCGGCCATCAGAAAATGTCGGGCATGACCCCAAGTTGTCAGTCAGTCATGCAGTGTGAACACCACGGTGACTTCGAAACTCCCTAATGCAATATAGTCAGTAGCGTAGTCTGCACACAATTTGGCAATGCTGAAAACCATGTAGTCCATCAGCGGGCTAAGGGTCACGGCCAAGAATAGACCACACCTGGGGCTGAAGCAGCACCACACCATAACATGTGTTTGTGAAACACCAGCACAAAGCAAATGAAAAACCAACCCTCAAGTCAACTTTCCAAATTACGCAAACCAGCAGCTAAAAAAAAAAAAAAAACAAACAAAAAAAAAAAGAGAGACTGAAAGCTCCCATCTTGAATTGTTCAATGACACGAGTCCTTGAAAGTCAAGTGTGTGGCCACAGAATTCATCTCCCCTATTAAATTCACACCCACATGAGGTGAAGCCAGCATTAAGGGCCATAATATTTGAAGCATTGCTCATTATGAGCACAAAACTGTTCAGTTAGTTCAGAGCCATAACCTTTTATACTCACTTTTTAGGGCTGCTTGATTTGCTGCAATCTTCCTCTTAAAGATATAACATGCATCAATGCCAAGAAAAAATAGTCCAATGCCCTTTAGTGACCAGAGAGAGGCATAGGAAATAACAGGTTTCCAAGCGTTGCAGTGCTGTTGTTGCGTATCACAGTCATCATGCTGCCATCTCTTGAAGTAACACCACGTTTCTCACGTTAAACATTTACCAGAAATTAGAAGTTTTGTCAAATAGAAGATATGGATACCAATGACATTATTTGTTTACTCATGATACCAACTAATGCAATGAAACAAACTGCAAAGACCTGTTGATTGTAAAAAAAAAAAAACACACAAAAAAAACTCTAATAACAACAACAAAGAGTCCAATGTCTGGATAAGGTAATCTATTACACTCTGGTGGGTGTCAAATCCAATAAGGACTAACACTCCCAGAGTCTCAACTTGGACGTGATTCACCCTTCGATATTTTACAGAAATCCTTTGTAATGACATATCAAGCTAAAACTGCAGAAGACTTTCCAGATTACAGACTGGGTAGCACACAAAACCCACCTTTCATATCACACTCAAAAGTTCATAATATCAAAGGGCACTGGCTTATGATAAGATAACCAAGAACTGTGAAGGCGTGTAGAGAAAATTACACATATCCCAACAGCAATATCTAGCCAAAAATGAAAGTGATAAGTGTGTAACCTATGTGGAAATAAAGCTATGAATATATCAGCGTATTACAGTGCGGGTTTTTTCGATTGTCTAAAGCTCATGCTCCCAACAATACTGATACGTATAGAATAAAACATGTATAACCTCCCCTTACAAAATATACAACCACAGTGTGACAGATCAAACATGTTAAAGACAAAACGACCAGTAAGAAATCCTACCGTGAGTGCTGTTCAACGTCTCCACAAACACTTCATCTCAACACAGACTCTGCTGTTAATTTGCAGAAAAGGAAACTTAACAGCTACTGCATTAACTAACACACACAAACTACACACATGAATACTGCATACTGACAAACCACAGAGCGACTGGGAAAAATGTTCTTTGGAAAGATGAGGTAAAACCGGAGCTTTCTGGTAAGTGGCATAAGCACTGTGTTAAAATGAAGCATTCAAAACAAAAAAAGACTCTTAATGTGAAACATGGAGGAGGCTCAGTTTGCTTTGCTCCATCTGTCACAGGGTGTCTTGAATCTGTGCAGGGTACAATGAAATCTCTAGACTTTCGAGGGATTCTGGAGCACAAACCGCTGCCCACGGTCAGAAAACCATGTGTCAGTTAAAGGTCATTGGTCCTCCAACAGGATCATGACAAAAATACATACAGTGTAGATACCCCAGAATGGATAAGAACAAAACATTGAACTATTCTGAAGTGGCTTTCTATGAGCCCTGATATAAATCCTATTGAATATCTGTGGTAAGAGCTGAAACATGCAGTCTGGAGAAGACACCCTTCAAACCCAAGACAGCTTAAGAACAGTTTGCTCAGAGGTGGACTGAAATACCTAAATACCATACTTATAAACTAAATGTGCAACAAAAAGATTTCTTCTCCATGGCTAGATATTACATCCACGAAAACTGTACAGGTGGTACATTTTTATGTACTGTATCAGGTACACATGATGCCACAAATGTATGCACAATTAGGGACGTGGTTTTCATACAGCTAAGCATCATCGCTACTTACCATTAAGAATTTTCAGTGAACCTGGACTTAAAGCTGTGGATTAAGCAGCCAAAGTGGCCTACAACTGGGGGCAAAGGCTGCTTGCAGCTGGTCGCCCTTTTCAGCTGGGGCTGAAGGTGGCTCATGCCAGCTGCACCAGCTGCCAGCTGATGTTATCGATTGTTGGTCTCCCTTATTACAAATCAGTATTGGCATTGGCCTTAGGAGAAAAAAAAAATAAAGTCAAAGGTTGAGCCTCTGCACGTGATATAGTGGAATGGCAATGTAAAATTCAATTTAAGTTGATTTAGATGATTTTATTTTTCTTTTTTGTTTTTTGAATAGTGTTGTTGTTTAATTGTGGCTGGTAGAAATAACTGCAGCCATGTGTTCTTGGAAAACCAGTATAATATGACATGGAGAAGAATTGTGAATAGTTTGTCAGGCAAAACTTATTCTTTATCTCATGCAGCTTCAATTCTGTATCCATATGTAGACATCTGTCTCGCCATCTAGTCATATTTACACACAATGCTTTATGACACAACATACAGACTATGCCTTCATACGTTGCAGAGAGAGCAGAGGTTTCCAGCACTGAACTGCCCTGCTTGCACTTTTTTCTGATCTGACAATAATGCTTTCGTATGTGCGGGGATGTTTGCTGTCAATTTACAAAGTTGATCAATTGCGCTACTTTTTCACAGGGATTTAATTTTCTGTTTGTGATTCCATTACAGACACTATCAAATAAAACAGATGTCTTTGTTTCCACTTCAGTGATGGGTGTCTGTTTTTTGTTTGTTGGGGTTGTTTTTTTTGTTTTTTTTTTCATATTTGAGAGACTTTCTCTTCTTCTTTGCTGCTGTTTTCATTGTCATGTCAATTGAGCCGGTGTGCAAACTGTGCTTTCTGTATTGTTGCAACTAATTAGGTGTGTGTCTTCATCCATTTATGGTTAAACGTGGCAGCAGAAGTTAGTTTATTCACGTGTGTAAAAATTAAAAACAGGGATTTATAAAAGGATATAAACATACTTTAAATAGAAATGGCTTCACAGACCCAGCGATAACGTGTGTGCACATTTCTGCCTGCGTGCATACACACAGTGTAGCTTGGCCACAATATCCAATGAATATAAACATTTTTTCCAAAGAAACAAAAAATATAGTTTTCATAAATTTACTTTACAAGTGACAGATAAGATGTTATGGAAAATACAGTAAAAAAAAAAAAAAAAAAAAAAAAAACAGGGATCATGGTTGCAGTTTTGTGCAAAGGACTTTATTCTGGCAGAAATACTGAACCATTTTTACAAGAATTAAGTGCAGTTTTTTTTCTGTCAGCTGAATGACAAGTAACACTCAGGGGTCCTCAACACACCAACTTTCCAAAGTTGGATAACTTGAGGATTCAACTTCTCATTTATGCATAATTCATTATCATTATTTTTTCTATCCTGTCATACGACTATGTGTTTGAGTTCAAGGGCAAAGATAAAATGATAGTACAAAGGGGCTGGATAATTCACAATGGTAAAATGGCATTATATCTCTTCCTTAATGTTTAATCAACGCTGTCACTGAGCCCACACAAGGCTCAGTCAGAGTATTCAATTTCAATGACTTCGCCGTGTGTGAGAGTGTGTTTATGTCAGTGTGTATGTGACCAGCTTAGACGCTAACATTCTTTCTGAAACGTCCTAGAAACTTTCTGTGGCGTCAGAGTATATTTTTCGAGAAGAATGAGAGCAGAAAAATCACCAATTAAAACGTCAGTGCTAAAACCAGCACGCAAGACAATAGCAGACTTTCATCACACTCGTGCAGTGTGTTCCACATGCACTTCTCATAATTACTTCACCAATTAATTTAATACATTTTCTCATTTCAGCCAAAGTGGCTGTGACCAGACTTGGTTATTTCATTCTAATGCAATTTCTAAAAAAAAAAAAAAAAAAAAAAAAAAAAAAAAAAAAAAAAAAACCATAGACCAGGGAAAATATAAATTATAACATATCATATAAAAACAATCATCACTATTGCAATAAGCCCCATAGAATGAAAAAAGAAAAAAAGATGTATATATATATATATTTTTATGTTAGTGTAATTTAGCAACTTGCACATTAATCAAACTATGTAGAGACCTGAAGGTACCTTCTAGCACGATTCCTGTTACTCCAGATATATAAATTTAAGCTGGAGTCTCATTATCAGAAAAGACTATTCAAAAGCTTAAAACACAGGGTTTTTTACGCAATGATAATTTATAGGGAGCTAAAGGGGAAACCTATTCGCTTGGAAGGCTGCATTTTATTTCACTCCTCATAAAAACCAGATGAACTCTGTAATGAAAAAAATAGAATGACTGAAAAACAAGAAGTCTTTGATTTTGCCAGTTTGTATGTTACGCTGCTTCAGTAACATGCAAGAAAGTCTGACTTTGCTCAGAATAAAGGCTATTACGGTAAAATGGGGGAATGCCAGTTAGGCCTACACTCCATGAAAGACAGAACCTCACAGCCACAACAAAGGCTCCACACTGCCCACTTCATCTACTGAGTGATAGTGAATCACATTCAGACTCTGCAGATACACTGGAGCCATGTGACAACACACAAGGAGCACCAGTGGACAACGCCGTCTAAAGTCTGTAATAAATTTAAATCTCAGTAGACACTGAGCAGAATCTTTCTGCATCATAGTGCACCTCACAAATTTGGGGGTTCCATAAGTGCATTTACTAAGAACACGACTTTAAAAAAGCTCAGTAATTTGATTGTTTGAGAGGTGGGACAGATTGAGAATTAATGCTGACATTTCAGTTGATTAATTCAATCAGTTAATTTAATTGCTTTTTAATTTTTCTTTTATTTTTGTTCTCAACAAAATAAAATCAAAAGTGTGGCTTGCAGTTATGAACCAACAGTCATCACCCAACTCTGCAGTACCACTCAACTGTATTGATTCTTTTGCCTTTCTGCCTTTGGTTTCATGGCCAAAACTTTACTGTTTTGATTCATAACCACTACTTTCATCCACCCTGTTAAAACCAGCTGCAACCAGCTCTTTTTTTAGCAGCAGCTCTTACAAACCCAGTACACACTAATACTTCTACAGCGCTGAGCAGTTGACAAACCTTGCCTCTGGTTGGTGGCGCATTTAGCAGCTAAAGAGACAGATATTCCCCCCTAGAGTTACTGGAAAGCAAAGCAGAACTACTGGCAGGATGAAAATTGGACTAACAGGCTTCAGTCTGCCTATAAAACTGTGCCAAATGAGTCCTGATATTGTCCTGTGTCATCTGTATGATTAAACAGTGTTTGGCTCTGTGTGTTACATCTTTATAGCTTTTACACTACTACCAAGAAGCCAAACAATTCACAGAATATTGATTTAAGATATAAATAGAGATTCATTTAATTACACTAAATGTTACTGGCTGAATGTCTATTACCTAAAATGATCAATGCTGACAAATTAACATAATTTTAGACACAGATGAGACTATTTTCTACCACCTGATCTGCACAATAAAAAAAGAGAGCTCTGTTTTAATAGGAATTTTAATAGGAGTTCTGTCAGACCAAAAATGTGCTGCTTTGTCTTAGCACTGCCTTCAAGTGGCACACTAATCAGAAATTTCTCACAGTTTTTTTTTAACCGTCACACTGGATATTTTTTATTAGGTCCTACATGTTTGTCCAATTAATGGAAAGCAAGAGCTGAGCTGGAGGTTTCTCAAAGCAAGGGTGAGCATATTGGATCCTAAACAACCAAAAACATGTTTTAAGGCTTTGAGATGGAAAACTGTGTCTTTTCTTTTAACTGATACATCAGAAAAACCTGCATATAACTTCATTGTAAGTGTTAAATAGATTTTTATTTATATTTTGTGCACAGATTCAACTGGATAATTCCTTCTGTCATCAAACACTTTAATGAAATCTGATATCTTTAGTCAGCTAGATAATATGCTAGTTCAGTTTCAGTTTATCAGTTATTATATCTGACAGTGTTTTCCGTTAAATCCGATGCTACTTGTGGCAGAGGTTGGACAGCTGCCTCTCCATGGTCTCTGGTTCTACAGGACAGACTCCATCTCCTCTGTGGTGGTCTATAGCTCCAAACAGTTGTCAACAATCTCATCATGGGCACGTTTTCAATTTATCCATCTGTTCTCCAAATCTCTTCCATTTCAAGGTTGAACAGAAGCAGGGGGAACAGAGAACAGGTCACACTGTTTCCAGGCACTTCGTCCTGCTCCTCTTGGTGACAACCTTGCTTTCTCAGTCAAGCTGCAAGATATCTGCACAAAGCCCAGGTCATCTTGGGGTCTCCGCCCAGCTGGGCTTGCTCAGTACAGCTTTAAAGGGAGGTGAGCTTTAGAGCGTCTGTGTTCTGCTTTGAAACCTCGGTGAGACTAAAGATGAGTCATAAGAAGCTGTGCGAGTTGTTTTAGTGGCTGCAGGTTCTGAAATTTGTCCTACTAGGATCAAGTCCTCACTAACCAAATATGGGATAAATAACATATTTGCGTAAATCAGTAACAGGCACAAAACTAATCCCTAAGAAATTGAGATGCTGTATAAACTGTAAAAGAACCCATATTTTATTTCCAATTAAACGTATACAACATATCAGTTGTCTAACTCAGACATTTTGCCATTTCATGGAAATATTGTCTTAATTTGGAATTTGACAGCAGCAACACATCTAAAAAAAAAAGTTGGAAAGGCGGCAAAAAAAAAGGCTGGAAAAATAATTGGCACAAATCAAAACAACCATGTGACAACTAATAAGATTAACTGACAACAGATCAGTAACATGAGTGGGGAAAGAAAAGAAGTATTTCAGAGCCTCTCAGGTGTAAAGATGGGTAGAGGTTCACCAAACTGCATCAAAAAGTTAATAAACAGTATCGGGAAAATGTACCTCTATGAAGACTTTGAAAATTCTTCTATTTTCAACATATAATAACATCAAAAGATTAAAAGAATCAGTGCAATGGACAAGGCAAAAGGTCAAAACTGGACACCTTCAAGCAGCACTGCATTAAAAATGGCTATGACTCTCTACTGGAAATGGCTGCATGGACTCAGCAACACTTCCAGAGTTCACTGTCTGTGAACACAGCTTGCCCTGCAGTCCAAAAATGCAGCTTATAGCTCTATTGTGCAAAATAGAAGCTTGTGTCGTGAACGCGATCCAGAAATGTCACCATCTTCTCTGGGCCAAAGCTCATTTAAAATGCTTTGAGGCAAAATGGAAAACTGCTCTGTCGTCAGATGAATCAAAATTTATTTTTGGAAGGAGAGACCATCCAGCTTGTTATCAATCAGCGTTTAATGTAAAGGCATCTCTGATGGTGTGGGATTGCATGAGTGCTCATGACGTGGGCAGCATACACAAGTGGGAAGGTTTTCTTTAGCAAGACAATGCAAAACTAAATACTGCACCCAGCACAACAGCATGGCTTCACAGGAGACGAGTCTGGGTGCTGAACTGACCGTCCTGCAGTCCAGACCTTTTACCAATAGGTGCATGAAACAAAAAATCAGCAACAAAGGCCCAGGACTGTTGAGCAACAGATAAAAAAAAAGGGACAAACTTCTTCTTAAACTCCAGCAACTGGTCTCCTTATTTCCCAAATGTTTCCCAGTCAGTTCTCAAAAGAGGGAATGCTGCACAATGGTAAACAACTTTAAATGTACTATTGCCATCAAATTTAAAACTAGCAAATATTTATCCACGACATGGCAAAGTGGCTGTTCCAACAACTGATATTATGTTCTGATCTGAATAAATTATGGGTTTGAGATTAGCAAATCCTTACATTCTGTTTATTTACATTTTACAAAGAATCCCAACTCCATTGGAATTGGGGTTATCAAAAACATCCACACTAATCAGCGTGATCAGGAGTTTGTGGTTATGCCTTCAGGCTGCTATTATCATGCTCTTCTGAGGAGAACTAAATGATAGATCAAGTCTTTTCTTCTTTCTCCTATCAGGTTCTTCAATTCTGAAAGTTGTAATTTTAAACAATATTTTAAATGTCTTTTACTTGATGTCTTATCAAACTCTGTTCATGTATTAAAGTGGAGATTGTTTATGTATGTGTAGATACCTTGGCCTTTTTGGGCACTAATGAAGTTGTTAAATAAAACAATATAACTTAAAGTCAGTGTGTTGCCTCACAACAAGAAGGTTCCTGGTTTTGAATCCCAGCAGGGGCGTGTTTGTGTGGAGTGTCCATGTTCTCCCCACGCTTGAGTAGGTTTTCTCCAAATAATGCAGTTTTTACATCCAAAAACATGTATGTCAGGTCGACTGGTGATTCTAAATGACCCACAGGAGTGAGTGTAAGTGTGTATAGATGTCTACATGTGGCCCTGTGATGGACTGACAGCCCGTCGAGGGTCTAACCTTGCCTATTGCTCGGATATGCTCCACCAGATGAATGAATGAATGGATATCTAACTTAAATAAACATGCTGATAATCCTTTTACTGGCTTCACTCAAATTTGATTTCCCAGAAAACACTGAAGGAAGCCAAAAAAAAGTGTGATAGCTGAAGAATAGACAGCCATGGCAGCAAATTATGAACTGGTCAGCGCAGTCATTAATCTCCACCCCCAAGACTGTCAAAAGTCAGACTGACCCAAGCAAGCAGAGATCAAGAGTAGAGCAACCTGAGAGGGTGCAAATGCCTTCCAGCACTGAGCTGAAACTCACTCATACATGATAAGTACCTGAGCGGGCGTATTAGGTTACTAGTTACCGTGCTCTTCTGTGCGTGGATGTTTGTATCAGGCTTCTTCATTTAACAACAAATTCCTGTTCATGGATGTGTTTTATTGCACTCTTGCCATTTGACATACACTACATGTCACACATGAGCCACAACCCAGCCAATTATCTGCATTAGTCACCAGTGTGATATAATCTATGCCACAAAAAAGAATATTTGAGGTTGATAAATGACACAAAATCTTAAAGGGGAAAAAGAAACCTCTGAAACTATTTGCACTGGCTACACATAACAGGAACAAATGGACTGAGGTTTTCCTTTTCAATATAATGAATTTAAAAAGCAAAACTGTATTCAATTTAGTATTCTTTTATTTATTGTTGCTTTTTAAATCAGCCTTGCCTTTATGCACATTTTGTGCAGAAAAAAAAGAACAGCAATTGAGACATACAAGGTCAATATGCTGGTAGGAAAACACGAGTCAGGAAACACGAGACAGGAAGAGCAAGTCAAGGTTGCTTTCAGGCTATTGCAATTTTAAAATAAATGAAATCAAACACAATAAAGGAGATATTAAAATAGTCCAAAAATATATATAATATGGTAACTGTTAATATATCTTGATATTGTTTCGACATTAAGTCTATAGAAACACATTTGAAGTTGGATTTGATCAATATTTCATATTATTTTGTAATCAGTAACATTTTAGTGTACTCTGTCTCCTCTAAATAAAGCCAGGCTTGGTCTGGAGCTCATTTGGATGCAAAATATTCCTTGACTGGAGACAATTAAGATCTCCCAGTAGGAGGTCATTATTTTTGACGAGAAAATATCACTTCTACATTATTTTCCTTTCAAAGCAGTCTGTTGAATGCAAAACAAACATGCCAAGACGTCACAATATACCAGGCGTCATGGGAAGAGAAGATTATGATCTCTTGACAAGTTTTATTTAAATGTGTGCACTTGAACACATTAAGCTTTTTATTTACTCCTACTCAAGACATTAACGACGTTTTTGTGCCTCAGAGTGTCTGCCAGATCGATGCACCGTTGATGCATGTTTTAAGATTCTATGCTGGGTCCAATTTTGATTTTAAATTACACGATTGACAATTTGAAAATGCATGTGTAAACAATTATCTCTGTGTTGTTGTTTTTTTTTTTTTTTTTGCCATTGTGACCATTAATTAGACATCATATCCGATGTATTAAAAGAAAAAAAGTCTGATTAGGAGACGGGAGATTTACAAGATGTAATCGTGCATGACACTCCGCCGATCCCCTCAGAAAGGATGAAGGCGGGGGAGGCGGGATGGGTTTGTACAATGCAAATCTCACATTGCTGCTGTTTAATGTCATGTAAAGTACATCCATCTGAGGGGGCGCAAATAATCTACTACTACGAGAAGCGCCGGCGGCAGCAGACTGCTCTCCTGGCAACAGATAGTGATGGGCTGTTCAGTCAGCAATCAGAAGAGTGAAATCCTTCCTCGTGGTGTCTAATAGCTCAAGTCCTTCTCTCACTGACACAGGCAAGAGACCAGGGCAAAGGTGAGTCTGCCTCCCCAGTTATCAGAACCACAGTGGCAGATCCCCAGCAGATGCATGTGAAGAATCCAAAAATAGTTCAGATTTAATGACTGTGGCATGCTTCCAAAAATGCTTCCCTCTCCGTGTCTATGAACTGTGAAAATTATCTGACTGAGGGAGAGGTGCCTATCCTGCACCTCCCTAGTCAATTTGTGTCTCAAGTCAAGGCTTTTTTAACAGATCAAACGGTTTGATCCAGCCCCTGATGGCTCTGCTGTCTGCTCCTGAGCAGCTCTGGCCTTTTGACCGAGGCAGCTGTGTCTCCAGCACAGATGCCACATGATTTTGATTCAGATCCTCTCAGAATTTGACAAAGAAAAAAAAAAAAGAGAGACAGATTCAGCTCAGCTCAGGAAACAGGAGCATGTCAGACTGATTCGTGTTAAAAAAAAAAAAAAAAAAAAAAAAGAAATGAATAATTCTGAACCTGTTCCTGATTAATATGTGTTTATGAGACAGCAAATGTTTCTGACTGTGAGGCTGGTAAACTCTCCCTCATGTTGCTATGTAACCACTCGCTTTTATACTACAAAAGATCGTTGCAGTGCATCGCAGAGTCACCACAGTGTGATCTTAGATTCTGAGAGCAAACTCACTTTAAATTAACCTTGTAATTGTGAATAATTAAAAGAATTGGCCTAATTATAAAAACACACACATTTCCCTAAGAATCACAGAGTTTCAACACATTAAGCAGATACGATGTTGCATTAAAACTGTTCTGAAGTGGATTTATAATTCTTCTTCATCTTTTTTTTTTTTTTTTTGTATTTTTGCTCCACAACCTTTAGAGGAAAAGATACTTTTTACTCGATTTATTTGATAGATACTTTAACTCAACAACAGTGATGACATGAAGCAAGCCAGCTACCAATAACGAGATATAACTTATTAGTCAAGAAGATTTAGTCCGTTTTGCAAGCCGTTGCTTCTTTTAGCTTTCATCAACAAGTAAAAGCCGGTCCAAGATTTACTGCTGTCAGAATTTCTGCTTGGTCACGCTTTCTTTCTCTCCTGCTCACTTCGTGTGACCTGGTTCGCTTTGTTGTTTTTTTTTTTTTTTTTTTTGGCACTGCTGTCATGATTTAAGTAACAAGAATAATGAGACAACCAGCCTCTGGCAGTGGTGTTGATATCGGAGTGCGATATGACCTGATCCACTTTAATTCAAGTCAGTGGAAAGTCAGACGGATTAAGGAACTATCATTGGGTAAAAAAAATGCTGTCGCTCAAAGGGTTTGGGGCATATCACTCTGATAACTGTCTTGTAGCTGCACAGAAAATCATTAATATTTTTTTGTTTGAAGTGCAATTAAAAACAAACCTTTTATGCTTTTAACAGTTTTTCATGATAGTGTTCATTTTATTTATTTATTTTTTTCCCCCCTGCAATGATTGATTACAAGGGTGGTGCAGAGGGCTCAGAAATTCATGTTCCACATATGTTACATCTGGCATTATAGGGTTAAAAACATCTTACAAACCTGGTTTGAGTGCATTGTCGGAATGGCACACTGGTACTTTAAGTCACCAATTTCCATGTGAACTATGATTATGTCTCTCAAGAACGTCTGCTGTGGCATTTACTCATTCGTGAATTTATCATTGCATTGTACGCATTTAAATATAAGTAAACACATAAACATTTATATTGTGTTTTACAAAGTGAGGAAAGCAACACTTTGGCCAAGCTTGAGGTTGCCTTATGCATAAAACAATGATCCTTGTCTCCCCGACATCGTGAGTCATACAGTACATTATTTCATCTTCTGTCGCGGAAAAGCTTCAACTCTACCATTTCCAGCGTTAACTTACAGCTGGAACTGCACTACTGCTTTCACATTACAGATTTTAAAAAAGGTATAAACCATAAACAACCTCTCTCTTGTTATAAAACTTGATGTTGATAAATAAGTGTACCCCACTTTCAGTCATAAAATCTCATTGAACATTTTCTTGCTAAGAGTTCAGGCTTCTTTGTTTTTTTTAATTTATATATCTCGCTTAACATTCTTGTCTTTCATACCGGATCCAGGATCAAGCCTATTCTGAGGACTGTTTTAACAGCACACCTTCCTGCTCTTCCCAATAGGGAGAGCCCAGATGGAGCTAAAGATGGCTTGGTTCCATTTAGTAAGTGGAATGCACAATAGCAGGTCCTCCGCTGAAAAGAAATGAAGCCGTCAAGGATACACCTGTGCTTTTCTTGATGTGACAAGAGAAATATGTTGTGATAAAGGTCTGTAACATTGGTCTTGGAGAGAGCAGATGGCAAATTATTCTGCTGGTTGGAGGAGTTTTCTTATTTCATGTAATCAGACTTAAAGAGAGACTTCAGTATTTTGGGAATCAGCTTATTTTGCCATCAACCTCTGAGTTAGATAAGGGAGTAAATCTGTTCTCTTCTGTGCATCCAACATCCTAGTCCGCCAAAGTCCCCAACAAGCCAAGAAGAGCATTTTCGCTCAAAGTGGATCGCTCCACCTACCTCAAAAAATAAAATAAACCTCCAAAAAACTCCAGGACGTTCCCATTTTCATGTTCTGACTTGCACATGAACCGTCTCATCCTTTGTTGCAAGTTTCATTTTTTTTAAACAGTCATCAGGACAAAAATGTTCAGAGCAGCTGGTGTGTTTATGTTTGCATATATTTAGAGCAGTAGGCCAATAATGGATTGAAATTCAGTGAAACATTATATATGAAGCAGGATTTGTTCGTACACTATGTGCTGACCATCGTATCGCCTCGATGGACTTCTCAAACTCTG
Source organism: Xenentodon cancila (assembly GCA_014839995.1). NCBI lineage: Eukaryota > Metazoa > Chordata > Actinopteri > Beloniformes > Belonidae > Xenentodon > Xenentodon cancila. The sequence continues at coordinate 11,288,401 of CM026208.1, forward strand.
TGATGTCTGCATGTGGACCTGGTGACGCTGCATAAGATCGGTGCACTCAAGTGGTGGCGCTGCGCCAAATGAGAACACGTTTCTTTGTATTACCTTTATTTTATTTTCAAAATACTTGCATGCTTTCCTAAAACAAATACCCTGTAGTGGTATGGAAAAGGAGATTAGTTAGTAAAGATGAAAAGCAAAAAAAAAAAAAAATGTTTGGACACCCCGGAGGTTTGAGCTCTCAGACAGCTTTTACCAACATCTCAGACGTTAATTAGCTTGTTGAGGCTATTTGGCTTGTTTGCAGTCAACTTTAGTGGAGGTGGGGAAAATTTTCAAAGCTTTATAAATATTCTTACTCCTCAAACCTTGTCCAAACAATCAGCGGCTAAAATGAAAATAACTGATGCCCACTAAGTATGGCGAAAGGAGAAAACTCTGGGGAGACAACCAAACATGTTCTTGTACTTGTGTACTTGTTTGCAAAAGACATTCTGAGTCACAAAAGGAGTCACTGTCAAACTAAAGTCTGAAAAACACCAAAGAAAGTTCCATGTAAAATAGAGCCCTTTTTGAATTCATGAGACCTGCAGGGTGATCTGGCAGGCTCTGGTGTGCTGGTGCACTCCTCGACTGTGATCCATTACCTCTAGAAAGATAATCATCACTGAGGAGTCATGAGGAAAACTGTTTTTATGGATTCAGTAAATTCTGCATCAAAGGCTTGCAAATGAGCATCAAAACAAATGTGATGCATTTTGAGAAAAAAAAATTGTCTTGATTGGTGAAGTTAAAATAGAATTTTTGATTTAAAAAGTCAATCCATCAACTCTCAATGCTCAAATGCTTTCTTAATGATAAAACGCTTGTGTTTTGGTGTCTAGGCCCTAATCTAATCAATCTCTACCTAGAAAACATACATGGAAATGTTTAGTGTACTGAACCTAACTCAAATGCACCCATGCACACGTAGGTGGAAGCTGAGGAGGAGGGGGAATTTTAAGAGTAGCGATGAGGTTGATATGACATCAGAAGACATGTGAGAAACAAGTGCCTCTTCCTCCTTAAATAAAATTAGCATGTTCAGGCATAGATGTTTTAAAATACTTCACAAACAGACCCTCACAAACAGATCATCACTAAAGGAGAATGGCATATACTTTCTGAATGATTTCAGTAAACATTCTGACAGATTTGAGGCTCTCAGCAGTACTCCAGCGGGAAGTACAACGCCTCTTCCTGCTGAGGAGATGCTGAAACAACTGACATCTGGAGGACCCGGAGAAACATCAACATTCAGAAAGCAGCAGGTCCTGATAATGTGCTTGGGTTGGTGCTCAAATAAGATGCAGTTCGAGGGGCCTTGACTCTTGCAGACATTTGAACATCTTGCTGAACCAGACCATTGCATCAGCGTGTTTTAAGATTCCACCATCATAGCAGTGCTCCAAGGATGCAGAATCAGCTGTTTTTATGACTCCCGCACCATAACATTGACTCCCATTATGAAGAAATGTCTCCACTGTCTCCAAACTCCCCTCTACTTTCAAATATTTACAGACTGCGTATTGTCTAAACCACTGCACAGAGGATGCTGACTCATCTGTATTATATCGGATCCTGCTACACCTGGAGGAGAAAAACACCCACATGTGAATTTTTTTGATTTCAAGGATTCAACACAGTCATCCTCATGCATCCTCATGCACCTGGACGCCACCCTGGGCATCAGTACTGTGTAACTGCCCTTCTCAACTTCCTCACTTACAGGGTCTAGTCTGTGAGTGTGTAAAATAATAGTTGCTTTGTCATTAATATGAGCACCAGCTCTCCTCAAGGCTGCATTCTGAGCCCTCTGCTGTTCACCCTGATAACCTATGACTACCTCGCCAGGTTTTCTTTAAACCACGTCATTAAATAAGCTGAAGATATGACGGCAGTGGGCAACATCAGAAACAATGATGTATATGAATAACCTGCATAAAAAGAACCTGATCATGAATTTTCACAGAACAAAAGTGATCATCACTGACTTCATGGGAGAACCAGTCAAGTCACACACCACTGCTCACGAACCACAGAGCAGTGGAGGTGATCAGGCGCACCAAGCTCCTCAGGCTGTACACCACGGACAGTCTAGGTTGGACCCATAACACCATATGACCGGTAAAGCATGGTGTGATGGCTGTGCTGCAGCAGACTGGAAGGCCCCACAGCGCAGAGCATCAGCATCAGTTCTTCCATCAAGGGCATAAAAGACAAACGCTGCCTGACGTTCCCCAATAACATCATTAAGGACTGCAGTCACCTCACACTGGACTGTTCTCCCTGGTGGCCCCCGGCAAGAGGTACCACAGCTTCAGGAGCAGAACAGCCAGGTTCTGTAACATCTTCATTACCCAAGTCATAAACTTCTGAACTCCATTAAAACAGTCAGTATCCCTCCACACAGTCAGAGTGAGCTATTGTCTGGACCGTTGTATATCAGGTCACATGACCCTACAGCTGTGAGACTCTAGGTGCAATGCTTTTATTATCATATAATTGCATAATTTTATTTGTTTCAGTCATATCTCCTTATGTATTTTAGCACTTTGTTCTTGCATTTTTAGAACATTTTTAAGTAAACTTTCTTTTTACCAATTTTCCCACTTGACACTAATGAAATAGATTTTTATGAGCACAATGAGAAATTTTACAAACACCTTTAAATGATGTGTACATTTGGACTAAAGGTCGTTATGCTGTGATGGTTAATTATGGAAATTAGATGTCATCTCTTTTGCATTATTTCAGCATACGTTGAGCCAGCCTTTCTTTTACTGTTTTCCAGCTGCTTCTCTAATGTAGCGCTGCGGTGGGCACTACAATACCCACAATGTCAGGAGAGCAAGTGGAGGTAAATGCATGAATTGTCTTTTAAACACACAAGCACCATCCAAACTATAGGCACCAACTGAAATGGGCTCCAGAAGGTCGGGATCATATGGAAGCTGATGAGGGAGGGAAAAAAAGAGAAGGAGAACATGAACGAAAGTTTGTCCATATTTTCCATGTTTTCTGTTCTATTTTTTTCTGGTGCGGAGTTCATTTCAGAAGGCCTTGGCATACATGGAACTTAAAATTACTATCAGATGATCAAAAGGATGAATGTTAAAATGAATGCCTCAGTGGTTTCATTCTCTGTTTGAACATTCATGGCATTTTCAATAAATTAACATATTCTTTAGATTATCTGTGCTCTCTATCAAAAATTACTTATTGAGTATATTTTGATTATAGTAATGATTAGCAAATAGTAATACCAAAGTATTCAGAGACTGATATTTTCAAAAACCTTTTGACATCATATCAATGTGGGTCAAGAAAGTTTTCTTTTCACATGTAAAATAAATAAATAATAAATCAAATAAATTCATTGCTTTATGTTACTTTCTATGGGGCTACTAGTTTTAGTCAAAAGTTTGGACACACTTATGCATTCAGTATCGAGATTTATCCAATTTTTGAGCTGGCATTGTGTCTTGGTATCAGTCGGCACAGTATAAGTTATCAATTGACAACATTTGAAAGTCCTTATCAAAAGATTGGAGAATAAAAGAGAATGTGATATGGGCCACAACGGCTTTTTTTCCCCAACAGTGAAAGAGTATTATCTACTTTGGTTTCAATTATCCAGGCTCTAAGATTATCTTAATTTCTTCTACAAATAGCCAGCTTTCATATGTGGAACAGATAAAATTTCATTTATCCACTTCACAAATTTCTGCTGTCACCTCAGTACAAGGAAGATATTGTAATGTCACGTGCTGAACTTCTGACATCTGAAAATGAAAACAAAATCAATCCTCTAGCGTTCATTCCTTAAACAGTGAGGTGTGGTTATTTGTAAGAGCAAAAATATGCGAACAACGACAAGATATAGAAAGAATGAACAAGTATAAGAAATAGAGGCAATACTCATCTGCCTAGCGATGGCAGGGCAGACTGACATTTTGATTTCTTTGCTGCAAGTTTGATGATAATGATTTGGATTTAGATGGGGGACCTTCATGGAGTCTGAGCCATATGAGTGCAATTTCCGTCCTGGGGATGAAAGAACATCGATTGCCCTCTGATGGTTTTTTAGGGAGGGGTAGGGGTGCTGCTGCTTTCATCCAGACTCAGACATTATTGAACTGCGCTCACCATTAATGCTGGGTTGATTCTGTGTGACTATATCAACAGGAGTCCAGCAAACATTCAGTATTCTGTACTTGCATGATGTAGTTTCCATACCGCTACAAAAGTGTTTTTGAGTGTATATGCAACATATATAATAATAACAATATATATAAGCGAAATGGGATCACTTTTATTTATTTTCTTACAATGGAGTTAAAACCTTATATCATCCCATGAATAAAGACTAGGGGAAGTCAGTTCGCCAGCCACCCCTTGTACCATAAAAATTAGTTTTTTATTCTTTGTAATTGATTAATATTGCAATTAGGCTTTGCAGTGGGCAAGCCCTTATGCATTCACATTAGGAAATTTGATCCCAGCTGGTGTGCAGCAGGGATGATGCTGTTGGAAGCCTTTTTGTCTTTATGAATCTCTCTCTCGGTGTCTGCTTGGATTAAGGAATCATCCACAGCTGTCTCTATGGGGCTGATGGGGTTTATCCTCAGGTTAAACGCCGAAATGTGTTCAAGTGATTCCCTTCTACTCCAAATCTTACTGAATTGACCCACAAAGACACTGAGGAATGCAACTGTCAAAATAAATTCTTAGAGATAAAAGCTGCTTGTGAAGACATCAGGCACATGAATCTCTGTTGTTACAGCAACAACCAAACAAGATTCTTGAGTTATCTTTATCAATTACGTTTCAACAGAATTTGAGTTGTTGCACAAACATGTATTTTTCATTGCGTTAGCTGCCCTCTATATCAGTAATATCAACATCCCTCATTAGCTTTGACATATTGTTCAAGGAAGTGCATCAAAACCATCACTTACCTGTTAAAAATAAAGTAGAATACAGTAGAAATATTATTATATTTAAATGATTTAGTCAGTCATATGCATTGATGATGACAAATAAAATGTTTAACTCTTGCCTGTCTGCACAAGAAAAAGTCATTGGGACCCATGGGAAATTGTGCATTTGTGCTACTGACTATTTCATTAATTTCCTTTCCGGGCAGCAGTTAAGGTTAAGTAATCACTAATGTACTTAACAACCCCTCATTCGTCACTGGAAGCTGAAAATTCCCAGTATGTTTAAAGTCGTAATGGGGACACTGGTATTTAGTACCCCGCACAAGACTGCCGGATCTGCATATTTACCTGAAATTGAGGCACCTGACCTATGCTCTTTATTACTTAATTTACAGACAATTTATAAATATGGAACATGGAGGACTCACCTTTGCACTCAAAATCAGCACTGCACAAGGTTGCAAAAGGGCAGGGGTTATTTCAGCAGTCAAATACATTACAGTGCAGTAAACATTAAGCTATATGCATGTCAGTAGGTCCAATTAGGTGCTTGATTTTTATATGTGTCTGTATGCAAAATAGGTCCAGATTATCCATCCAGGGAGTGTGGCTCAGCTCAAAATAATGACCAGGAGTCAGGTATCAATATTTTCCACATACAGTGCAGCACTCTATTCCCAGTGCTGTTTTCCCTTGTTGATCTGAGATCTCCTTATCCCCTTACTCCTTCGCCTAATAGTCTGCAGTTAAAGAAGCAAAACTGATTGTTCGTCGAACCTGAACAGCAAGTTACACAAAATACACATTGCACACACCCACAGGACACTTGGCATCTCATCCAATTTGCAGATTTGTTCTTTAACCTGCTCACTCCTCTCCTTTTCATTCTCTTTTTCTCTCTCAACTAAGACCCACAATCCTTTCAGATCTCAAGAGGCTTAATCAGTTTCTGTGTCAGACTACTTCACGGCAGCCTTCGGCCATGGCGGATATTATCCATCTTTTCCTTCGAACAAATCTGTCAATCGACTCAAGGGGAAATGAAACTTCTATTTTTTGCAGACAAGCAGAGAGAGCAGAACGACATGAATTCAACATTAAATACACAACATGGTGATGTGAAAGTGGCACAGGCTCCACGGGAAGGAATATCAGGAATAAAATATTGCTTTCAAATTTACAATGTATGCAAAGGGGTTACCTAACCAGGGGAAAGCTTGCTTTGATTTGACTCTATTTGCATAAACCCTCCCAACTATGCTTTTAATAAGTGATCTTCACCCAGGGAGTTGCCGGTGCATAGCAGATTAGCATATTCTAGACAACATGACCACCGGTTGGTTTAAAAAAAAGAGAGAGAAACAGAAACAGAAGAAAAAGAAAGAAAAGCAAAGGAAAAGTGGTATGGGGGCAAATTGGCAGAATGGCAGGGGAGAACTGGGTGGGGGAGGGGGGGTACCAAACACATCTGTTTATTTTAAATTTCATTTTCAGTAAAGCAGCAATAAGCAGCTACTGCTGGAAAAAATAACCACCCTTATGATTCCCCTGCTAATTTTTTAATATCTCAGTTGTTTCATAGTGCCCCCTAGTGGTTTGAAAAGAGTCTGTAGAATGGATTGAATGGAAAACTGTGAAAATAAGCTCACCAGAGTACTACTTTCTGAGGGGAGATATTAATTGGGAAACAGAGCATGAAAGAGCACGTGCTACCAGGATCCAAGCTGACACTTAGCATCAGATTTTAAATGAATTTTAAATCATTTAAATTAAGTTTGAAAAGCTGCACATTTGAATATTGTCATTAATTGTGCTGCATCTGTGATACATGACAGAAGTTGGAGGCCAACTTGGAGGGAAGATATTCGTTTGTGATCATTTCTTTACACACTAGAGGGGGCTAGACTATTGGGAGGGCATAAACATTAAATATGACTACAAAGAGTGCTCTGGTCATGCATTTACATCACATTTCTACATTTGCAATAAACCCCAAAAGAGCTTACACAGAACAGATAAACATCATTGCTGCTGAGTCAGATACTTTTGCTGGTTAATCTCCTTGCCTTCATGTTGCCCTTGAGAATAAACTGTCATGGACTGCAGGATGGAAATAAAGTAAAAAAATAAAAAATAAAAGGCATAGATGACAGCTGGATCAGACTACACCCCCACCCCCACCGCCACCCCCACCCCCCAGGGGCATAAAAACTGACTGAATGAAACGATATAGCTAAGTGGGTCCAAACGCACTTTAGTGTCCGGGATGAGCTGGAAAACCAGTTAATATGCAGCAACTTCAATTTGCGTTTATCTGAAAAGACAGAAACTAATTGGCGTTTGATAGTTTAGTGGTGATAGAGGAGAGCTGTCAGTTATATTGACATAAATGGAAACAAAGCAACTATTGTTTTATTTCCTTCCAGAGGGAGCAAAATCTCATTAACTCATACAGAGAAATTTCAGTTAATCGTAAATGCAACCTTAAAAAAGAATTCTTCATCCCCATGCGGTTTGCAGACTTTGCATGCACATTTCAACTTAAATTCAGGATGAGAAGCTGTATTCATGCTTATAGGAAAGTGAATTATTTTTCTTTTTGGGCTTACATTGTTACAATTGAATTCACTGGAGTGAATCTATGAATCTGTTGCATCAGATGATCAAGTGTACACTGATCAGTAATTATTTTATACCCACCACTCCCTGATATTTAATCTCTGAATCATTATTGTGAACAATATCACAGCAGCCAAAAGAACCATTGTAAAAATAGTGTCTTAAGTAGATTATATCATTCAAATTTATGCAGAAAGAAATCCACCATCAACAGTCTTTGGGCTCTAAACACAGCAGATGTTGAAGTTTTTGTCTTCGAAGGTTTCTAGCTGTTTCCTTGACAACAGAGTGCAACATTTCGGCTGTGTTCTTATCTTTGTCCTTGGTGATCAAGCCAAACTCTGATTAGTGTGATTTATGTGTTTGAAAAAAAAAAAGAAGGCTAAAAATTGGGTCCATTTGCTTCCAGCCCGAAGGAATGTGACAAGACTGGAATCTTTTCATAAACCACAACCTGGAACCTGTCAGCTGTTTTAAGCAGAACCACTGTTCTCACGTCTTCATGCTCTGAGGGCGTCTTACAGGCCTGGAGCTGGGCTGCAGAGGGGAGAGGGAATGTGCAGAGCTTTGCATGCGTGAAGATGATGTCAACTACCCAGTGTGAGTAAAGACAGATGTGCAGAAGATTGTGTCATACGACACTGTCAAGAGAAACAGTACTATGCCGCAGAGAAAACAATTCACTTTGCAATTAAACACCAGTTCTTTTAACTGTCACTAGCTTTATGTGGAGGGGTTCAGTCATGTCACTGAAAGCCAGTGTCAGCTTTCCAACGCTGGTTTCTGTTTTTGTACATTTTTTTTTAAGTAAGCTGAGAAGAAACAGTAAAGAAAAAAAAAGAACATTACACATTTTGATTTCATATACCGAAACTTGTCACTTTTACTACAAGATTATACTTCACCATGAAACATAGTCTTAGACAGCATCTCACTGAAGGGGTTACGTATGGGAAAATGTTGCAAAAGCTTATTTTGATTTCATGTTGCTCAAAAATGAAAATAAAATAAAAATCTTGGATTTGAAAATTTGAATATACATTGTATAAAAGACATTGTAAAACAGCCACACACATCCTATTCTATTCCACAGAACAAGAAGGGATGTGGTACTCCACAAAAAAGACTTGTGTTTGAATATTTCTTTTAGCGTGTTCATTGGAGTTTTATTTCCTGTGAGGAAATGTTACATAATGTACTCTCCAGCTCTTAAGCTTTACATAAAAACCTGTTATGCAGACCTCTGAGCAGATGCACATGCTCCCCGCACTACTCATACCATTAACGGTCCGGTATGAATACAATATAAGAGTTCAAACAATTTTGTCTGTTTTGTCTGAGACCATCTAAAACCGAGGTGCAAGAAGATGTTTTGTAAAGGTGCATGGCAGTTTGCTTACATTCAGCATTCATATAGGCAGGATTTATTCAGATATGCAGTGTTAATACTCAACATTGAACAAACCGGGCTTCTGAAATTGTATCAATCAGCCCTGAGAAAAGACAGTCAGAAATCTGAATAGCTGGTGCCCATTCTGCTTCTCCAAAAGGTGAGCCGCTCTCATCGTTCCTCGGCGAGCTTGGCTTGGAAAGTGGAGCAACACTCCCAGAATTCAATTCCACAACACAAGACGTGACCCCATTCAAAGTAAGTGAGAAACAGCAATCGGGTTTGTCACACTATTTGAACATATGTGGAAAAAGGCTGAAGCTACATTCAGTCATCAAAAAGACTAAATGGAGTTTTTAAATTGATGCAGGAAGACTTGAAAAATTATAAGAAAATAGGAAAAAGTGGTTCGTTCACAAGCTAATTGTTCCACTAGAGATCTTTGTGGTGCTCAGCAACATGATTCAGATTAAAAGAAATACTGTAAAAGAGGCAAAATCAAAAAGTGGTGGTTGCACCAGTAAGTTGTTCAGCTAAAATCAATTATACTGTTTTATTTACGTTTGTACAACACGACTGTAAACAATATCGTGTGTCAGGTGACCTAAAAATCCAAATGAGGAATAATAAAATAATCCATACAAGAATGGGAGTATTGTAAGAGAAGAACACTCAGGCAATGACATTTAAAGAAACAGAAAGTAATGAAAAATGTCTGGCTTACGTGCTTTATCATTGATTACCAAATCAAACATTTTCTCTTGACGGGCCTGTACATGAAAAGTCAGAGCAAGAGGTTGACAAACTCTAAGATCGTGTTAAAAATAGGTTAAAAGGTCTTTTTTCATGTTGTTTTAAAATGAACTAAAAGATGGACAAATGGATCAGACTTAACAACCTTTTATCCACAGATATATTCTTCACCTGACTTTAGAGGACACTGAGAGGGAAACTATCATCCATGTATTGATATGCTACTTTTATTATCAATACAATAACATCTGGGCAGACGTCTTCAGAGAAGATCATCAACATTAGTTGGCAAGTGTTGTTTGCATTAAATTAAGCTTTTCTATTGTAGATCTGACTTTACAGATATATTGATGTGACAGTCACTATTTCAAAGAACTGAGAAAAACTGGATAATGTTGAGGCGTTAACAATATACAGCTAACAATCAGTCACTAGAGAGCAGGCTTCTGCTCTCCCTTTGATGAGAGGCACATGTAGAGGAAAGGTCTCTGGTGTGGTCATTGTTGTTTTGCAGTAGCATATAGCAGCTGACACAAATCCTAAGAAGTTTCACTTTAATTGCATGAACTTTCTTTTATTTTCACGAAACTTCTTGCATCCTTAAAAACGGCTTATGTTTTTGTGCAAATTCACCATACTCTGCTTCTGTATAGCAAGAGTTTATTCTATATCGTTGATTTCAGACTTCGGTTTTCTCTGTCATTTGCTCTTTTGCTTGTTGAACTTTTAACCTTCATAGATTTCGGCCTGCTGTTGACACTGTGTTTGTTAAGTCACCTGATGCCAGTCACCGGAGGACGTAGGGTCATAAGCAGATCACGAGGAAATGGTACTGAGGCAAAATATAGTCTAGTGAGAAACTCCAGCTTGTCAAAAATTCTTGCGTTTTATTGTTTGCTTGCCAACAGCTCCTGTTGTTGTGTTACAGTTTTATTAATTGACAAACTGTCCTCCGACATGACAGTCTGAAATTAGACTGAATCAAGAATTACTGTGATTGAAGAAGGCCTGGGCATGGCCTGGATTCATGGTAAAATTCAAAATGATATCATGGGAGAACTCAGGCTGACATGGAAATTCAAGCATTAGCATAGCCCTTGAACCAATTGTTTTTCATGGACTTTATCTTTTGTCTGAGTTTTTTTCCCACATGCAAGTATAAAAAGTTAGTTAAAGTTACAGAAGGCCTTTTGGATGAGACTCTTTTTTTTTTTTACATTAAGCCATGAAACAATTTCCTGACGATATCCTAATAAAATCCTGAATTTTGCATAATATAGGCTCTTATGTTGGTCTTTCTTTGCTGGTAAGGAACTTCCACAGGGTTCTGTCCTTCCCTGTGCAGTGTGATGGTGTGGGGCAGCATCTCCCTCACTGGAAAAACAAAGCCCATCATCATCAGAGGCAATTTCAATGCAGAGAGATATCAAAATAAGATTCTGCAACCAGTGGCAATTCCATATCTCCACAGTCAATAATATAAAGTATTTGAAACTGAACTCTATCCTTCAAGATGACAATGCTTGTCCCCACAGAGCTGAGTTTATCAGAGAGAACCTCCAGAACTTGAGAGTGGAGAGGATGGAATGGCCTCCAGCAGCCCTGAACACTTGTGGAATCAGCTTGGGTGAGACAAATGCTGGTGGGAGAATGGGATGCCATCCCACAGCAGTGTGACCAGCAGGGTGACCAGGCTGGTGACCAGCATGAGGACGAGGTGCCAGGCTGTTGTGGCTGTGTTTGGTTCTTACACGCTACTGAGGCTCCTGTTTGTTAAATGGATAAATTGTTCAATTGTCAATATATGTTATTTCTTCAAAATTCAGTCATCCAATCCACCGAACACCAAACAAAAGCCAGTTGTTTGGCATTTGGAGAAAAAAGTTTGGAAAATCTTTTATGGTATAAGATTTATTGCCAAGAAGAGTTGTTGCAATAAAGAAATAATCTACCAATTGCAACTCAAATTTCCTTACTTTTTGTGCTAAGTTATATATATATATATATATATATATATGAAGAGATCACTGGCATATGTTCATGAACAACACATGCACCTGTGAAAGCTATCATGCTGAATGACACATTGCACATTGTGTCTTTGAATGGAGGCCATGAAGTGACAGTATGTAACTCCCATTGCTCAGCCAAGTGGAAAGAGATTTGATGGAGCATCTGTTTGGAGAGCACTGAAACAACAAGCGGAACAAGAGTGGAAATCTGGACCAGACAGCCTGCACATTGTCATGCTGCGTCGAATGATAGCCTATAACAGTCACAGCAATGGAAAATCCAGTTTACACAAACACAAGATTTCCAGAATTAAAGAATATCACGAGATATGTGTATATGCTTCCTCAGTATATCTTCAGTTAAGAACCAACATAAAATTAGCAAAATCTACTACAGATGTGTGTAGCCTTTGTTTTGAGTGTGTGTGTGTGTGTGTGTGTGTGTCGGTGGGGGGGGGGGTTACATGTGTGCTGAGAAAGAGGGATGAGGAAGGTAAAAAAATTGGAAGTCATTTGTATCTTAAAAAAAAAAAAAAGCCAAACTGCCATTCAGTTGCAACATGGCCTTCACCTTGTTGTCAGCTTAATGTGATTGCGAGTCACAGCCAATGACAGAGCATCTGTCTGTGGCACAGAGGGATCAATACGCTGGACTGAAGTGTCATCTATCTTGTTACATTGACTTTGAAAATATAAGCAATAGGTGAGGGTGAGTGGGGGTGGTATGGGCTTTAGATCATACAAGAGAGCACGCATTAATCTCCACTAAATAACATTTTGGACAAATTAAAAATTGTAGTCCAGTTTACACCAATGTGTTGCAGTGGATAAGACAAACAAAGCAAAACAATAATTGTACTGCTAGAAGACAAACAAGCACCATGGTGCAAGCAGCACACCATGAAAGCCCAGTACCGGGAGCTTCAGGGTCTTAATTACCATTAAATTTATTTGACATGGTTTTAAAAGTCCAAAAGACTGGGATCAGTTTAACACTTGTGTAGGTGTTGCTGTACATCAGTGTTTATGATAACTGTGACATTAAAGAAAATGAATATTAATATAATAGTAATAAAATTTGTGTTAATATTGTAAGTGATGTAAATGTCTCAGTTAATGATGTAGGAAAGGCCATCCTGAGGATTTTCTGCTCTGTCAGGTCATCTAATTGCCTTTTTCTTTCCATTAAGCATATAAGCATACAGTCAAAAGAAAGTAGGTCTCTTGAATTCAAGGCTTTTGTGATCAGCACATAATAATGTGAAAGACTCATCAGTGAAGATGAAATTGGAAAACCTGTTGGCTTTATTTTAATTTCTATTTACTTTTTTTGTGTGCGCCTCAGTTTTTGAATCATAAATGGAACAAAGGCAACGACAGCAGTAATTAACAATTTTGAATTCAGCGCAAAGAACCCTTTGCAGGTATTTAAGAGAAAAGTGTCACAAACGTGAGGCCCATGGGGGGTGAACGACAAAATGAATGGTGTAACTGAATAACAACAATAACAGAAAAGCGTGAGATGTCAAAGGATAGACCATATTGAAAAAAATTACTACAAAACCACACAATTACAGTACAAATAAAGCCAGAAGTATTTATTGTAAGTGGCTTGTGCTACTTGTGTGAACATATAGTATATATTAGGGGGTCGGGGATGGTGATTGTCCAGTCTTCTTGTATTAGCAGATATCAGCTTCATATAAGCTCCCTGACAGCCTGGTGAACGAAGCCACCCAGCAGCCATGAGGTGCATGGCGTGTGCTTATCCTAAGCAGAATAGAGTTCTCCTGTTGGAGACGATACAGCTTCCAGTGATGCATCTGGACAGGATGCTCACAGTGGTGTCTTAGAAAGAGCACATGAAGGATACTGGGGCTCTGGCTCTCCTCGGTTTGAGGAGCCTTTAGCTGTACCTTGGTGTGCAGTGATGGGTTGTTGAAGTGAAGAGCAGGGGGCCTGGCACACAATCCTGGGGAATTCCAGTATGATGTGGCTAGATGCATTGTTACCAGTCCAAACTGCCTGTAGTCATCTGGTGAGGAAGTTATGTAATACGTTACATGTGGAGGTGCTAACTATCTATCTAACTGCTCAAAGCACTTCATGATGATGGAAGTCAGGTTACATTTTGGTAGTCACAGAAGCTGGATGGAGATGATACTTTTGAAGTATGTAGGGACAACAGAGTGGTTCACTGAAAATGCCCTTTGTCACATGGTTATGTTTTTTGTCATGATCAGCAGCTTTGCAGACATTGGCCTTAAAAAAATATTTCATCACACTGGCTGAAGATAAGCAAATAGACAATAGCAAAATAAATTATTGTCAAGAAAAACATACACTTGTTGAGTTCTTTAAATGAACAGATGTTGGCACAGTTATAATTGTGCAAACATCTTAAACTATCTGTTGCTTCAGAGGTATTTGGTAGGGTTTGTATTTTGTGATGGTCTAAATCCCCTGTCACAGGCTCTCTGTGTCTGCGCTTTCTCTAAAGATGTACCACAGGTTGAGTTGGGACAGGTTTATCTTAGTTCAGCCTCGTCACCGGCACTGAGAGCAGCGTTCCAGTCCCAGCTACATCATTAAAGTATGTGGGAACATACATACAACATCTTTGCCTCAGCTTTGTGTCCTCCTCGTTGGGCTTAGCTAACAAAGTTAAATAAGACTGCACCATGCATTTCATTTTTTAAAAGTGTAAAACATTTAAGGCAGTTACCAATTTTTTTGGACATTCCGTTGAATTCATCCAAAGCAATTGCTTGGTAAATTGTAATTGTATTTACTGTTTTTTTTGTTTGTTTTTTTTTTGTTGTCTGCTAAAATTTTGAAAAAAAAGAAACAACAAAAAAGCAAGCAGACTTTTAAGAACAAACGTGGAAAAATCTAATCCATAATAATTGTGTGCTCCTTTAATAATATTTAATTTGGCCAGATGCCTCACTTGATTGAGCAGGCATGGGACATGGAGATGTTTTTGCTCTCGTGCCCTCATTTCAAGTTGGTTGTTGAGGTGTTTCTCATCAAAAATTCAAAAATGTTAACAAGACAGGGATGCCTCTTCTTCTTGTGGTTGCAGGTAAACCACTAGCTCCAGCTCTGCAGCAAAAAATGCTATCAAAGCAATTTAATGAGCAGAGAAGGAGCATAAAATCTTGCTTGATGCAGATGACAAGCTACTATTTATATATATTACAACCTCTTTTGAGCCTTCCTAAGCTAATGGTTCTGATAACATCCATCCATCCATCCATCCATCCATCCATCCATCCATCCATCCATCCATCCATCCATTTTCTATACCAATTTAATCCTGTGCAGGGTCACAGTGCTCTGCCGGAGCCTATCCCAGCTCATTAGGCGAGAGGCAGGGGTACACCCTGGACAGGTTGACAGTCTATCATGTTTTGCTAACATATTTTGGCAAATTGGCAAATTATCCAGCCACAGGGTCAATATTCAGAATAGCAAGTTGATGCCTGTTGGTACTAATAATGGTGAGCCATCATTAAATTCACTCCCCTTTAAAATTAGCCCTAGAAAATTCAAACACCCCGGGATATGGATCACAGATAAACATAAAGATCTTTTTCCTGCTAACTACCAGCCCCTGTTATCAAGTTTAAATCAATATATCCCCTGCTTCTCACTTTTGGAGTAAGAATTAATATAGTAAAGATGAATATACTTCCTAAATTTTTACATATATTTCAGTGCCTTCCAGTCTTTTTAACTAAAACTTTTTCTTTTTTTTTTACTAAATTAATTTATCAGATATCAAGTTTCATTTGGAAAAAAAAAGCCTGGATAAAGAGAGTTGTGCATCAAAGACCTCTCACAATGGGAGGGATAACACTCCCTAATTACACATATTACTACTGGGCAGTTAAAATTAGAGTATTGCTATAATGATGATGATAACACTGACACTGAATGGCCAAACCTCAAGGAGACATCTATAAATTTCACTTCTTTAAAAGCCTTGCTGTGTTCTAAGTTGCCATTTACGCAGCCCATTTCTAACTTACATCTAACCCAGGTGTTTTACGCTCAGTCAAGATCTGGAAGCAGCTTAGAAGATAATTCTCACTTAATAGAGCTATCTCAGGCTACACTAATTGTAAAAAATTCATGTGTCTATACCATCACTGATAGATAGGTTCTTTGATAGGAGGTCCAGGAGATGTATGGTCTAACTGTCAGGTCTGTATATTTATGGCAAATTTGCTTCCTTTGAACAGTTGGTACAAATGTTTTGTATTCCCAAATATTATTTTTAACGATAGCTGCAGCTTTTGGAATTTTGTATTCTTAAACTTAAAATGCTTTCCCTTATGTCCTCCAACTTGTCTGTTAGACTCAACTTTTGATTGTAAACTAGTTAGAAAACAAACTATTAGCACAATATATGAAATACTGTATTCTCATAACTTTTTCGCCTCAAAAATAAATGGGAGACATTTAAATGAACTAATCAGAGATGGTACAAGTAATATAGGGAATCTTCTCTTCTTTTTTCTCTTCCATTTGTCTTAGACATGCTGTTATCCAGTTCAGAAATCAGAAATCATGTACCATATCAAGGATCAGATACACAATAAGGGGGTCTACTAGAAAATGTTACAATATTTGGCAGCCTTTCTTAATGTTTGTTAAAGATATGTAGGCAGATAATATTGTGTTTTATACAAATTTCTGCTACTGCTCTGTCATTTATTTCCCCCTTTTTCCCCCCTTACATCTGGCTATGTAAATTCTGTGTTTTGAACTCTGTATCTTATACTGCTAATACTGTAAATCTGGTATTTGGGGCCGGGGAGTTGGAGGGGATTTGCTGATCTACTTTTTTCTGTTGGAACTATGTTTAGTTGTAAACTGTAAATTGTAAAAACAAAATAAAAAGACCTTGATAAATAAAAGAAAATAAAAAGTTTAAAAATGTGGATTGAAAGACATTTAAACTAGATGATTTGGAAACCTCGGGTGATGGATGGTTCACCCTTCTCCCTCCATCATGCAGTGATTAGGAGTAGAAATTACAATCTTGCAATTTTTGTCCTCTTTCAGTATATTGCCCAAGTGGTCCAATTATTGTAAACACCTGTGAAAACAGGTGTTTACAAGCCCTGTTGTATCAGATATTAATTTGAGTTTAGTTTAGTTTGAAATTCCTTCCCACCTCTTTCTGTACATTTATACACACCTGATCTTTATCTAAAAATGACAGATGCTCCATAAAACTCTTCCTGAGTCAGTTATTATTATTTTACATCAGTGCGAGCTTGGTTCATCAATGTCCATCTCTTTACAAAACCCATACAGTATATAGTGTGACACCAATAGAGCAAGGTCAATTTAATAGACCTTATGGCCAAACTGTTGTGCTATTTGCCACATGGCATTAAGTCCAAGAATGGAATTGCCTAAACTTACAATGAACCTCTTTGCATAAAAGTGCAGACATGCAAATCCTCTAGCTCCATTTTGTCGCCCTTCGTATCTTAAAGGAACTTTTGAACAAAAGTTTAGCTCATTCTCTTCTGAAATATGAAATCGCTTTCCGCCCTCTGAATCTAGGCTAACTCAAAATTATAAAAGGCCAACTGTTAGATTTGTGAGCTAGAATCTCTACAAGGCTCTTCTTTGTAATTAACTTCATACACTTTCTATACTAGCTTTGTTCTGCTCGCAGTTATGTAAGGCTGGAGCATAATCCCAGTAATAGGGTGAGAGACAGTGTACACCCTGAGTGATCAACTTTTCAATCAATAATTTGATTAGTGTTCCTGATTTAGCCTTCCATAAATGCTCACAAGTTTTCTTCTCTGATTTTCATGCTACCGTAGCTTAACTTGGCCTGAAGTGACAATCAAAAGTAGGTTTTAAATAAAAGCAGAATACAACCTTAGATTAACGCCTAACATCTTAAACTATGTGTTAAATATTTAACTAAATCTTAGTCAAAATGCAGATGCAGTAAGTAAAAAACTGGGTTCATTCCATTTTTCAGTTGCTTGGAGTCATAGCATGATTAGAAGAATTGTGTGTGAGTGTAGTTTAAAGGAAATATTTCTCAGACAATGTTTGTTCTTACCAACTATTCAGCACAGCCTACGTCCAAAATGTGTTACGCCCCAGCTGGTTGGAGATAAGGAGGCGCAACATAAACTAGATGTTATACTCTACATACGCTACAACAAGCAGAACACACAAAATCAGGTTAACATTTTCAAGGTTCAAAAGAAAGTCTACAACTTAACGAGTTCTACAGAGAGAGTAAAGTCTACGAGTAAATGAGTGCTACGCAGAGGAAAGTCCACAAGTAAACAAGTGCTACACAGAGGAAAGTCCACAGGTAGACGAGTGCTATACAGAGGAAAATCCACGACTAAAGGAGTGCTGCACAGAGTAAAGTCCATGAGTAAACGAGTGCTGCACAGAGGAAAGTCGACGACTAAACGATTGCTGCACAGAGTAAAGTCCATGAGTAAACGAGTGCTGCACAGAGGAAAGTCGACGACTAAACGATTGCTGCACAGAGTAAAGTCCATGAGTAAACGAGTGCTGCACAGAGTGAAGTCTACGACTAAACAAGTGCTACGCAGAGGAATGTCCACGACTAAACGAGTGCTACACAGAAGAAAGTCCATGAGTAAACGAGTGCTGCACAGAGTAAAGTCTACGACTAAACAAGTGCTACACAGAAGAAAGTCCACAACTAAACGAGTGCTACACAGAAGAAAGTCCACAACTAAACGAGTGCTACACAGAAGAAAATCCCTGAGTAAACTTGTGCTGCACAGAGTAAAGTCTACGACTAAACAAGTGCTACACAGAAGAAAGTCCACGACTAAACGAGTGCTACGCAGAGGAAAGTCCACAACTAAACGAGTGCTACACAGGAGAAAGTCCACGAGTAAACGAGTGCTGCACAGAGTAAAGTCTACGACTAAACAAGTACTACGCAGAGGAAAGTCCACGACTAAACGAGTGCTACACAGAGGAAGGTCCACGACTAAACGAGTGCTACGCAGAGGAAAGTCCACAACTAAACGAGTGCTACACAGGAGAAATTCCACGAGTAAACGAGTGCTGCACAGAGTAAAGTCCACGACTAAACGAGTATTACACAGAAGAAAGTCCACGAGTAAACGATTGCTACACAGAAGAAAGTCCACGAGTAAACAAGTGCTGAGCAGAGGATAGTCCACGACTAAACGAGTGCTGCACAGAGACACGAGTTTATACTACACATTTGATCTGCTCTTGTTTTCCAACCACAGGACCTGAGCACCTTGCTGCCCTTGAGGACATTTACATAGATGACATTAATCTGATTATTGACGTTAATCTAATAAAGACAATATGCCGATTAAACTGTTTTCATCTTAATAATGTGACGATGATGAAGAAACTGATGATGTCATACTAAAAGCAATTTGATGCTTTGCAGCTACAGATAACAAGATATTGAAACAAATTAGTTTTCATGTAATGCTCAACAATTGCAGGGTGAAATACTTCATGTGATATCTGAGATTGTATTTATCTCATTTTAAGGACTTGTAAGGACCCAATGATTTTTCTTTTAAGTTGAATTGAAGTTATGCCTTCATTTTCACATGACTCTACATCCATGTGAAGGAAAAGTGGTGATTTTTGTATATTAAATTATTCTACATTGTGTTGACTAAAGGGGATGTGGTAATTGCAAACTGTTTCTGCAGTTGATTTGCGTCTTTTCTATCTATATGGGAGTAACTTTACTAATGTGTTATGCTTTCCATGATATGCTGATGATGTTTGATTTATTTTTTTTTTCATTACCATTCTTGTCAGTATGGACATCGTGCACACGATGTATGTACGATACACACATACTCTGCTTTTAACCCATCAACTAGTTTCACTAGTGAGCAGTGGGCTGCTAGCATCATCACCCGGGGAGCAATTGGGAGTTAAGGTCCTTGCTCAGGGGCCCCCAGTGATTTACCATTGTGGCCAGCCCTGGGCTTGAACCTGGGTCCTCCACGCCCAAGCCCACCACTGTAACCACTGTAACCACCTTTATCTCATTTTTAAAAGATATCAAAGTTTAAGGAAGATAATCAAGGCAAGTTAGCTGTCATGAATAGTTTTTTGAAACTTAAAAAATAGCAGGAGTTGTGTGACAGAGGATGTGTTGACTGTGTAATTAAAAAAAATTAAATAAGACATCAATGAATAAAGAAAAGGACTGATGTACCTAGATCACATAACAAGCTGCTAGGGCAGCGTGGTTGCTTGGTGGTCAGCACTGGTACACTGGTTCCTGATCCCCGGCTGAGGCTTTTCTGTGGGGAGTTTGTATGTTTTTCCCTATGCTTGTTTGGGTTTTCTCCAGCTACTCTGGTTTTTGTCATACACTCCAAAAACATGTATGTCAGATAAAATGCTGATTCTAAATCATCTGTGTAAGTGTGAATGTTTTTCTTTGTTTGTTTGTTTTGTTTTTGTTTTATCTATGATGAACTGGCAACCTGTGTACACCTCCTTTTTCCCAAAGACAACTGGGATAGGCTTCAACAGATTTCTGTGACCCTGAGTATGAATAAGTAGGTATAGATGATGGAATGATGGATATTTTTTTTATATACGAGCACACAGTATATCCTTGAATTTATTCAAGATTTTACATTTTCTACTATTCTTCATAAATATAACATGAAACCTCTGCTGTTGTTTACAAAAGTTCTAAAAGTATGAGTCTGTAACAATAAAAAGCACTTTGAAATGCCAACTGTACAGATTACCACAGATTCAAAAAGACCATTTTCTTGGTTTCCTTCCAATAAAGAAAAGAAAACCCACAATGAAATAACCTGAAACTGGCAAAAGTGATAATAAAAAACAATTTACTGTAAATTGACTAATGAGATTCAGACTTTAATTTTGAATTGTGCAGTCGGTCGGGCGGGCGACCAGGTGGGCAGGTGGGCAGGCTCCGTCTCTGTGCCAATCACTTCAAGTGGTTTTGCTCCCCAACCTGTCCAGTTCTACAACATCCCTTTTCTTAATGCTGCCTTCCGAGCACACCACAGCCCAGCAGATGTTGAAGGACCCCGACCTCGTCAAGAAGTAAAACTGTCTCTGGATATTCTCTTTGTATTTGCTGACCTGTCCAGTTTATTGTCCAGATCCAGCCCCCAGTTGCAAAGGTCCTGACTACTTGGATAGAGCTGACTCTTCAATAGAGACATGCAGCAGAGGTGGCCTTGGTTTCCTGAAGTCCATCAATATCTCTTGAATGTTGGAGATGTTGGCTACAGATGGTTTGCACTGCATTTCACGAAGTCCGTCACCTATTGTCACTTCCCTGTCCATCACTAATACAATCCACAACTGCAGTGTTGGCAGTTATACTTGAAGTAAGTGGTATATAGGGTGAACAAGACTGGGGAAAGCACTGTTCCCTATGGTGTGCCATGCTGTACACCACAGTCTCGGAAGTGCAGTCCCTCAAGCTGACAAACTAATGTCTCTCATTGAGTAGTAGTGTAGTCTGTAATCCAGGACTCTAGGTGTGGGTTCACTCTCATCCACAGCAGTTTGACTTTCAGGAAGAAGGGCCAGATGGTACTGAAGGCGCTGGAGAAATTAAAAAAAAAAAAAAAGAACGTGCATCTCACAGCACCAGTTCCTTTGTCCAAGTGAGAGTACACCCTGTGAAGAAAATAAAGAACCACATCCTCCCCACCCACCTTTTTAAGAGCATGGCAGACATGGGGTCTTAGGTAATGGAGGAGGACCCATTCCAGGATCTTCATTATTGAAGATGTCACCACAACAGGTCTGAACACAATGGGTTTATTGAGGTGTAGCTTCTGTGGGAGCAAGCTCCAGCTGCATCTAATCTGTCCAAGGGACATTCTCCCAGAAGCTTTGTGGCTTGGCAATTCCAGTATCCCTTTTGTGATTTGAAACAACAAAAAAAAAACAACATGAAATCCTTTTGTCACATGGAAAACAGGCCTATCACATGTTAGCGACATCATTTTTTGGCCCTTTTAGCCATTATGAAGCTGGTCGGCATTGTGTACTGTCATGCTCCATGACAGTACGATTGTGTAACTTAGAACCTCCTTGTTTCATAATAAATATGGACACTATATTTAAATGCCATTGCTTTTGTAAACTAGGCATCAAAGTGGTGCTGTGGTTAGCACTGCTGTGGCACATGCATGAGCTCCAGGTTCTACACTGACAAAGGCTTTTCATCTGGAGTTTGCATGTTCTCGTTGTGCTCAAAGGTGTCTGTCATGTGTGGCCTTAGAAAAACCACTGGGTGTCACACTGGAGCAGCAGACTGTAATCAAAAGTGAAGCCTAACTTTTGGAGCCCCCCCCTCAAAAAACAACAGGTGTTAAAACCCAAACTCAAAGGAAAACTACACCTCTGTGTACTCGGCTCATATACTTCTGTTGGGATCTTTGTAACCAAAGATGTGTTATTTAGTGAAGCTACTCGCACGTGCTGCTCATTCTCACCCGCCTCTCCTCATATTTATTTACATGACTCACAGTTAGTACAACCTTGTGAAAATGTCTGTCACTTAGACTCTTGTGGCCACAAGCAATGCAGTCCACTAAAGCACATGCTGAGTGGGAGATCAATATTTTGCACCTAATAAGCAAACAAAGACAAGCAGTGTTTGTGTTATGTCTTCTGTTGTAATTACATCATTATGAATTCATGTGAAGTACTTTAATTATACTAGACCAATGCTGGAGAGACCTATTTAAACATTTACGTATTATAAATGTCATATTTCACTATCAAATTGCTTTGTTCACAGTTGGTTTACTTTTCTTTCTTTTCTTTTTTTTTGTCAGTAACATTCCAGTATGTTTGCAGTCAACCTCTGGCCTCACAATGCTTTACAGGCTCTATATTAGCAAAGGTTAAACAGTTTACAGTACAGTACTAACAATGGTGGAAAGACTGTAAACAGCTGCACCGCTCTGAAACATTTTCGCCAGACTGCCGCAGGACTTAAACGGTCTGAACTGTAATGTCATGTTGAAACATGTACAATATATTGAGTGTTCTCAGTTGTACCTTCCCTTTTCACACCAGTTATGACTAATGTGTTAATGCTCTTTTCTTCAGATGAGCTGTCTGCTGAGCCCTCCTACTATCAACTGCTGCAATGTTAATTCCTTTTGCGTATGCATATTTTTATGGTCAACTTATATTATGTTGAACAAGTTTTGTTTTCTCCTCAAATTCAACACTGTATTATTGCCAGCTGAATTGCACAACGCAAATGTGATGAAAGTCACATGGACCATAGTTTGAATGAGGAGCTAAGGATTTGTTCCACCTTTTCTTTTTCTCTTTATGTGACTTGGATTTTATCCCCTTTTGGGGCGAATCAGCTGTAATCATCTTAACTCCCCACAGTAATAAAGATGATAGAAATCCTGCTCACAGACACTGACTTCACACAAATGTACCAAAACTATGATACCCGCTTGTTAATAAACATAAATTAATAACATATTGCAAAATATAATAATATTGCAAAATTATTCAGGCTCACTGGGCACAGTTAAACAACACAGCAGGAAAATATATACGTTACTGACCACCAGGTTAAGCTGTGTTTGCACTTTTTTGAACAGTTCATTTTTAAGATGAGGGTTTGAGGCTCTGAAATAATAAGTCAATCTAAAAAGGATTTAGAGTGGATTAGATTCATCTTTAGAAATCTGTTTTAGATGTGTGTTAGAACATTATGCATTGTTTGTAGCTTTGGTCTTTGGGGACTCTCTCTGCCAGATATATATGAAACACAATACAGTCTGCACTATTATGTGAGATGCTGTGAATGTCTACAACGTATACAGCACAGGGTTTCTTCAGCTCTGCTGCAAAATGGGCCGGAAAGAAGGATGATTCTTCCCACAGCGATAGCATTATGTGGTAAGTCTCAAAATTAATAACAAATTAATTGATAAGTTCTTTATGATGAGGCCCACCAAAGATATATATAAACAATTCCCCTCGGCTCTTTAGAGTTTGATAGCATCTGCCGACAACTTACCATAACAGATAAATTAAAATAAATTATTTAAAAAATGTAGGAACTGATGGGAGCTGAGACTCAGCTGCTAGGAAGCAGAGTTCCTTCCTTCTTGGAGTGAGTTCAGACCAAACAACAGTCAAACATGGACTCAATATGTTGCAATATTACTGCATGTCTGCCAAATATGTCATGTAAATAAGCTATTTTTTACTGTGCAAACATGTCAGTGTTGTGTTTTTAATGACATTTAATGGTGGGGAATCCATTACTTTTATCTGGAAACTTCACATAATGTGTTGGACATGTGGTACATTCCCAAGACACTTTGTGCTTTCTGGATTAAATGCATCATTACCCCAGATAGCTGTTTTGCTACTCAATTCACCATTCAAATTATTAAGTGCTGTCATTTGGGATAACTTTCTGACAATCGCACATTTGTAGTTCTTCCTGTATGATCTCTAATTCTGTAACCTTACTTGTTCTCTGAGAAAATTGCATGAGACCCTGCAGGAGCCTACAAGCCTGCTCTCAGACATTGTTCGTGACCAAGCACCCTCCCCTACCAGGAAACAGAAATGAAAAAAAAAAAAGAAAGCCAGAAAAAGAAAAAGCTCTTTGACATTATCATAGAGCTCAAACAAGAACTCAGGTTTGCTCACGGCGATTGTAGTTGCTCTCTCCTTAAAAAGAAAAAGCTACATGCAGCCGTCTTATTTGCATATCAGTAGGTGTTGAATATACAGTATCCAGAGTTGCTTTGAGACATGCAGAGAACTCAATTTCACAATTGTGAGGTTTTCCTAGTGCAGGACCAATCCAGCTACAAACATTATTTCAAAACTATTATATCAGGCCACACTGGCAAAAGAAAAGGCGACAATAAAAACTCACTCACTATGCAACTGTAAGTTACAGAATCCCCATATAAACGCAGAGCACGGCAGACATATGACAACAGTTTTCTTGTTAAATATATATTTATATACTTAAACTGTTGGGATAATCATGTTTCAGTCACATAAGGTATGGTCTTTCACAAGTAGTCATACAATTACCTAAGGTCCTAATTAAATGTTTTTTGATGGGATTTGGTCAAAATACTGCAGGGAACGATTACCACAGCTCCCTTCTCAACCATGAATCTACAACCCAATTCAAAGCAGTAGGTTGGCATGAGCTGCTTAGCTCCACTCTTCTCCCCTCTGGACCATTGGGTTTTTTTTATTTGATGTCTGTCTCATCTCTTTGAGCTAACTCAGAAATATACATTTTAGCAGAAATTGCACTAAATAGTAACCTTTGAAGCACATTATTACCGTGTTGTATACACCATGTGCATGGGTGTATATCAAAAAACACAATAATAATAAGTTTACAAGACAAAAAGGTTATAAGAGGTTAAGTCTGTTTGAGGTGAAGTCTCTTATTACTGTCTGCAAGTAATGTAATCCAGTCACACATTTCATTTTCAATACTGTCCCTCTTTTTTTATTATTTAATTATTTGTCCGAAAACAGTAAAAAAATTGCTGGACAGCTGTGGTAAAGTGGAAGAGAATCAATATGATATGATAAACGTCCACTAAAGTCCTCTTGTGGGATTCGGATAACCAATGAAGCCAGAAACTAAGAAGGTTTTGAATCTGTTTGCTTTGTAGCCACGGAACATCTGTTTGGCTTTTCCACTTATTTTGTTACTGAAAGCAGATTAGCTGAAAACTCCAGTGATGGTGGCTGTAATTATGATAAATCTTTCTGGAAGCGTACTTTGCCAATAAATTAACGACATTTGGATTGTATTAGTTCAATGCTCCGAGGCCCTTAATGATACTGTGTAAGACAATCTTTTGATCAATTAAACTGTATGTACCTCTATTTGTCACTTTTAGTTTGCAGCGCTACATGACAGCTTGATTTCACCTCAGATACATGCCTGCTGGGTGGAGTTCCTCTTTTGCTGACACCCCCCAGTTGAGGATCATATGATGCTCTTGTGCTGCTTTGTAATGTTTTGCATATGGCTCCTGGGCCAGACTCCAAACTCTGAGCTGAATGGTGTTTTTGTTCAACATGGATCATCCTAGAAGAGAGCAAGAGTGTATACAGCCGCCTCAAACAAGGCTATCGAGATATTCACAGAGGCCCCACACCCCACTAGGCAGCTGCTGCCTGCCAGGCGCAATCTACAAATATACTGTTGATGGAGGTGTTTGTCTGTCCTGAGAGTGAATACTGTGTAAATCCAGTCTAAAATGAATGGTTGAAAGCTATTACACAGAGACCAAGGCAATCATAAGGATCTTGAAAGATTGAATGCATGGTGGCTTTTCAATTTAATCAATCTGAGCCAATTTTGTGATCAAAAGCCATTGTTTGACATCCATGTGTAGATTAAACAGTGACCCTGGCAGCCAAAGAGTGTCGTTCTTGTCATATAAGACTATAAAGAGACACAATGCAACCACAGCAACAGAACACCCCTATAAATAGGCACAAAGTAAACACAAAGGGATCCAAACCAACTCCAAAGAAATGCAAACATCACCCACAAAAGTACAACTACATACAAAAAAAAAAGGAAAAAAAATGTAATGAAAACCACACAAAGAAATCCTGGAATTGTGCATAAAAAAAATGCAAAGAGTTCTCAAAAAGAGTCAAAACAACTACAAAGGGATACAAAATGATCACAATGAGACGAAAATCACTTCAGAGAGATGTAAAATGACTACAACGAGTTGTAAAATACAGAGATGAAAAAATACTTCAAAGAGATGTAGATGTCTAAAAAGACATGCAAATTTCTGAAAATGTATGTAAATCTAACACAAATATATGCAAATGGCCACTTAGAAATTATAAAGAGAACAATATTGTTATGCTCTTCACTTCTGCCACTGCTCCTTAGTAAGCAGTCTTCATCTTTCACTGTATGTCTGCATTTGATTACAGAATGGAGACAGGTTTGCAGGAGGCCTGGTCACCAGCTGCTCCTCATCAGTCGCTGTTATAAAAGCCTGATTTAACCACAGTTCCCTGCCAGAATGCAGATTTTGTGACACTGTTCGTTGTGCTCCAGCTGCTGCTCATTTTGTGACTGAGCTTTGCCTTTGGTAAACCTTAGTCTCTTTCTGCCCACTTCCAAAATTCCCAGCCTGGCTCCCGCTTTTATCCTATTGTCTTTGGCTCCTAGATTCTAGTCTGATTTTACTTCTGCCAAGTCCTGCATCTTGAGCATCTGCTATCCGCCACAATCAATTACTGCAATAAGCCATCTTGGACTATCTGAACCTGACTCGTCTGATTGTCTTGCAGTTGGACTCTCTGTCTATCCATGAGAGTGCAATCTAGCAACAAGAAAGGAACCCTGCAGGCACTGAGGGTTTCTTCCAAACCCTCACAAATTAGAGATCCTACCCAGCACAACATGAACAAGCTCTCAGAGGAATAATAGATGTCGTTTTTTTTTTTTTTTTTTTTTTTTCTTCCCCCCCCCCAACTCAGCAATCAGCTATCAAGTCAGGTTCCTCCACTAGCTGAGAGCCAGGCCACCAATCTATCTCCCACACTTCAGGAGAATTTTGTCTCAACACTGGAATGTTATAACCGAGATCTTGGTACCTGCCCAGCTTTCTTGACCCAGTGTTTCCCTGTCTTTGAGCAGCAGGATCCATCTGCTACTGATGCATCTGCTGGCTGGTCACCTCAATGGGGGGCTGTCCAGCGCAGCTTGGCAGAATCGCTGCAGAACCATAACTACATGAGGTTAAATGTCTCTTCCAATGCATCGGTCCAAACTCTCACAGGTGTAATCTGGATTTCTTCAGATGACCACAGTGCAGGGAGATGGTTAACTACAGATCTTTTTTTGTTTTCCCTTGAAACGTATCTATCACCGTTCAGTGCTTATAAATACTTCAACAAACAGTAGTTGGAGTTGTAAATGCCAATCAGCATTTCCAAATGCTCACCTGTATTTAAGAATGCCATTGCAAAAGGGGTTTAAGCTGCTACTTGTTTTTTTTTTTTTTTTTTTTTTAAATGACTATAAATACCAGCAAGCAATAACAAAACTGAAATGAAGATTCAGTGTTTTTATATGGTACAAAAGTACATTTTAAAAATCATTTGTAGAACTGAACCCGTAGTTTAAAAAAGGCATGAAAATATCTTAGTCCAACTGAACGAAACTTTAATCGGACTAACACAGATAACGTGGTTGGCAGTCAAGTTCTGCCTGCATGTAACGTGCCCCACAGTTCCCGCCCTCGGATTTGACCTAGAAGTTAACGCATGATGATTCAGAAAAGCAAAAATAGATACTTAAGAAAACATATATAAAAGGATCTAAAAAAAAAAAAAAAAGTGCAGTGCTGTAAATTTGTCTAGTTCACCGTTGTCCGTTGTTCCAATTTGCCAATGCCAGCTCAACCAAAGATGAATCTGTTGCTTTGCTGCTCTGTGTGGTTGTCAGGTGTAACAGGTCAGTGCCTCCTCTTTTGCAAAGGCTCCAGCTGGAGCCTTTGCAAAACTGAGTTCTGGACTTTGGTGGTGGAGAGTAGCTGGAATGATGAGCTCCTACTCATCATTCAAGAACACGTTATTTATCTGCATTGATGCCGCTACCTTGATCAATGTAATTTTACAGTGGGAGGTCATTCATACCTTCAGTTTTTTTCCATTGCCCTCTGGTGTACTGAATGGCAGATGACACTCTGACATATCACCCAGGTTCACAAAATAGCCCAGTATAGCCCAATGTCAGATTACATTAGTACACCAGAGAGGGGACTGAAGCTGACCAGGAGCCCGTGAGTCACCATGGTTTTTTCTCGGGAGTCTAATCGAGCAGGGACAAAAGCAACAACCTAGTCCTGGCAATGATCTATCTAATTTTTCTGTGCGTCACTTACTTTGTCTTACTCAGGTGCCCAAGTGGTCCCACTCATCTCAACTCAGCTATTTGTTTTTATATAGGGCAGTATCTTTCCTTTGTAAATGTCTCTATGGAGACACAATGAAACCTATTCAGGTTTACGTCGGCCCTCACCACTTTCTGGCCACCTCTGGACCCACATTTATTTAGATTGTGTCACTTGCAGCCACCATCAAATGGTAAAACAATAATTTTAACCATCAAGACTTGTGTTTTTCCAAAACTGCACATTTTCGTGCCTTGCTTAAGATTCCATCTGGAAACTTTCTGGTGTAGAATGTTTCCTTACATGGGATACCAAAAAATGTGTTTTCTTTACCTTGGAATTGGGTGTGTTTGGATTGGATGGCCAGCACCACATGTAAGAGTTTTGTCTTGTAACTATTTGGTATAGACATTTACACATTTTTATTCAAGTCAAAATAACAGCTCGAGTGGTTAAAGAAAAAGAAATGAACCAATCAAAATTAAAGCAGTTTCTGACATGACTTGGTAATTTGTTGGAAGGATTTATAGTTCCTTTATTGCATTAAAGACAGAATGAAAACATGGTCATTGTGCAGCTGAGTTTATGAGCCAAAAGTGTTATGGACACAGTTACTGACATTGCTTCTTTTCTTGGACCACAATGTATCTTCTGGATCTGGATAACTATTGTTCTCATATAGAAACCCTTTTTAAGAACCTCCTCACATGTGGTAGAATTTGACTTTTGTCTTTGACTGGAAAGATTTCTGATGCTCAACACTCATCAGCTCCACTTGTCCACTGCAGACAAGAAACCACGTTACCACATGTAGTTTTTGCTGGCGTAATTACAGAATGATGCAAACAATAATGAACAAGAATGTACACCAACTGCAGCATGGTTCCACAGGCTACGTAAGTAGTTTCCACGTAGAATTGTAAACCCTGCTTTAATTAGAGGAGTGCTTTTTAGTCGTGCACCAGGTGGCACCCATAGTAGAGCACGGCTACTCCCCTGCCCTTCTGCCACTGCTTCTTATCATCTTTTTTTGTGTCTGAGTCTGATTACAGAAGACAGGTGTGCACAGGGCATGGCCACAAGCTGTCCCTTATCACTCACCATTATACAAGTCTTGTTCAACCACATTTCCCCAGCAGGTCATAGATTTAGTGACATCGTTAGTCTCCTTCAAGCTGTTGCTCATCTTGTGAATCAGTTTCGTCTTTAGCTTACCTTAATTCTCCCTGCTTCCAGAATCCATGGCTTGTTTCCTTTCCTTTATCCCTGCCTGGTCTGGTCCATGGATCCCAGCCGGATTCACTCTGCCAAATCCTGCATCCTGAGCATCTGCCGTCTGCCACAATCAATTATTGCGATAAACAATCTTCAAACTGCTCAGCCTGACTCGTCTCAATGTCTAGCAATTGGAATCTCAGTCCATCTGAGACATATTTAATGACGAAGACTTACAAATGTCAGCAGAAATGTGAAGAGTGCAATACAACTAAAGAGACGGGGAAAACAAAAATGGCAATAGATAAAATCTAATTAGAACAATATGCAAGAACACATATTATGATTAGAAAAACTGGAAATGACACCAAATAGATCAAAGTTACAAAATGCAAAACTGTTAGAACATGATTTAAAACAGACTATAAATAGATACAAGACAACAGAATATTTGAATAACTACAAAAATACAGAGATGAAAAATTAACTCAAAAAGCCAAGCAACTTGGAAGACATTCTACTGTATGTCCTCTGCTTGTGCGTGTACTGATGTGAGATATACATTTAACCCTGTAAAAGAGTCTGTACTTGCAGTGGTATATATACTTCCAGGTATATTTGTGCTAAAGTTACTTTTTATTTTATTGTAATTGATATGTTTGCAAGATATTGCAACGTCCCTCGATACACAGTTTGTAGAGTGTATCGTTATGGCTGTAGGACACGAGGCATCATGTTTTATCATTTCAGTCTGAACTACACTTCTTCTCCTATTATAAAACAGCCAATCAGAATTTGACAGCCTGGTGATCAGGTGGAATGTCATACTCCATTAAGCTTGAATGTGATAGCTGAGGGGTTCATGTTATATATTCTTAAGGGGTTTGGTTCACACGTTTTGCTCTGGTATTTTTAGTTCAATGCAATCGCTCATGACTCATAAAAGAAGTTTGACCATTTCTCATAGTGGATCACTATCCAAAATGTTGCACAAACCCTCCCATCATATGGGTTTATCCCCTTTTTTTTTTTTTTTTTTTTTTTTTTTTTTTTTTTTTTTTGCAAATTGCTTACAGACAATCAAGTTAACCGCAATCAGTTTGTATAAACATCACAGAAATATAGCTCATGCTACCAAGCCAATACAGTGTCTCACAGGCCCGGTTGCCAATACCAGTTATGTAAATGCTACAAGGCAGATTGTGAGAGGTGCCTGCTGGGGAGAAGGAGCATGCAGCAAGGCACTTCAGATTCACATGTGCAACAAGTTATTATTTTATTTTATTTAAAGGAAATTGGATGTTGTCTGTCTTTGTGGTTAAGAAAAGATGTAATAGCTTGGATGATGTGATTTAAGAATTTAAACACTGGACATGCTGCGTGTTGAACTGAGTCAGCACTGAATATTTGTAACATGTGCTTTAAACCACAAAGATCAATAATCACCCTTTATTAAATGACAGGAGAGTGAATTTACTACTTGGCACAGTTGATTTGCACCGCCAGTATCACATGAAGCCTGAGGACAGCGGTGTCTGGAGTTGTCAGGAAATCTTAAAAAGTATGGTGTTGAATAAAGATGATGGCATCATCACAAACAAACAAATCAATGTCATATGTGATCAACAAGCAGCATCGAGCTGGCTTCCTCTTATTATTTCATTAATTTACTAATGAGTGGCGGTTCAATGCCAAGATATAAAAAAATCTTTGCTGTTTGAATACTTTTCATCCTGCGTTGTTGTTGTTGTTGTTGTTGTTGTTTTTATGTGGGATTTTTTTTTTTTTTTTTTTTTTTTTTTAGTATGGAGAGTTTCTTTCAACAAATGTAAATGGACTGTGATACGAGATTAAAGGGACGGTAGAGGCGGCATGCAAGTTAATCAACAGGTGCAGAGGAGGAACCAGAAAAAAGCAACAAGAGGTACATGAAAATCAAATTTAAAACGCAAATAAAATGGATATAATTCCTTGTGTTGAAATGCATCCAGCGCGTTTCCATAGAGGTAGTCTAGGTTAAATAAGTAACGAGTCTCGGAGACTTGTGCTTGGTGTCTACAGTGTTAATAGTCCTGCGAAGCTCCACCTCCACTACCACCTTTTATGTTAATTTCAGCGTGATCTGATCACGGACAGTGAACCTCGGCGCGCTCGATCTGTGTGCTGCTGCCTGCTGCGTAATATCGATGAGCTGTTGGACAAACGCAGTCTGGTGCTGAACCTCTGCCGGGACTTTTTTTTTTGTTTTTTTTTGTTTTTTTTTCTCTCTCTCTCTCTCTCTTTCTGAAAGGTGTCGCGTCTGTATAATGTCTCGGCTGAGAACGCGCACCTGAATACGAGAACTGTGGATCCAGCTCGTAGAGAGGAGGTGAACGCACCTTGCATCCAGCCATGGGAGGTCAGATCTGCAGAAATACCTTCTACGGTAAGCACATCTGCCATCACTGGCAGGAGACTGTTTAGATCAGCTGTGACTGCCCAGATATTACAGGCTAATAA
Source organism: Xenentodon cancila (assembly GCA_014839995.1). Lineage (NCBI taxonomy): Eukaryota > Metazoa > Chordata > Actinopteri > Beloniformes > Belonidae > Xenentodon > Xenentodon cancila. Next base: position 11,320,856 of record CM026208.1, read on the forward strand.
CAAAAGGCGATATAATGGAGTTGTGAGCGCTCTTGTGCAATCTCAGGCCAGTGTGCGTGGAAACTGGAGGCGTCCTGTCAGCTTAAAATAAATGAGAAGTGAAAGTAGGTGTTTTTGTCAAGTTTAAGTACCGATTGTTAGTCACGGTTGGTTTAAAATTAACAGAAGTATGCTTCTGCATCCAAGATATTTGTGATTCAGGTTCTACTTCATTTTGAAGTCTTGGTTAAAAGGACGCAAACAGGAACAACTTAACCAAGTTGGCAGACTCCAAGTTGTTTGTCTTTCAAGTCTTCACGCGACACTGACACACTTCCAGATTTTACAAATGCCTTTGTGTCAGTCATGTCTAACAAAATACGTGTTAACAGGTGCATACTGTACTTTTAAATGTGCAGTTTTCAGATTATTTCAATTAAAAAAGTAAATGGATACTTTAGTGTTTGGTTTACCTGTCACTTTTAGTTTATTTGCAATAAACCATACTGTTACCTGCATTTCATGACATACACATTAATATGCATGATGTATTTATAGTAAATATAAAATGTATCGAACACTAGGTATGTTCCATGTTTTATCTAAATTTTGTAATGTGAACTTTAATTTTTCCATGAGGAAAGTTAACAATAATGTATATGTTGTATAGTTTCTGCAGGCAGACTATTTACTTAATAGTTGTTTAACTCATTTCCCTTCAGGGATTGATGAAGTATTTGGAATGGAACTGAACTGATTAATTTCCTGAAACAAATATTTGGATCATTGTTGAAAATACTTTAAAGGGACTAACTTGGGATTTGAACTTGCGGTGTAAGGGAAAGAAACTGTGGTAGGTCATTTCCACCCTTTTCTGGTGCAATTTTCACAGAAGACAGATTAATTAAGAATGGAAAAGCTTCAGATAAATCTAACTATAATAGTGTCATTAATAACAATAGTTGCATTGTTGCTTGATTGTACTTCCAGCATTTCGCTAAGTCTTCTCACAGGATGTTGGGATTGGATGTTAGCCCTCTGACACTTTAGTAACTTGATGACTGAACATCCTGGTGTCACCTGACATCCAGCACAGGAGCAGGAAACAGAAACGGCTCATTTCCAAGATGTGCAAATGGACATTGGCCAGCTCATATTGTCCCTTTTCTATTTTCAGGGATAAGAACCACCGCTGTTAAACAACAGTACACATGCAGACAGATGGAAAGAGTACAAAAAAAAAAAGTTGGCGCTCTGACAGGAGCTCAGTCAGGGCCCTGGAAGTGTAAACAATTATAATCTCTGTCATGTTGCAAGGCCCCAATCCAGCTTAATAGCTCATGAATCATTGAGATCTTAATTCGCTCCATTTGGTAAACATCCATGGCCTTATTAATGACATTTAGGCATCAAATTGTGACTTTGGCATAAAGCTGAAACCATTTGCCATAATTATGTTGACTTTTATAAAAGTTCTTAAGTTTTTATTCTGTAACAGACATTTGGAAATGAGCTTCAAGTCCTTGTTTTCATGTCACAAAAAATTGTAGTTGCAGTGTTGAGTTATTTTTACAGTATTTTACATGAGTATATCGGCAGAAAACTAAAAGGCTTTAACCCATTCAGACCTGATGTAACATGCATGCTTTTGCCTTTACCTTTTTAAGTTGGTTACACTGACATCATGCTGTTATTTTAATAGACAATAACATTTTTTAACACTAAAATAATCAATAATTTTACTAAGAGGTTGAAGTAAATGGCTTAAGTAGACAGTTTTCCAGAAAAAATGAGGTTATAAAAAGAACGTTTTCAATTAAGTCTTTAGACAAGAATTAGTTAATATCGGTCATTAAAAACTGCAAAAGGACTTTGGTAATAGCTCTTCATTGTTGGAAAACATCATCTTGAGATGTCACCTAAATTATAAAAAACGAGAGAGAGAAAATCTCCCACGACATAACTTTTATGTAAATAACCGAACAAATTCAATTGATCTCCTCCTATTTTGTGCATCTTCTCGCTTCCACCAGGACAAAAGCAATATATTTTCATTTTCCTCAGTTCTGACTAATGAGATGACAGCAAACATGATGCACTTTCTTCCCTAGCAGACAGCGTCACCTCCTGTGAGGCAGACATTTAAAAAGAGAGAATACTTGTTTACCTCTTGTTGAAATGGCACAAGTTATGACATATTTGTAAAAACTAGAAAGAGATACACACCTACAGGCTTTTTTGCACTCCTTTCAGTAGTCTGTCTTGTAAGCCTTAATAGTAATGTCACACCACATTAGGGCCTCTGTTGAGGCTTCTGAAAGACCCAAAGCCTTTGAGATGAAATACAGAAAGGGTAGGATGCCAGGTAACATAAGCGAGGCCTGCTCATTGTCTCTCTACTGTTTCCTCCAATTAATGACAACAAAGGCAGTCACAGTGTGTGTTGTGGTGCATTAAGTAACTTTATCCTTCTTCAAGTTGCTCATCTGACATTGACATGGCACCTTCCTTTTGGTCTGCCAGGGCTCTGGTCATTGTTTATCCTCATGTCTTTGTCAGGTCATATGAATTTTTAAAAACAATCCATTGGCTGCTGTATTAGCTGCAGCTGTGACTCTACCCAGCTGTCCATCCATCTGTCCATCCGTCCATCCATCCACCCACTGTGGATTGCTGGACAGTTTTTTCTTAATAATATGGAGTTATTTCTTCTCATTGTCACCTAATACATGGTTAAAATGGACCACCAGTGAATTGAAATTTGATGCAGCTTTTTTTTTTTTTTTTTTTTGGTCTTCTTTCTTTTTCTATGTTATTTTAATTAATTGAATTGAGTTCTCCAAAAGATGCCAGTAGTGCAGAAATTAAAAAAAAAAAAAAAAAAAAAGTTGTGGGAATCTAATTTCATAGTTTAACAAATGAAATGAATATTGTGAGAATGAAAGGACGCATTGATGTCTGTAGTTAAATGGTAGAGCAATAGACAGTCTACGCCTGCAGCGGTCTATGAGGTGTTGTCGTATGTTTTTCAGATCACACAGGAAGTACCCCATTCATTCTCAGGCCTAATTATCAACCGAGTACAATACAGTCCTGTTGTGTTTTCCTGACGACATAATGTCTGACGTGACATCATAGACGCAGTATGGTTGAAGGATTTGTTGTGACTTAAGACCCCTGTTGTGCACAGAACACAATTCAACATTGTTCTGCAATGACAAGAGCATGCAAAGAGCCTAACAAAATATATTGTTCTGAGCCCAGATCTCTTGGCAGAGTTTCGCTGATCGTGATTTCAGGGGAAAGACTCTGTGCAGAGAGTGCTCAGCTTTGGTCTTTTTATTCTCTGCAAGGTTTTTACATGTATCATATGTGCATCCACTGTCAAAGCTCTTCCTTTTGCCCTGAGATGAGATCATGTGATGTTTTAACAAATGTGACTTGCCACGTGATCATCTATCTCCACTCCAGACAGTCCAATTGATTTGTTTCTAGGATGCATAATAAAGCCCTAGAGCCTTCAAAGTCAACCAAAGGAAAGTATGAATAGCTGCAGTGGCTCATATTTCTCTCACATACTGTAGAAAGACAAGCAGCTCATAAGCAGCCTTTCAAGTTTAGGTGTGAAAATACAAGAGGTTCTTGTGGATAAGAAGTGTTAATTAAGCCTAAAATATTCATTTTCACGCTTAGCAGATTGACTGGATGGTCTAATACATCAGTCTGGGGCTGGGGCACAAAACTGTATCACATCAATGTTTGTCAATCAAGTCAAAATTAGACCTCAGCCTTAATGAGAGCCCAAAGTCTGTGAGAAAACACCTCCTCCACTAAACCTAGGGTGACCTTGGTGTTGCGTTTTTAAATAGGAATGTGGAAACAAGAACAGAGAGAGTTGATCCAAATGAAAGGGAGTCGTGTGAAATCAGCCTCATGATGCCTTTGAGCAAATCCTTTATCTGTGTAAACACCCCCAGAAATATGGATGTCTCACTCTATTATGAAAGGCTGAGAGCTAGAACAGTCGTTCAGATTTTTTACGTGGGAGAAAATATGAAAACTTTGGCACATTTTGTGACTCATTGTGTACCTGTGGACTTCATTTTGTCACTTCCTCTGACCAACAACCCCCCAAAATACCTTGCTCATGGCAGCAGTGCTTTATTTTCTTTTTCTTGTTTTATCAGTCTTATTAGGCAGTGCGAGTGCACTCATGACATTCTCTCTCTTCCTCTTGATTGATGTGCGCTTATTAAAACATGAGCTTCAAACAATTGTTAGCAGCCATGCTTCACTATTATTAGAGTAGCTTTGGACATACTGTATCAGCCAGCTGTTACTCTTTTAAGATCCCAAAGGTCATTTTCTGCTGGGTTAATTGTGGCCTTGTTAGCAAATCTCTTTTCTTTATCTTCCACTTTCTGCTTTCTTTATGATACTTTATATTGTGCTCCTTTTTTTTTCTGCTCAAATCATGCAAGAACAGAGAAACACGTAAAACACAAATTAGTTTCCGCAAGATTTAGGATAACAAAAATTTGACTGGTGTTACCGGAAACTGCTGAAATTAGACTGTTTGGTGTGAACAGCTGGATTGTTCTCCTTAAATGGTTAACCAAGGGAGCAATTCAACGTTTGTGAGTGGTTTCTGGCTGTAAATCACCTTGCACACTGTTCAAATACAATCTGTGGTTTTACTGGCTACCTTGCTTTCAAGTTTCACAAGTGTCAGGTTTTATTTATATATATATATATATATATATATATATATATATATATATATATATATATATATATATATATATATATATATATATATTATAAAGAAGAAAAGAAAAATGCAACCACACCCTTTCAGTTTTTATTAACATGAAGTCGTCTGTGGGTCAGATGGTCTTTTTCCAATCTTTTAGCAATTCCTAATCCAAAATTCTATCATTTTTCTTGAAACTGTGCACCAAGAAAAAGATACTCCACATTTGATGTCCAGATTTTTTTATTCTCCACCTAGATTCTCTGAATGGGCAGTTTCCTGAACCATCTCACCGATGCCATCACAAGCCCAAGCGCTACTTGCCCATTCGGACATGTGGAAATTTGCCCACCTTCCCTCTACTCTTCCACCCCAGCACCAAGGGATCACAAATAATCATGGACATGTCCCAGAGGACTGTCAAGAGACAGGCCAGCTTCTGCAATGCCATCACCTTCAGTAACAGGCCTATCGCTGTATACGAACAAGTTCGACTAAAGGTAAACACAGTTTTCGTGTTCTTGTCAATGTCTCCAAACTGTAAACTGCTGCTGTTGCCAAGACACTGCAAGGTGAGCTTTTGCACTTAATGCAGCTAGTAATTTAGGTTTGACAAGAAATAAGTAGAATCTGATTGTGACTGTGATTAGAAATGTGTCTTTTTTTTTTCTCTTTAAAATATTTTACATTTTTTGTCATGTGTGGGCCAAAGCAACAACATCTTATCACAAGTTTCCACTTCACCTATCAGGTCATCTTTGACTCCAAAGTGAGACAGCAGGGCAAGCACTGCCATGTGAAGAATATTGTTATCTTGCACAGTAAATTCAAGTTCGAAATAAGACAAAAATCGTTTGCAGGTGATAAACATACCAAAGTAACTGGCCTTAGTAAGTCTGAAACAGAGTCTTTTTTTTTAGCCCTGCTTGTTGTTTAGCACAAGTGATGGGAATGTTGGTCTCTGATGGTGCAGGCTGGAATATCTCAATACATTGATTGCCATGCTTTTATTTGGTGCTTGCATTGAATTTTTAAGTTTTAATTGGTAACTTTGGTGATCTTAGAAATTCTTCACCCATTGCCACTATCAATCCAAAGGTTTACTATCAATATGCTGTCAAATATATTTGCTTGTGAGCATTAGTGATAATAAATGTGTAGCTGAAAGCTAAGATATGAAGGTCTCTAGCACAATCTTATCAAATATGACTTTAATCTTCATTAAATATGCTTGTACAGCATCAACATAAGAGCATCTTCATGTGCATTTAGTCTAAAAAAACAAATAAAAAACCGTTCAATCTTTGGATTTTATTGCCCTATTCAAATAGGATTATGATTATTACGGATTATATTTCCTTTGCTCCGCTGTGATTTAATGTGTTCCTCTGATAGGCCAATACTAGTTGATCTCATTGGGCTGACTCTAATTTTAACTGCAACAAATGTAGATTATTCTATCTGTAATGCCGACCTGCTCAGAGTCGCTGTATATTTAGACGTCGATTAAAAACAAAAAACAAGGGCTTCATATTGTGGCTAAATTGGGGTGAAGAAAAATTAGACACATTCGATTCGGGTTTAATCCCACCTCAAGATTGCAATTTTTTTTCATATCCTTGTTTCCCTTTATTTACTATTTGCTTTTTATTTTACCTGTTCTATGCTTGGATTCATGCTTAAAAGCTACTTGGTTAAGATGAAGCAAATATTTTGCTGTGGTTTAAAACACGCAGGTTCATCAAGCACAGTGAATGAAGGCAAAACAATTTATTTTGTGCATCATTTTAATTGGTGCATTAAAAAAAGAGTTTTTAATCCACTTTTGTGATGATATTTTGTCAGAGGCCCTCACCAAATCCTCATGTACCACACCAGCGTAAGAATAAATCATTGTTTTAGTTGACACATGTAACATAAATAAACCCAGTCCTGACTCCTCTTCATCCCTGCCAACTTGTATTTTCAGTGGAAAAGAAAGAAAATGCAGTTTTATCTTAACTAGAACGTGTTCCCTAATCCAAACCATGTAATCTCCAGATCACTAAAAAGCAGTGCTGCTGGAGCGGTGCTTTGCGTCTTGGTTTTACATCCAAAGACCCTTCGAGGATCAATCCAGACACCTTGCCCAAGTACGCCTGCCCCGACCTGGTCTCCCAGAGCGGCTTCTGGGCAAAAGCCCTGCCAGAGGAGCTCTCTAACGAAGGAAACATCATCTCCTTCTGGGTGGATAAGAAGGGCCGAGTGTTCTACCGAATCAATGACTCCAGTCCCATTCTGTTCTTCAGCGGGGTACACGTCGCCGAACGTCTCTGGGCTCTCATAGACGTGTACGGCCTCACCAGGGGGGTCCAGCTGCTAGGTGAGTCATGTATTTACGGTAGAGACCGGTCCTTTCTGGGAAAGACTGACAATATTGCTCTAATTAAATCAAATTTAACTGGAAAACACTTTTTTGCTTTCTGCAAATCCTTTAAGAATGAATCACATTTCCATGACTTACAGCTGTACTTTATATGTTTAAGGATAAAAATAGCTGCCTAACCATGGTAAACATGGTACAGCTTAACAATGTAGGAGTTTTGCTCACAGCGCCTCTGCAAGTACAGCGTTCCAGTGAAGCTGAGAACACTTTCGTCTTGTTACTGTACCCCTGGAAACCATTCTGCATCTGATGTTTTTCGGTACGAGTGATAAAAGGCGATGTTACTTAAAGCTGCATAGGTTTTCCCACACCAGCATAATGACTCAGTGGAAAAAGATGGTGGGAGATAAGGAAGACTGTTTACTTACTGCGGTTGTTGTTTTTTGTTGTTGTTGTTGTTATCAAAGTTATTTCTCTAAAGGAGGAATTTTAAATCCATGCGAACAAGTGTTGTTTAGAGGGTCATTACATCAAAGAAATTAGAGGTAAACAGGTCCTTCCCAATTATTAACAGCAGTTTTTCCACCTAACTGAACTGCTTGAAGCATGTCTTAGATTGCAGATTGAGAGGCATTCGAGAAACACCTCACGCGTTTTAAGCCATCTCAATTTGTTTTTTTTAAAGGCAACTCAAAACGATGCAGAAAAGATTCATAGGAATACTTGAGGATGCCTCTATAACTTTTTTTTTTTTTTTCTAAAACCATTTCCAAGAATGACACCGCCTCTCTCCAAAGAATAGAGTCTGTCAGCACCATTAATAAAAATAGAAGAGCCTTCCATATAGTGTAGATAGTGCCATTTAACCTCATTTCTTGTGGTGTGGTTGACAGCGAAAAGCGTGCTATCTCGTGATGGGCAGTTTGGTATCCAGCGCCAGAGTGCGACTATCTGGGGTTCACTGGCCCCGTGGCGCTGCCCAGCACATAGCTCTTGTCGCAGAACAAGAGTGGTGTGTTGGTCCTCCCAAGAGGACAATCAAGAGGAGGGATGATGTCAGGTAATGACATGTCTGCGATGTTTTTCCAAGACAATCAGCCCACTGGAATTTCTCACTCCTTGCATCCAAGTCTTAGTACGACTTCATGTGACGTGATCGCCACTAACGCAGTCATTTGTTTTTTTCATCAAATGATAACTTTACTATTTTGCATTAGGACTGGGTTTTTCTTGAATATGTTTGTGCAGTCTATGTAGTTGCCTGTGAATGAGGCCAGCAGGCTAAATCCCATTGTTTCTACGCTGGTTTTCCCACATCGATCACTTTTATCCCACATCAAGAGCTTAAACTGAAAAGCCTCTGTCCTCTGTCAGCTGAAGGATCACTTGGCTATCAGCTTTCCTCTATAGCTTCAGAGCGTCACTACTTGAGAGCATGGTATATCTCAAAGGCCCAGAATTGTGTCAGGAGTTGGCTGCTGCTCAGCAAACACTTATCCTCTGAAATATAGGCAGGCATATCAAAGTCTGGTGTTGCAAACTGGCACGTATTTCCCTTGAGCAGATGGGTGGTTTTTGATTCTTAATGATGCTTAAACAAGGGTCTGAAATTAATGCTACACCATCTGAAAAGATTTAGCCAGATTTCACCTGTTGTTGGCTCGTTATTACACAATCTGTCCAGGTGTAAATCATAGAGCTGTCATTTTTCTTTTTATTTTGTGTTTTCATTCTATTTTTTTTTTTTTTTTTTTTTTTTTTTAACTGGGAAGCAAATGGAGCTCGGAGATGTGAAAAGGCTTCATGGAGTGTGGAGAATAACTTCGGTTTAGATGACCTTGATTTGGCTTTTTGAAAAAAAATGAACTGAGCAGAAAAAGAAGTTGCGATGAACTCATTGACTTTGGTCATATGTATTGTGAGATAAATGGTTCGAAGAGCTTCACATTTATTAATGTAGCATTCTGCCAACTTTGCCCTAAAAAAATCCGATTTATTTATGACTGAGGCTTCTGAGCCTCCAACGGGAACATTTTGTTAGAGCCTCACACTGCTGACTTCCAGCTCTCTTTAACCCCTAGGTTTTTCTTTTCCCACTCCTAGAAGCAGTTTAACAGGTTTCCCTCAGCTCCGCCGGTCCGTAGAAAGTTTCATCCATTTTTTTTCACATATGCATTAGTACTTTGAACGACTTATAAACAGACCCTTGGATAGAAAATTGCCAATTCACATGATGTTTGACAGATGCAGGCTTTCACTAGAAGGACATAAATTAGATTTACCTGAATTATGGGAAGTATTTAACATTTTTGGAGTCCTATGGACAGAGTTCTGTGGGGTTTTTTTTGTTTTTTTTTGGGTGTCTTCAAAGCTCATGTTTAGAAAATATGCTCTATAATATGACAACAGATTTCCATCTTTCCACAACATTCAAACTGTTGTTCCCGTAAACTCTGCCATTCTTGTCTTATGACTTAATTTTCCAGCCACGACAGTTGGTATTTTGATCAAACTAGCCTTTACTGTTTTTATTTTAGGGTATACATCATAAATCAAGAGCATTTAATCTCACAGTGGAAGTGAAATAGGTCCTCCATGTATTTTTTTTTATGTATTGATTATGAAATCATCCCTATGCACTTGACAGAAAATGCCAGCGCCACTGTTGCAAGAGTTTTTGAGAACTCCCACATGAGCATAAACCCCTACACATTCAGCGATGTGAGCGAAGCTATTTCATAATCAGATCAAAAGATAAATTCCACCATGTAAACACATGTTGTGATTACATGGCTGGCTGTTGATCAGTGCGTACAGTCAGCTGTCCTCTACATGCAGCGCTGGCAGTCTGATCCGTGCCCCCATCACGTGTTGAGGTGACCTTGGACACCCACTGTGCTCATTGGGGTATGAATATAGAAATCAAAGCACATTTGTATGTAGAGCAGAAGCGCTGTAGTGTGAGGGTCTTTGTATGAAAAGTATAAATGAGAAACATATTTGTTAGAAGGTGCTATATAAATGCAAGACTATTTACTTTGACTTTGTGTCCTCCTTTGTGCGCCTGGATTTGATGTTGATTTCCTGGGAGCCAAGATCGAAGAAATCTCAGATCTGTTTACAAAATGATGGTGAAATCTCACTGAGCTACACAGGAGACTTCAGTTTATCGATTATACTAAACAAATGTGAAGTTATTCAGAGTCTGGATGGAAGAAAGGTGAGGAATGAGGACTTTACTTTATATATTTATTTATTTTTGCATCTAAGACCGAAGGAAGCTGGCACTGAGCATGTATCCGTGCGCAGTCATTAAAATCATCCAAATACCAACAACTACTCCACTCAAGTAACAAATCTCCATTTCGATAGCAATCGCCGACTGAAAGCGTCAGTAAGTTGTAAGTAAACGGGAAAGCTGAGAAGGTGGTGTTGCATGTAAAAAGTCAACCAGAATCAGCCAGATGGAACAAACGTAATCAGGATGACAAGAAAGGTGTCCATGGAAACTAAGCAGTTTGATTTGTATTTCAGTTGGGTTGGGCACTTTTATTCTGAATGACACATTTAAACAACCTCAGTTGTTTGATTAATTTCACCTTAACTGATACTTTTTTGTTTTACTTTTAGGGTGATTTAATTCACCATGTCAGGGCTACTGGGCAGGTTAGAATTGTCCTTTTTTCTTTTTGACCATCAGGTCATCATTATCAATCAACATTGAACACATGCTCCATAGTATTTTAAAACCACTGTGTTCTCAAACAGCATATACACTCAAGAAATACCCTCTTCCTTTTCTCACTGCAGTCTTGTGCCAGACAGTGACACTGCTATCAGAGCTTATTCTGATGTTTTAGGATCTTTTGAAGTAAGGCGTTTTCTCTCTAAGCCGTTATCAAGGAGCCGTAGTTAAGTAGCAAGCCGCCCATGCAAGTAGTCAAAGGTGACCCACAGATCACTGAGACTGCTTGAAAGCTGAGATGGCATTGCATAAGAGGGGAAGCTAAATTAATCTGCTGAAATCAAACTGAGCTTCAGGGGTTGTGCAGACCAACAAAGCTGCACATGCAATTTAGGGAAGATCCGTTACATCACCACACTTTGCCTGCTGACGCAACTGTCAATACAGACTAAAGTGCCTTTCTCAGGCTTTGTACGGAACGAACTGTGCTGCTGAGGATGAGCGGCCCCACACTGACAGATGTTGGTCCTTAGAGGGACTGATAAAAGATTTCCTCACGTGTATGATCTGAAGAAACAAAACTGTCTTCAAATCGTCATTTTTGACTGTTGGCGTTGATGTCTTGTTTCTCTCAGCAGGATTTCAAAAAGACTCTTTTGCTCCAACAAAAGTTTGCAAGTTTAGTTTTACTTTTGCAGTAGTTGGCGTGCCAGTGTTTGACTTTATCAAGATGTTTGATGAGGGATCTCCAGAATGACGGCTAAAACTACTTGCAGGTGTTTTCAGTTTCATTTCCACTCAGCACAACGCGTATGGGAATGTTGTGAATTTCTCCTGTCAAAACAAAACAGAAAATCAGAGTAATCCCTTTACACATATATTATTGCATTTGTTTACGGGACATACCCCCAGACACCACAAAGCATCCTCTGTTTTGTACAGGTGTGATGGATATCTTCCAACTTGGATAAGCTTGGAAAGTCAAAGACATCTTTTGATGGAGGCGGGATGCTCCTCTGGGGGTTTGTTTACCAGAGGTAGATGAGTCACTTAATCACTGGCAGAGCGGTAGTGATCCGTGAGACTGGCGTCGGCTAACATCATCTGCAACCTGTCTCTCCAGTCATTAGAGAAGAATCTAAAATGGCTGCGAGAGTGTCAAGAGGCCGTGTACCTCTCAGGTGATTAAGAGAAGGGCGGTGGCATCAATCATCTCTCCGTGTATGCTGTGCATTAGATCATTGTAGGGAAACCCATTTCCTTTTCATGCTCACTGACATCCTGAGGGACATCTCTAAATTTAACATCACTTGAGATGAAGGCAATTTGCACAGATGAGATTTTTTATTAATACTAGTGGCACGGCCTTTATAGATGGTTTTCTTTCTTTTAGCCTATTGAAAAGATCACCATGGCATTCTTTGAAATGTGATTCATGGTGCAAGCTTCATTTGCGATTTCCTAAGTTTCTTTTTGGTTATTTATTTATTTATTCTCAGAACCAGCAGGTCAAAGATCCCATATCCTTGATTTTTTTTTTTTGTCTTTTGTTAGCAACTTCACTTCTTTTTAAGAGACACTGGGCAGATTTACTGCAAATAAGCATGTTATCACAAGTTATAAAAAGCACCAATAGGAGCTTCATTATCTGTGGGTAAAGTTAACATCAAAGCAGTATAAGCAGCAAAATATTAACAGTTTAGTTCAATTACACCCGGTGCAGTCTACCAGCAGCAGATAAACGCTGGATTTCAAGCAGGCGCCTTGTTGATTATCATAAGTCTGTTACTTACCAACAACACACTTGCAGCTTGTTTGTTTTAGTGTCACGACAAGCAATATAAGCATATGAAATATTTGCTTTTTTTGAGTCAAGATCGCTCAGCACTCACGAGTAAGTAAGAATCATTAAAGGCTGACATGTAGCTTAATCCCAATAAAAAGGAAGATGTTTTAAATGTATACAAATTAAGTTTCAGGTACTCATCATGAACATCAGGAACTCATTAAGAACTCCTCAGGTCTTCGCCAGGTCCTAAAATTAATAAAAAGCAAACGTTATCCTGCCAGCTCTGCAATCTCCCTGAACGCCAACCCATTTATTAACTTCTATGTACATGATGCCATTTTTAAATCCGTTTGGAATTTTAGTGGAAGTGAACGAAAGAAGAATTTGCTCCAACGCTCGGTTTGGGCAGGAGATGATCAGGATCGACACTGGTGGCAAGTTGCCATTTATCATGTGTAGCGTACTATATCCCAGAACAGATATGACGGTGAGACCGGTTGGGTGGGTTTGCAGTATGTCACTACTTTAACTGAATCCATCATGCGACTCATATATATTCAAACTAAAACTGTTGCCAGTTAAGGATTAATTTACATTTCTCTCATATCTGTACTTTATTGTGCCACACTAAAAGAGATAATGGGAGGATGAAAAGGCCAGTCCCGCACAAACATGTTGGGTTTCATGAACCTGATTGTGCTGTACTTCCCTTTCTTTGTGTTTATTTTTGTCTGTTCAAGTGTGCCACACACTCTTGCTCTCCTGCAACGGATCTCACTTATTGTTCCACTTGTCAGTGTAGACTATATGACATTTCACAAGGCTTGATTTGTGGGTTTAAAGTTTTTAAATAGAGTAACAGGGCTGTGTTCAGGTGTGAGGTTAGATGCAGTATAAAGCATTTGCTCAGCACAGTAACAACGCTAAAAATGGCTCAGGGTTGTGAAGGATTATACGAGTAAAACTTTCAAAAATATATCTCTGTATTGTAACTCTAATCATGTTGCGTCCCTGTTTCTGTGGGCATTCACAAAAGAAGAAAACTAAGCTCTTTTGTTACTTTTGATGAAGACATGCGATAGACCTGAGGGGTCTGCGTACCCTGAAGTTCAGCAAATTATCATTGTACTGATGCATTTGATTTCTGGGCTGCTGCTTACAGCCAAATCCTCCAAATACAATAAACTGGAAATGCTGCTCGGTAATAGAAATATGCAAAATCATCAGTCAAAAGTCTCTTTTGAGCCAAAAGCAAATACCAGACAGTGACAGAGAAAGGCAAGGACAACTGCTAAATGTCTGTACACTATAAACATTTAGTAATTTTCTTGAGCTGAACTCTTTTGGCTGCATGAAACTGAAATCATGAAACACATTGCAACCTGTCACTCTTTTCCCTTTTTTGCACTCTATTCTCGAATCTTTCTTCTCTGCATAATTATAAGACCAGTAAATCACATTAAAAGCAATCTTTTTTTTTTTACTTTTTTTTTTTTTTAAGTGACTTGACATTTGAAGCTGATTGCAGTTGCATTGTAATTTTGAGACTGAGGACCTTGTACCAAGTTCTCCTCATATGGAAACAACTGCAGCCTGCAACCTCTTTTCAGGTCAAAGAGGCAACTTGGTTTCATGTCGATACCTTTTTGGGTAAAACTCATAAGGCTGGAGATGCCTGCTGAAGCTGAGGTATCCATTTCTTTGTAGGTCCTTCTTGTTTTAGAAATCTTACCCGCCAGGTTTGATGTCAGCTTTCAGCCAGTTCACATGTGCAAAACTGCTTTGTTTAAATTATAAAAGCCATTTTTATATTTAGATTACTTCCACATTACTGTAGGAAAAAGGGCCCGTGTCAAACGCTTGTCACACAGTGAAAGATTTCACTGTTGAGTATAGAGATGCTGACTATATGGAGGCAGGACTTCAGTTTGGAACTGGTGAGAGCTGTTTTGTCATGAAAATCTGAGTCTGCAGTACATGGTGATCAATAGCAGAAAAAAGAAAAAAAAGGTTTTATGAATGTATCCACGGTAACGGTGTCTGAGGCTGGAGTGAGTGAAAGGCATAGAAAGAAATGAGACATTTGTAGGCGTATTCATTTATTACCACCGCCCTGCATTTTATCTTAGTGTTAGCATTTGAAAAAAAAATAAGAAGAATATAAAAAAATATGATTATGCTTGTTTTCATATTATACAGTTATACGTTTTTTTTTTAAATTTTCTAACACTCTTAAAGATTTTATAAGGAATACCGAAAACAGTAAAAAGCTCCAACAGCAACAGTGTTACAGTATTTGGTTTAGTTAAATTTATCTTTTGTGTAGACGCTTTATTTCTGTACGATTCCTTGCTTCTTCTCGATGTGTTTCACCTGTACGTCATTCCCTTCTCAGCGTAAATAGTCTGTGTGTTTTTCGTCAGTCTCATTCAGGTTGACTGTACTCCCGGTCAGCTATTCCCAGAACTTGGTTTGCTCTGTGTTTGTGCTCTCAGTAATCTTTTGGTTTTTGACTGGTATGCATCTTGTTCTTTGATTTATTCCCTGATTATTCCTTTGAAATTCTTTTATTTTGATTTGGCCCGTTAGTTCCTGGATTTTCCAGTGTGTTTTTTTTTTTTTTTTTTTTTTTTTACCAGCTGAGGTTTGATGAAAGCACCTTATTGTTATTTCATCCTGCTTGACTGAGTCTTGGATTTGTGTCCTCACAAGGCACAGCGGTGAGTTAAATGTCTTGTTGAGACTGTGAGGTTTCTCTACATCACAAAGCTGTCTACAGATGGGCTCCTTGTCAGAACAGAGTTCCTCTGTTTTTTCTACAGTCTTTCAAATTCTTGTGATTAGGTTTTTTTGTTTTTTTTTTGTTATTTTTACCATCCAGTGTTCTGGTGTTGAAACTCATACTGAATGAGAGACCCCATCACGCCTGCAGCAGAGTGATGTGTACCAACCTGATTGTTTGATGCATTCCTCCTGCAGGTAGAAATATCAAGCCTTCTGTAAAAATACATGGACAAATTGCCCAGTATTTGCACAGACCTTTGGTATAAAGCCAAAATGCAAAGTGCACTTACAGTTATAATGTTTGGGTTAATGACAGTGATACACAGTGTATCACAGTTACCAATGTAACTGTGTACATTAAGGTATTACACAACTCTATAATCCCTTAAAGAGACAAAATATCAAAGCTGAGTGAGGGCCAACAGTCAGGCACACTTTTGTGACATGAATCTTATTAAACTACTTTTGACTACTTTTCCCAATGTATAAAAGTCAATCTCTTGGACAGTTGATTACAATGACATGAGCTAAAATAGTAAAGGAATGTCCTATGACTCAACATCCACTAGCATGTGCACATCGGGAAAAGCCCACATTTTGATGAGAATTCAGTTTATAGTGATCTCAGGGCTGGGAAATTATTTGATTTGTGGAACCTAAATAAAACCGGCTGGACTGGCTATTGAGGCCCAACTGGGATTTAATCGATCCAGATGGAATTGAACAGATTTGCAGGAAATCAAAATAGAAAACGTAATGGAGCCTGTCAGATTTGGATCCAGGGAGCTGGGCCGTGCAGGGGGAAGCCTTCAGAGGGGAGGATAATCACTTTCAGATGAACAGAGCCCATTCCCAGTGAAGAAGAGACTCTTCTCTTTGTGTCAGTGAGCGAATGTGTCCATCTGTAAACTTTTTACAGATATTATTTTGACCAAACACTGACATGAATCTAAAATTGGAAAATTATGTTTTAAATTGAGATCAGACTTCACAGACACTTCATCAAACCAATGTACACTTATAAACTCTGAAGTTAGTGAGCGACAAGTCAGGCTCTGTAAAAGCGCATGGAGAGACACTTGAGTTAAAAGTGGCTTTGACTGGCCTAGAGGAAATTGCACCCTCAGAGTCGAGTGTGTCACTTTCTGTACTGGCATTTATCACCTTCATGTGCCCCCTTTTCTGTCCATGACTGTAAATCAAGAAACATTTGGCACTAATCCAAAAACTTCAGCCTGATCTGTCCAAAAACCCCACACAGCTCTTGTTACACGGTATCTGTTGTTCAGTCGGTGGCGCTTCATCAGTGTAGGAAAGAGTGTCATTGCCTCCTCAACTCAATATTAAGTCCTCTTTCCTTACATTTGTATACTTAAAACTGGAGCTCATTCATTATTTGTATGTCATTTGATAAACCATAGCCCATCCCTGTGGTTCTGTTGGAACGGAAACACAGCCCCCAAGAAACTGCCTTTCTCATGACTGATGACTTCACTCACTCATTGTAGACAGAACCCTGGATTAGCCTTCTTTCTTATCCATATTTAACACAAATCCCCAAACACAAACATACAGTATGCACATTCGCAAAGTCAGTGCAGTTGACCTTGTATAGAAGTTTCAGCACCATTAAAGCCCTCAAACGCCTCTTAATCCTGTTCCACTAGGGTCAAATAATAAACGGAATCCGCCCTCATCTCTTTAGTACCAAGCCATTGTCTGACCGAGAGCTGTTCAACGCCATAAAAGGCATAGGATACATACAAATGTTTTTCCTCAAAACAGCAGTACTGTAGTACACACAGGTCACTATAAGATGTATTTCAAGATGGGTTGAGCCAAGCTGTTTGTTTTGGCAATTCATTTTTTTAACTGCAGTCATTTAGTTTGGCATTTGCTCTCTTTAACCCACTTCAATCTAAGTCCTTGTTTAAAAAGACTTCTAAAACCTTTGTGTTTTGTGGAAAGTGTAAAACTATGCACTAAACCCAAAGAAACTACAAATCTAAATTATATTTACTTTCCATGAGGTTTATGAATAGCTTTCCTTTTTTCTTTTTTCTTTTTTTTTTGACTGAAAGTAGTTTCTGAGTCTTTGTGTCGGCCCAGGTTCAAACGGCAAAAGCACACACAAGTTGTATCAAGTCATAATAGATTAAAACAGGTTTCCAGTTTTCAGTTTGACATACTTTTTCCCAGTAGCATTTCTGCTTTGTGGAAACTGGTTTTTCCAGACTGGTTGAGCTCCTGTCTCTGTAGACTTGAAACTGTTTGACTGGGTAAATCCCACAGCAGGTAGATAGATGTGTATCTCTGCACTTTTGTCTGCAGGTGTATTTTCTGGCAAGGGTGTGTTCTTATTTCATTTAAGCCAAGAAATTCCCCCAAAGTGTCCAGCCAGAGTCTGATTACAGATTTTCTCTCAAAGCTTCAATGGTTATATAGCGAGCCAAAGCCAGAGGGTCAGACATTGACCCTGCAGTGTCAGTCTGGTATGCAGTTCTCTATTTAATTATTTTTCTTCTTAAACTGAGTAACTGGAGCTGTTTAAATACCATTTAATGTTAGTGGGACAATTTCAGCCATGTACTTAATCACAATCTCAAATGTTTTAATGTCTGAAGAAACTGATTCAGAGGACATGAACTTTTGAAAATATTATAACTATTATGTTAATTACATAGCATTAAAAAAATCCTCTTGAGCACTGCCAAATGTTAAAACTCATAAATGTACATGCTGTGATAGGTGAAATATTTTGCATTGTTGATTAGCTTTAAAAAAAAAAAAAATGGAGAACAAAAAGCATTGCTGCACCTATTTATATGAGTTTTTGAGTGGCATTTTCAGGAAAGAGCAGGGCTTTTTCAATTAGGCAAGGCACGTGTATTTGTATAGCACAATTCAACAACAAGATGATTCAAAGTGCTTTACAGAGACATTAAAACATCACACAGTAAAACATGATTTAAAATTCAAATAAGAGGAAAGAAAGAGAGAAAAAAGAACAATAGATCATCAATACAATAATCAATAGATAAAAGCAGTAGTTAAAATCGGGGGGGGGGGTTATGTGACCACAGCTCTAACCACCGAGCAACTGTGCTGCCTGCAAACTGGAATATTCTTAAGAAAAGAATAATACCAGTGTAACTGTGATATCCTTTGTCCCAGCGGAAATGTGTGGTGGTGTATTCTTCTATGGAGAAAACACCTCTGTTGGCATTTCCTTTGTTTACTCCTATTATACAGTAACATTTAAGCAGAGGGTGTGAAGACACCCTATAGGTTCTGTTATAAATCAGTCAAAATCAGTCAAATCTGTCAAAATCAGACAATGCACCACCAACCTACTAGGTTATGTGGAGGTGGGGATGTGTTGATTTGTTCTTGTAATGTAACCACTGTGAAACAATGGGTAAACCATCATTATTTCTCTGATTTGTAGCTACATGACTACGCATTGTTCTCTTTCTTTTGTGTTTGTTATTCTTAAATATAGGAGAGCAGTGAGAAATTTTGAAAGGCTTGGTTACCACCTGGTTACTGTTTGTAACCGCACAGAAATTTACTTGCATTATGGTTCTTGCTAGAAATGCTGTCTGCAGTCACTAATTCATGGGAAATAAGATTCATTACATAAGCTTGTAGGACATGTTCAACACAACGTAAGCAGTCAAAAGTATCTGATAAACAAAGCAAAACTGCAGCTGAGGTAAAAAAAAATTCAAATAAAATCAGAAAAAACATGCATGGATTAGTCTTGAACAATAAAAAGAGTGTTGTGATGAACTGGTAACATGTCCAGGATGCACTGAAGAGAACCTGTGATCCTGAATAGGAAGAAACAGTTACAGATGATGGATGGATCCATAAAGAAAAACGTGTCGAAGATGACATTTGACAATGATGTACCCTCTGATTTGCATACAGCTGCAAAGATAAATACAGAAAAAACATCAAATAAAATCCTGGTCATTGCATCAAGTACAGGATGTCTGCGTAGATTATATGTAAGATTTAAGCTCATATTTATGCAAAATTATAGTGTTTTGAAATATATCACCTGTTTCCTCTTTTCTGAATAATACTTGTGGGATTTGAGGATTTTCAGTTATATCAAACGTGGAACTCTATCCAAACTCAGGAAGCGGTCATCCATATTTATTTGGCCGTGTCTCTCACCATTTTGTGAAAAGAGATAAAGAGATAAAAGAAGACTAAACATAAAGACAAACTTCTTGGTAATGTTACTATTCCCTTCACAGCTTGTTGAAGCGGTTGCACCTCTCCCAAAAAAAGAAACTGTGAACTGTAAGCAAAACGGCAAGAATAGAAATGATCTCTTGTATCCCAGAGTCGGCTAACTTTGCCTTGAAGATGATAAGGCTGCTAATAATAAGAGCCTCGTGGCTGGTTGTGGACACTTTTGACTGAGGAAGTAATTAAGTTCAAGCAGTTTATCAGTAGCTGGCCGGAGATGTGCTGCCTTTGCATGATAAAGAGGACCTGATGAGGTACGCTCTTTCTCTCAAGTGTCCATCTCATGCTTTTTTTTTTTTTTTTTT
The DNA here is from genome assembly GCA_014839995.1 of Xenentodon cancila. Lineage (NCBI taxonomy): Eukaryota > Metazoa > Chordata > Actinopteri > Beloniformes > Belonidae > Xenentodon > Xenentodon cancila. The sequence goes on from CM026208.1 coordinate 11,340,779, forward strand.
TTTTTTAACCCTTCTCCCCCTGACACACTCTTGCTCTCCAGCCACTTCGCATAGGGGAAGCCCAAAGCAGGTCGAGGCTGCGAGCCATCATGTCACTCATCCCTCACCCCCCCCCCCACCTCCACGCTCTCCTCAGATGTCCAATCAGGCTAATTTTAGCTTGTTTTAAATTTGGCAGAGTCCCCAAGCGTGCCACGATACAGATCTGTTTGTACTGAGAGTGTGCATGGAAAGCACGTTCTCTCTCTGTTTTCTTTTTGGCTCTGATGTTGTCATGTGGCTTCTATTTTACAGTGAGTGGGATTAGCATAGGAAGGGCTATTTGTGAGGGAGCTAAGCAGCATGGAGTCATGCAAGGCAGTTTTTTAAGAGTGCCTCGTCTTTTAAATGGTCGACAAAAGGCCTACTTTAGCGCACAGGCGCATGACTGAGGATCTTAACATAGCACAGAGGTTTATGGAGTCACTGCCGCTGAGACGGTTTGCTATGTAAACACCTAGGAATTGTGTTAGCTCCCTGCAGCAATTTGAAACGCACGTTACTGTATATTTATAAACCTCTATATACAGTTTTAGTCCTTGACAAAAGTTAAACGTAAACTGTCCTTATTGAAGGCTAGCCTTTATAAGAAATGCAATCTCAGGTATTAGAGCTAGTTTAATGATAATAGTGATTATAAAGGAAACAAAAGAGGCATTATTCCAGGACCCTGAGGTCCAGACAAAAAGGTGAGCTGAAGCACAGAATCTTTTCATTCTTTCAGTGTTACATAAAGCTGTTATGTCTTGTTTTTTTTTTTTTTCGTTTGTGATGAAGCAACTAGCCTGCAGCTACAGTCGACCCCCATTTCAAGTCCTGATATGTTTCTGAGCAATGTTAACGTCGACGCATTAGTTTATCTTACTGGACTGCAATCCTTAGAGTGCAGAGAGTGCCTTAGAATGAGTGTGTTGTGTGGCGGCGAAGCCGGAAGCCGCCCTTCGTTTACAGTGACAGGTATGATGAATGAGGAGTTTGCGGTGAGAGAATATAAAATAAAGCAGTTTTGTACATGGGAGCATTTGGAAAACCAAGATTGAACATAAATTAAATTCAGTACCCTGGACACAGATACCGACTTCTAGGAACTGATTCGGTTGTTTCTGTGTGTGTGTGTGAGATGTGCCGCGTGATGAATCAGATTGAAATGTCCATTTCAAAACACCACAAAAAAGTATTTACATAACATTGCAACGTGTGAGTGTGTGTTTCTTTTCTTTTCTTTCCACAGATAGTGAGATGGTCTCCCTGGACTGCGTTCGTCCTCGTTCCTTTGCTTCCACCCACCGGGGCTCCGTTCAGCGGAGCAGTCATGACCCTCGCCTCTCCATCAGCCTGTGTGACCTGAGCCTGCAGCAACAAGAGATGCATCTGGAGGAAGATGATGAGGAAGAAGAGCAGCTACAGCCCTCAAGCTGCCATGTGCCCCAGAACTCTCAGAACTCACAACAGTGCTCGCTGCTTCCCAGCCACTTGGACACTGAACTGCACTTTCACACAGTGCGTGGCGTCCATGTCACTGTTCTGGATAAGCACACAGTGGCGCGGCTGGATCACCATGGCGACGAGAGGACCCTGGTGTTCACCAGCCGGCCGATGTTCTGCTCAGAGACTGTATTTATGAAGGTGAAAGCAGGAGTCGCCCGGCCTGGCTCTCTTTCATACGGTGTGACATCCTGTGACCCAGCCACCCTAAGGCCCAGCGATCTCCCATCAAACCCAGAGTCCCTAGTTGACCGCAAGGAATTCTGGGCTGTGTGTCGGATGGGTGTGCCGCTTCTCAGTGGAGATATTTTGGGCTTTATGTTGAATGCAGAGGGGGAGGTTATGATGAGCCATAATGGAACTGGTGCAGGGATGCAGCTGTGTGTTGATAACTCCAGGCCTCTCTGGATGTTCTACGGGCTGCACGGTACCATCACACAACTCAGGATTTTAGGTACAGTCACCTGATCTTTTTGATTTAAATCTATCTTTTTCTTTTGATGCCGTAAAACCACAGGAGGTGGGACATTTGATTAGATTTCAGCTGCAAATATTTCAAGACAGATGGAAATTTTCATTATAGTAATTGCATCAATATTGAATTAAACTGTAGTAATAGGAACTTTAATATGTTTGACAGGATGTCATTTGTAACTTTCCATTCAGAAGTTAACACAGTCTATGATCCGTGAAAGGCCTTCGGAGGCTGAATTCCCGCTCTGCCGAGTCATGAAATACTTTTCCCTCCTTTGCTTTCTGGGCTGCTTTCAGACTTTTTATCAACTCATATATCACCTGGGAATTTGCATTCTTCTCCCTCAATTTACATATGAATGTTAATTTTGTACCTGCAGCTGAACCAAATTTCTTTCAGTGTGGTTTTATTCCAGCAGATTTCACACAATGATACCACAGCAGCTTTACCTAAAGGCGCACTGAAGTTCAAGCTTAAGCTGCAGGTTTACCGCACGTCTAAGATGGAAAATTAAGAAAATAAGAACACAAAATGATCAGTGATTTCTTTATAAATTTCCTTCCTCAGATCGCTTGAGTTATCTTCAGTGTAACAATGAGAACATATATGTTTTACATGACTTTGAAAACACTATACTGATGACCACATCCTGAAGCACACAAATGCCGAAGACGTTTTTGATGAAGACAGGAGAAACATGTCTGGTTTAGCTCATGGAGGATTTGTTTTTGTCCGGGCTCTGCCTATGCTCTCCTGATCATTTGATTGTTTAACTGTTTTGGACATATTCATATACGTTTCTGTCTACTTTGGAGGATATCAAGAGCCAGTTTAGATGAAAAAAATGAAGTCTGTGATATCACTGAAATTCCATTTTCCAGAACATTTGACATGCACCATATGCTTTCATTTTTAGTGGGTCCAATTTAAGTTTAAATTATTTAGTTTGCCTTGGATACTTAAAACCTCAATTTTTCATAAGGTGGAGCTGTGAAATGCTTGAACTTTCTGTATTTGGATGAGACTGTGAAATAGTGCGGAGTGCAGCAAGCACAATGGTGACCGTTTTTGATTTGTTTACCGTCACTGTAGATTAAGACATTCATCTTAATTCCTTGAAAACAATCTCCCTCCAAACCACGGTTATTCGCTTCCTTAGCTATTAATGAATGCATCCCAGCAGGATGGACATCTTTCACGGGAAATCCATAATTTGAGATGAAATTCACCAAGGTTAAAATGCACTCAGAATTTGTCAATTCTCCTAATTTCCCTTCATAAATCATGTCAGTATGCTCTGCTTTCCTCTGCGCTCCTTTATGTAGGCAGTCAGACCAGGAACTGAGGAGGTTATTTCTGTGTTGCGTGGGCTCCCAGCAGCCAGCATTATGTATCAGGAGGGAGCTTGTGATAGCTCCTTATAATTCCCTCCTGATACATTATTAAAATGTAACTGCATGGAGATTTGAGTTGTTAAGTTTTCCACCCACGGCCACTTGCCCGACCACTGGTCCTATGTTCATCTCCATACTTCCACTCTTTCCTATGCATTCCCTTCATCTTTTACCCACATCCTGACTCTTTGGGGTATAAGCGTTCCTCGAGTCATTACCTACTCCAGCTTTGGGGGTTGCATTCGTGACGTCTCTGCTCACCCACTCGCTGCAGCTGCATGCCATAAGTTGCCATGGAGACATCTAGCCACTGAAGCAAGTGACAGTTAGTCATGGCTGGGTGTTTTCAGGCCTGTGAAGTGGAACAGATGGGTGTCCGTTGCTGTCACATGGTCATTTTTCTGTGTTATCTTGGAAACCAACATTTTTCCATTTCATGTAAGATACTTAGAATTAGTAATGGCTTGCTGTGGACATGTGTCTTCTTGTTGCTGTGAATTTACACATTTGCTGATATAGTCTTCAATTTGCTATGATACATATTTTTGTATCAGCAACTGGTATCTAACAGTTATCCTTTTTTTAGTAACAAACCTACAGAAAAATAATATTTGACTCTGCAGCCACTTTCCTTTCTTGGAGCTCATTGTTTTGCTTTAACTACCCACAACTTAATGTTATTTCATTACTTTGAGAAGTTAGCCTTAAAAGGGAACATTTTATGAAAAAAAAAACAACTTTTATTTTTTGAGTGCAAATATTTGAGTATCTGAAACTGTCAGAAACTGTCATTTTGCTTGGGGCTGCCTAAGTCTGGAAAGATGTCTGTCATAGAGTAATTAATATGTACAAGACACTGTTACATCACAGATTTCAGTTAGAGCAGAAGTGGATATTGAAACCACTTCCTTAAACAGACTGGTTAACGGAGATGAAAGGCTTAGTTGAAAAGGGAGCAGTTTAAACTAGGATATTTTGACCAAAGCATGTCACAGATATTTCATCAAGAAGTCAGGAAATTGTATAAGCATTTGAAAAGGTCCATAGCATTGTACAACTCCTTTTAATAACTTAAGTAAAAAACAAACTAGAGAAGTCTGCAAAGTTTGGAGAAGTCTGCAAAAATGTTTACGGACTTCTCCAAAAACCCAGTCAGCAATCTAGTGCAGCTTGTAGCCATCCCAGTGTGTGTATCCTAACAGTCAAGCCCTAGATTTCAGCCCTGGTCCTCAAGGGCCGCTGGCCTGCATGTTTTAGATGTTTCCCTGCTCCAACACACCTGATTAGAATACATGGATCACTATCAGCTTGACATGGAGGTCTGCACAAGTCTGTTAGTAACCCATTCTTTTGAATCAGCTGTGCTGGTGTTGGGAAACATCTAAAATATGCAGGGCCAGTGGATCCTGAGAGGCAAGATTGAAAAACACTGAACTATACCACTTCTTGTGCTCCTAGAGCTCATTTTTTGGGTGCAGGGTTATGATTGACAGTGACTGGAAATATAACTATGATGACAAAACTTCTGCCATCTTACAGAGACAATATATTCAGAGGGACTCGGAAAGAAAACAATCCTGAAAGCAAAATAATGGGGGAAAAATACAGTTATATTTTACCAGGTGGTGTGTGGTTACACATTTACATTTCTTCGCCAACAGCACATGGCCCTGGGGTAATGACACCATGCAAAGGCTGAATAATTCTTGGGCGAAAGTTTGTAGCAGGTATTTTCTCTCTGGTTCAAGCCAGAGTTCTACATCAAGCTTGCAAGCACTTCTTGATTCTGCAAATGCATCAGGCCTGCATGGAAAATTATTCAGACAGAGAAACATCATTTTTAACATTTAGTTTCACTTAGAAAAAAAAAAAAAAAAAACTTTTGTCAGCAAACAAACTAGATAAGACTAATTCCTGTTGTTCTGCTAATTCCTGAGTCTGCCCCCTGGTGGCAGCAGGCAGAAATGCATCTGCAATGCTTTGCTTTACAGGGTCAGAATGGCAAGTCCAATCACAAACTCCTCTTTAGATTGCACCGTTGTTTCGTCCATTAAACAGCAGAAATGCGAAGTTAACGAGCATCTAAGTTGGTTTAAAAAAAAAAAAAGACTTTCTATTCAACTGATGAACGCTAATTCATAACTGCTGTCTGTGGTGATAAACAGCTGTTTGCTGTGTAAACTTAGAAGGTGATATATATGTATATTTGATAAACAAGGGATCAAATCCACAATACACACAGTTCAACTGCAAATAGGTTTCCTGAACCACCAGCACGGCTAAAAGACTCATGGTCACACAGCCAGCAGTAAATTAATACAAGAGGAGATGAAAGGTGCCCTTGATGAAAGGGTACATGAATAGGCATGAAGGTTATCCATTCTGCCTTATTAGAGTCCACCAAGACGTTTACTCACAGCCAAGCAGCTGAAAAGCTTGGTTTAAGTAAATAATAGCAGGCTGTCTTAAGGCTACTGAATGCCTGGGTGCCCTTCTGTCCATTCTGCAACATATTGTAATACTAAAATAAGTTTTGAAGTTGTGTCTAAGCAAATAGGTAGCGTTATCAGTTTCAGTGCTGAACTTCCATGCAAATGAATTACGGAAAGGTTAAAATCCTGTGTTCATGCAGCCTCTATTATCCGAGTTCTTTTTAGCAGTAAAATAAGCCACTTTAATGTGTATTCATAGCATGTAAGTGAGACAGCAGTAGCTGGAGTGGTCATTAGAAAAGGCATGATGGTCCGCAGCAATAGATCAGCGCAAGCAGCCGGTGTTACGTAAAACCTTTTTTTTTTTCCTCCCTGAGTTTACAGTATCCTTTCTGCCATTTCTTGCCTTTTGTGGTTCTTTTTTTTTCAACCGTCTCTGCTCCGCAGTCACCGTAGAACACTTTGGATAAGCAAATGGTGTCCTAGCACATAAAACCCCAACATGAGATCATTTGTCATGTGGCGTTGTTGGCAAAACGTAACCAGCCAGACTATGGGGGCAGTATCTCTTCCGTGGTCAGTTAAAGGACAATGGGCCATACCTGCCAGGCAGACTGGATCAGAATACGTCTGTCGATGGAATCATGTCAGTATTCTCGTATGTGAAGAGAGATGTGCTGCAAATACAGCAGTGAAGCCAGGGGGGGATTATTATGGGGTGCAGATGGGGATGGATCATGTGGGACGGACAACAGATAGTCTGTAGAAATGTATTGTACCTTACCCAGAGGGATCATGGGTTCATGAAGAAGGAAGGAAGGGAGGGGGCCTCACAGGCTCGTGACTCACTCTGTTACACCCACACACAGACACTGAAAGAGAGGACAGTCAGATGCAACAAAAAAAAAAGACATCTACATTTGCTTTCTATCAGCTCCGATCTACTGCTACAGTACAGTATGTAGGGTATGAAACTGTATTTTTGACTTCTAAAACTGTTATTTTGATCGCGTTTATGGATGTTGCTGGTAACCCAGATGTCTCCTGTGTGTCTCCAGGCTCATCTCACCCCGAGCTTCGAGGTCCGTCGGTGCCCAGCTCCCCGTCATGTACACCCAACACACCCACAATGCTCTGCAGTGGCAACTCCGAATCCAACCTGAACACGCCGTTTAACATCCACCTCAGCTCAAGCCTGAACTCCAGTTACCACACACAATTTTCTTCCTCCACAGGTTGGTCCACGCTGTCGAAATGCACATCTCTTTATCTCTACAATAGCATACAAATGTTCTGTGAATGTGTATTACTAAGTCGACAATAAAAATAAAAATCTCCAAAAAGCAAGTTAAAGATATGTTCTTTTTCAACATTACATTATATATGGGAAAGCATATTTTATATGTGCACGTAATTTATTTTTAACTCGTCGTTAATGCAAATCTTTTATTAGAAGTGCTCAGAGTTTCACAGATAACTTTATTCTGTTTCATTCTTTATTTGTCCTGTCTTTAGTTCCCTGAGGTATCATTACTGTCTCATCAGCCGTCTGTCAAAGTTCATTCACAAATCTGTGGAAAATAAAAGTATATTATAGTATGTGAGAAGCCTGTTTCTCCTGTAATAACATTTTAACAAGCCAGTTCATGGACTCCAGTTCATCCTTTATGCATTTTTGTTCAAATTTTTCCTTTATGTTTTTCTTTTCTTTTCTTTTTATATGAATTTTAAACACATTAGCATGCAGAACTAGACGAAAGCAATAAAGCAGCCAACAGCACACAAACGCCAACCTCAAAGCACCAAGACATCATTTTATGATATGCATGTCAGGGCATGAAGCAAATATTTACCTTGATGATGTGAAGCAGTGATCCCCGACATCACTGCAGCAGCTGCAGACAGTATAACAGAAAAAAAAATCCTGACAGCAAATTGCGTCAGTGGGAGTGGCGCTTGGAGCACGAACATAGCTATTTTGGCTGAAAATCATGAAACTTAATTTGTTAGCAGATGTTTGACATCTTAAATACAAGGGATGTTGGATAAATGTTGAAATGAGCAGAATGGGAGTGCAGGAGATTTCCCTGCCTGGACTACCTGGAAAGCTTTCTGCAATGTTTTTATTTTACTTTCCCTCTGACTGAAATATCTTCCATGTCTTTTTTTTTTTTTTTCTCTCTATCATCTCAGGTACAACCCCAGGCTCTCCATTTTCCAGCCATCCAGAATCCCCTTCCTTCCAATCCTGCTCTGGCTCGTGGAGCGATGAATGCACGATTTGCTACGAAAATACAGTAGACACTGTCCTCTACGCCTGTGGACACATGTGTCTCTGCTACACCTGCGGCCTCAAGCTTAAGAAGATGGCCAATGCGTGTTGCCCCATCTGCAGGAGGACAATCAAAGATATCATCAAGACTTATCGAAGCACATAGGTTGATGTGTGACATTGTCAGGTTAAGCTAAAGACTTTGTTAAAGCCATGTAAGACTTTGTAAAAACACAACACAAGTGGGAGACCCGCTTCTTTGTGTGTGTTTAATCTGGCTCAGGTACTCTACAGCAGGACTTTAAACTCCATCATTACAACATTTTAATTATGTAATACTGAAAGCACAACATTGGAAGCTCTCTTTGGGTTGAGCGAGATTAATCAGATACTGCAAAAGCTACTCCAAAAACAGCACATCTTGACCTAGAGTTGAGCTTATACCTTTTTTTTTTTTTTTTAAACAAGATGTAAAATTGCACAATGCCATTTGTACATATTTAATTTGATGCTATCTGTTTCTATCTATCTTTGACGCTTACAACTTCTGCTCATTGTTGCCGCCTTAGCAACTTAGACTTAGACTTTTTTTTTTTTTTTTTTTTTTTTTCCAAATAAAGCAAATAGCACTGAATTTGAGGTTGGAAAACCATGCATAAATTCCACTGTTGCCAAAACTGCCCCACTAATGCAAAACACATGTGGCTGCAGCCTGACCGTGAGCTGCATGTGGTAACTAACTTTCTCTGAGTCATTTTTACACTTTAATACAGCCAAAACCAAAATACTGTCTCTTATAATTTTATTAGATGCCATTGCATATGTAAAATCACTGACAGCAGGTTAATGTGTGGTCTTTACTGGTGTTATTTCAGTTACTATTTCTGACTCTCACTGTGCTATCTGATAACAGAGCCAGAAAAAAATATAAAGAACTGCAACTGCTGACACAGGTTGGCATAAGGTTGTGTGAATATTCTTTGTTTTCTATTGTACTTGTAGCAATATTAAAATAGTAAGCATTCTTACAAAATATTTAGTAATATAGTGTATTGGCATCAAAAGGCATAATTAGTTGGGCGTATCATCTAGCCTTACCTTGACCTACTTTTGCTGAAGAGAAAGAGATATCTGGAGAGGCATCTGTCACACTTCCTGCAGGGTAACTCTTCATTCTGCTGGTGATAGCATTATCAAGTAAAGTAAGATTGTCCAGAGCCGTGGAAAATAAGAAAGAAGCAATCTATGGTTTCCTCCAGCTGCTCCTCCATTGCTTGTCAGGAAGCATCGAGTCAAAGAGTTGTTTCAGAGGAAGAATCAATTCGCTCCTATATGTGAGAGAAAATCAAGTCATGATAGTTTTATTTGAGATTTCCACAAGGCATCGAAATATCAGTGAAAAGTGATTAGAAAGACTGAGAATGAGGGGTTGTGAAGAAAATGCACTTTGAGCAGGGATGTAAAATGAAACCTAAACTTTAAGGCTGAAGAAATTCTTAAAGTCTAATGCATCATAAGTGAAATGCTTTGCTGAATATCTCCAGCGTAAGTTCTTCTCTGAACTTAAGGAAGGGTGAGACTGGGAAAAGCTTAGAAAAGCATGAATGTTGTCACCAAACAATGCCAGAATTGTGGTGACTCGGGATGGAAATTAGGGAGGAAGGGATGATGATGTCTGCTTGAGATGGAGATGGTGGTGAGGCGAGCGTCTTAGATTAAGGTCTGTTTCAGCATACAGAAACCGCTTGTTCATTCAGATGTCAAGGTGCATGTCCTGCTCCTTGACAGCAGTGCCCACCAATTCTGGCTATGTGCTGAAATTGCACAAAAAGGCATCCTAATAAACAATGGTGGACAGTGACGTGTTTTTAGAATGCTGAAAAAGCACATTAAGATGATGAATCAACCTCTTCATCACTATAAGACTCCCCTGAAAGTCCATGGCTCTGCTTACTTCGGGTTACTCTCTCATCTTTCATATGGATATGAAATTGCAACACAAACATGTGACTCAGCGATGGCATATTTATGTACTTTGCTTCAGGATGCAACTTGTTCATGCTAGAATTTAATGTTCATACCAATTTCAGAGTGCTGCTCTCCAATGGTAAAGAGCAAACGGCAAGGATATTTTCACTTGTCACATTATGTACTAATTTGAATTGTAACTAGGTTCAAGGTATTTTCAGGTGTTATTTTTGTGTTGCTGAAACATTACAATAGTCGTTGAGTGAAGGGATTTTGTTTCTGAAGTGTTGAAGCTTGTCATCTCATCACTGTGGAGGGAAAATGAACATTTACAGGTATATTGTATGACGCTTATATAAAGTCTGCAGGTGTGCCTTTTTAAAAGGTGAAATCTTGGACAGACTTTAATCTGCAAGGCTCTTCATTGTGAAAACCAAGAGGAAACCAGGTGTTTATTTTTCGTCATTTGTTCATGGCCGTGGCGTGTAACGTGAGCAGGTTTAACCACACGTATAATACAAGTGTGTCGTATTTGGTGTGGAAGCAAGCGCTTGATATCGGTGTGTGGATTCCGGCACTGTTGCAGGTGAACTGTTTTAAATATCGCCTCATCTCCTCTTCTGTTTCTGCATTGCACCGTACTGGAATTTATTGTGAGTACTGAGAGATGCAAGGCTTTTACATTTACTACTTGGCTATGTGTACGTTTTTTTATTACGACCAAATGTTACCAGACAGAACATAACAGAAGTAAAACACAGTCGAGAATTTTTAATAGAAAAAAAAAATGGTAGTGAGGTTTGTTACCATAACTGTACATTATGAAGTTTATTTATTTTTTCAGTACTACTAAATGTCACTGTTTGTTTTGTATGCGTGACTGACGTGTCCGAAATGTAAGATTACCATTTATTTTAAGTTTGCATACTGTACTACTATAAGTGACTTTGGTGATCTTTCGTTGTCAGCTGATTTTTTTTTTCTTTTCTTTTTAAGTTAAATTTAGAAATATATGTAATATTTTTACATTTTGGGAAATTCTTATCCACTTTGTGGTGGAAAGTTAAATGAGAAGTTCAATACCACTCTCAAGTGTACTGCATGTATCCAAGTAATTGAACTCAAGTACAGTACTAGACTATAATTTAAACAAACAAAAATATAAAGCTAAATATAAACTAAAGTGGCAAGTGCCAGTGTTTTAAGAGACTAATTAAATAAATGCAGGTGGACGGATGTGCTGGTATCCTTCCATTAAAGAAAGAAAAAACCCACATTGGTCACTAAACATATGTGAACTTCACTTGATTAATTCTAATCACTTTACAGGAGTTATTTATTTTTTATTTTTGTTTCATGATTATTAATACTTGGCAAGCTACTACAACCGAACTTTCCAAAAAATAAAAAATAGCACGGTGCTGTTTAAAGCAATCTTTTTAATATTATATTTAATTTAAATTGCAAAAAAAAAAAAAACTACAACAGTATGACAAATGTTGCTGCAGAGCAACATGATTATGAAATGTGATGCCAGCAACATACTTCCAAAAAGTTCAAAGCAGTTACCCAAAAGATTAGAAAGGTTGTGCGATGCTGAAACAAGATATTTGGGGAACATTTCACAATTAGAATTAAAGCCAGCAGGCCTGTAACATGATTAAAAAAAGAGCATCCCATAGAGAGAGAGCGTCCAAGAAGTGAAGATGGAGTGCAGTTCACCGCTCTGTTAAAGGCTCTGTTGTTCAACAGCTCAAGAACAACATTTCTTTTGTTTCTTCTGCAAATAATTTTGCAGAAAAGAACAGCAGCGCATAGTTCAAAAGCCAGTATGTAATAAGGGTATCGGAGAGCATTTATTCACATGGCACGGGCAATTCGCACATCTGTGACTGAACCATAAGTAGAAAACAATAACGGATTTGGAGCAGTGCCACGCAACGTCCTACATCCAGTATACCGCAGCAGCATGACTTCATAGCTGAAGAGTCGGGTGGCTAAACTAAAGCATTTGTTATGAAATCAAAACAACAAAATGCCCCACTTTCAAAACAACAATGGCCTCCTCAGTTCCCAGATGATGTTAAAAGAAGAGGAGATGTAAAAACACTGATGTGTGTTCCTGTTCTGACTGAATCTTTCTACATGCTTTTTAACTTCAGCATCCATTTGACTTGCTGTCTTTTTAGCATTTTAATGATTTACAAGTCATAACACTCGTTTATTATTTACACTGACACTGTCAGTTCTGCTCTGGATATGGGGTTGTGTATGGAAAGAAAAGAATACCCAGCAGAATAAAGGTGTCAAAATGAGTTAATCCTCGTCCTTTCTGAGATTTCAAAATGTTGCTTGCTCCCTCGACAGAGTCTACCAGCTCTGATCATGTGGTGAGGGTGGTATTGATCTCGTCATCCGCGTCCCAAAATGTTAAAAGTTTGGCCTGATACCATATATTAAAATATGGTGTAAGCGTTGACATAAATCTTTATCTTTAAATTTTCTTTTAGTAAATAGACTAGTAGTGTTTCTTCTCTTCCAAATGTGACCAAATAATTTGTCCAAAACTATACAAAAAAAAAAAAAAAAATGGTTATGGACGGTATTGTATATTTGGCATAGAATACGCTTTGCCTTTGGTTTTTTGGGGCTTTTGGGCTTTTGATTAGTTGTTAAAACAATCTAAGTGGTAACTGAATTTGCTGGTTATGTTCTGTTTGTTAAATAAAAGCTATGTCTGCAACACTGGCTTCACTTTGTATTTGCTATGAATTCTTGTGCAGCACAAACGCATGTGCACAAATCTGCTGGTATCCTTCCATAAAAGAAAGAAAACTTCACAAAAGTCAGTGAAATAACCTGAAACTGACGGGATTTTGGTTCAACGGTCATTTCAGACTCATTTTGAGCTGAGACTCATAATTTTTGTGTAAGCAGATTTAACACATTTTTGTTTGTTTCTTAAGGAATTATTATTCAAAGTTTTTTATATATTACTTTTATTCTTTAGAGTACCATTGTCCATGTGTGTAGAGAAGAGCAAGTTGTTCAAATACAGATCTCCTTTAGATGCAAAGCACCACCATTCCTCTTTTTAAGTCCAGATGTCTGACACTTAATTGCAACAAAAAAGGCAAATTCACCATTATTATTTCATTGATTCAGTTCTTTTGATGTTTCTTGCCACAGAAAGATTTTGAAGTCAGTCCGGCACTAGTGGGGAATCAAAATGCTTTAGTACAATTACCTTCTTTCATGCACATTTCAAACTGCCTTTGTCTTAAATTACAATAGTGTGAAATCTTAAATATGGCCAATTAAAGGCATCCTGTACAACTGCTTTTATCAGTTGTCACAATTTGAGAATAATCCTTTAACAATTTTAAGTTTGCAAACCAAAACACACCCTTTAGTGCCGTGAAGGAAAACAAAAAATCAATCTTTCCTTTTTTTTTCTCTGGAAACTTCTCTGTAGCTGTTACAAGTCCTTCCCTGGGTCTAGTAGTTAGGATGTTCTCAGTCACGATCTTGGCAAACATTGCACCATATACTACATGAATAACAAAGGGAAGGGCTTTTAGTAAACAGCTATAACTCACAGAGAAACTGTTTACAGTTGTGCTGTGTAGACCTGGCTTGAGTGAACATCTTATATTATTTACTACCCTGCTGGCCTGACTTTACTGCTGCACTGTCTCCAATCTACCAGTACAGCCCGTGACGTCCCGACATGAAACAGGCAGTGGCAGCTGCCACTTATGGCCAAGATGTGAGAAGGAAATGAACAACCAGGGTCTGTGAGAGGGACATGAATAAAGTGCATCTCACTGGCGTCTGTGTAAGCACAGACTTTCCACTCAGACCTCTCAGTGAACCTGGCTCTCAGCCTTCTGAAGGACTTGGCAGCGTTGTTAGAGGTGTGTTGCAGCCTTACTGCCAGATAGATGCTTGGTCAAACACGTACACCATCTATCAAGGTATCAAATTTGCATTCCAAAAAAGCAGGACTATATCCATTGTGAATTTTAACTAGCCATCGAATGATTTGAGTTTGGTCCTCTGCTGTGTCTCTTTTAAACCTCTGGAGTTAATAGGGAAATAAAATCTTTTCCATAAGCAGATTTGTTGCATTCATGGACAAACTGCAAGGAGTGGCGCAGTTTAAATTTTAAAAGTACTACTTTCTTTATGACCTAAGATATGAATGGAGTCGTTACACCCTTACACTATTTAACCACATAGTTGATAAAGTCACAAGTGCAGACAGCCTGACGCGGTCTAAGATGCTGAGTGATGCTGCCCTCCAGTGGCCGGAAACACTTCATGCACTTCAAGCGCTAGAAAGAAAATCGCTAAAACAACACAGACGTGTGAAGTCAAATATGTTCAACATATACCCGCTTTTATTTTCTATGTTTTTGCTCATTTTAACTCTATTAATATAAATGCTCACAGTAAAAGTTGTATTTGTTTGTTTGTGTCACATTAAGTCATTTTTAATTATTCACTGTAGGAACGAACTAGATTCTCTGTTTTACTTTATTTCTTTATTTGCAATTTCTAGTAAAAAATTATAACATGAATAATTTGATTAAACGCAATGTTTTCAGGGCTTTAAACCACATTTTTTATCCTTCAGCAGTGGAGCTGCTGGAGACCTAAATGAACAACTTCAGACCCAGGAATCAGTGATTTTGTCTTTCTTGTTCACCACAAAATTTCACACATAATAAAAAAAAAATCATGTTTATACATGAGGCTATTAACCTTACTGAGTCATAAAATCAGCTGCACATCTTTCATTTCCACCCTCTCCTTCCTTACCAGGCAACTTGCAAGCTCAAAACACAAATCTACACAAATAAGGCATGTAAAAAAAAACAGACATCTAAAATTAGCTCCAAGCCAGCGAGTGTCTAGAGGTCTCAGAGAGGAAGAGCAGCATCTCGTATGGACATACAATAAAGCAGATTAAATTCTTTTGGGCGGGGAATCTGATTATATTTCAAGCATCAACTCCAAGATATTATAAAAGCAATATGTGGTATCTGTGGTATCCAGCGTTTTGAGATGTAATTTCTCTGATTATAGCTGAAGTGGCAGTGGCTGTATTGTAATGCTGCAATATTGTACATGCCACAGTGGGAACTTTTTGCTTTCTCAGTTGCTGCTAAATTAAGCAGCACAACACCACAGAGTGAAACCCATCTAAACCAATGTCAGTTTCTTTGGTGCTCCTAAAGCTAAAACTGTCTGGCTCCGGGTAAAAAAAATTGAGGTGGAATGCTGGGCGACCCGGTATGATCTCATTTATTTGCACCTAGCTGGTCAAACACTGCAGCTGTATTTTGTGTGTGTGTGTGTGTGTGTGTGTGTACACAGAGAGGTGTGGGGCTATACTAGATCTTTCACTTGCTCAAAGGCAGAAAGAAAATGGGAGAACTGACATTCCCAGTGATTACAGCCTGTGATAAAGTGTCATTACATTGTTTATTACACGGCACATTACTTTGCAATTAATTCAGATGATAATAACTCCCTTTGCGCAGCAATTCGACACATAATAGAGACAAATGCCTTTTAAGTACACTTTAAACACTGAAAGGAATAGGCTAATTTTATTTTTCCTTTTCAAAGTGTCTGTAGTGTGTTTTAGGTGCATCCAAATATTGTATCAGTACATAAACTTCCAGCAATTAAAGTTTTTTTGTTTTTTTTTTAATTATAAAGGCATACGGAAGATGGCAGATGATGTTCATTAAAGTTAAATTAGGAGACCAGATTGCTACTGAAACAAACATGCTTTATGCACAAAACACAGACTCTAAATGATGGAAATTTGTCTTCAGAAAATGAGGGTACTCAAATGTTCAAAAGTGCATTTATTAAAGTCATTCTTTTGGCACTTCAGTTATTAAACCCGGTCAAACAGTAAACATAAAACAAAAGTGAGCATCCAAAAAAAGAGAGTTTTGTTAAATTTACTGCCCAGCAGAAATTCAAAGTGTATTTTTTAATAGAGCAGTTCTGTTAAAGCACGTTTCATAATGGTTTTTAAGTCATGAATAAATATAATTTTCACTGGCATAAGAGACGTTGGATTTTTTTTTCTTTTTTCTTTCTTTTTTTGTTTAAAAAAAAACCCGGGGAGCTCATCAATAAACGTTTTTAACTTTGAGGGGAACAAAATACTGGAAATCAGAGATGCTCAATTTGTTTCATAAACGCAATATTACAAAATTAGATGGATAAAATACTTTACATAAAAATGACATACAGAATGAGGATATATATATATATATATTTATATATATATAAAACATGCAGCACCAAGATGAGACTAACAGGAAGCAGCTTTGGCAACAACAGACTTCTTTAAGGAAAGGGAAAAGAGAAATGTTAATTTCAACAGCTCAAGGCATCGTCGGTATAATGAATTACTTTGGACATGCAGTAAGCTATAAGTTCTTAAAAAGTGTTTAAAAATGACATTAAAAACTAACGGGTTAAAGGGTTGACATCTTTCAAGTTAAATGTAACTGCTGTATTTTTCAATACAGTATCACTCAATCATTCTTCCGCTCGCTGGTGTTCTCTTTTGCTTTGTCGCCAAGTCCCAACATGTGATTGCAAAGTCTAAAAATACTGTATCGTGCAGACTCGTTTGACCAGATTTGCAATTGTAATTTAATCTGGCTGTGTGTTTGGGTGAAAGTACCTTGTTCACAAAATAAAAGCATCTGTTAGAGAAGTCTCAACACGCATGTCCGGAGTACTGCCAGCTCCACATGAGTGCTAGTGCTTTTTCTCGAGGTAATTTGAGGGAACCCATCCTTTTCTTGGTCTAGCATTGTCCAGAACCTTGCAGTACCACCAGCCATTGGGGTTTTTTTCAAGAACCTCTAGATTTGTTCCCTCAGGAAATCCCATGGTCTCCTCATCACCAAGGTAATCTGCTATGGAGACATACACCTCTGTGAGGTTTTTATGGGTGATGTGAGGCTTTGGCTTCACCGTGGAAACAGGAAGGACATTCTTCTGACAGCTGAGGCCCAGAGATTCAGAGCTACCTGTACCAGATCTGTTCCTGTTGGGCAGTGCTATACTGTTTGGTGCCAGGCTGCGAGGAACCGTGCCAAAAGAGGCATTGCGTCGAACTGTGGGGCTGGCACGTGGATGGTCTGTTAAGTTGAGGGACTCGTTTCTCCTGAGAGAGCCAGCAAGGTTGGGACCATCTCTGATTGGGGCTGAGATGAAGACAGACTGAGGCCTGACAACCTGCTGCTGTTTGGTGTTATTCTGCTTCAGTGAGCTGAACAAGCTGGTAGGTTTGGAGAGACCACCTGGAGGCTTTGAGGGGATGGGTGGCATGACTTTTTTAAGGTTTTGGTTGATGTTGTTCAAGACACGCACTCTTTGTTCGTTCTTCTCCAGGCTGTTGGACTTGCTGAGGCTTCCAGGTTTAGTCGAGGTGCTGTCAGATTCCGATTCTGTCATGTCGTCTTGTTGCCTGACCGGTTCCAGGTAATAAGTTGGAGCCCAACCCTCTGTATCTCCCCACCGGACATACCACCATCCACTTTCCTGCTTCTCCAGCACCTCTACTTCCACTCCAGCTGGGAAGCTGAGTTCAGAATCTTGGACTTTTTCATAGGGATCTGTTGTGCGGTAAAGGTTGCAGACTTCCAGGTCAGAATCACCCCGACTGCCCTTAGAATAGTTGGAAGAGAGATCGGACATGCTCTGAGAGGAAAAGGAGTCTTCCGAAGAAATTACCGAAGCTGTCTCTGAGTCTTCACCTTTAGTTTTGGTGCCATTCTTCAGCTGACCTGTTGGCCGCAGCTGTTTTCTCAAGGTGCTGATGTCCATCTTCTCTGCACTGGATGCCTTAGCGAGTTGTGGTTTAGGTCTCACCACTGGTCTTAGCTTAGAGGAAGACTTGGTGGAAGATGTCTTGCTCTCATCCTGGTCTTTCTTTGGTCTGAACACATCTGGGGCGGACTCAGTGGAGGCAGATTTGGGACTGGATGCCTCCTCAGGTTTTGGTGAAAATGCTCCGTTTAATTCGGTCTTGAGTTTGTTGCCAGCAGGTTTCCATCCACCTGATATTGGGTTTGCAGTCTTGCCGGTTTCTGACAGGACACTTGTCTTGGAAGAGTTTGAGTCTCTGCTGCACTGCCTTTCTGGGGTCTCCCTAAAGGGGCGGAAGCCGTCATTTTCATAGATACACTCCTCCTCTCCCTCCGCCTCCCCTTCCACCTCATGGCCATCCTCAAATGACTCACTCTTGAAGGAGGCACTGTGGAGCGACGAAGCTGGAGATGGCTTGGAGGACGGATGAGATCCCTTTTCAGAGGAGGTGTCCTCATTCTTTGCATCTACCAGAGAACCTTCTCCCCGGAGAAATTCAAACTCAGACTCCAGGTCCAGATCGCCAATAGCAGGGACATCATACTCTGGTTCCTCATACACCGGCCTCCCAGGAGATACCGGAGACTCTGGGGCCTCAGATCCAGGGCTGCTGGGAGCTGCAGTCTCCACTGAGTCCTGTTTTTTTACTGGCGGGGCTGGAGGGGGAACTTTCGGGCGACACAGAGTACTTGTTCTTCGATTCAAGTTGGGTTTTTTACGTTTGTCTATGTAGGAGCAGGGAGCCCAGCCCTCCTTCTCACCTATCTGGACATACCACCACCCACCAGAATTCTTCTCAATAACCTAAAGTAGACAAATAAAAAAAAACAAGCTTAGTTTTATTTTAATCTGACTGAAATTTTATTTGGGGGGGGGGGGGGGACTACAAAGTTAGGATGAGTAAACCAATACAGCAAGAGATACATGGGTAGCACTATGTTCCTCTTGTTCCTAAAGTTTTCCTTAAAAAAGTGCTTACCTCTGCCTTCTGTCCTCCATTGAAACTGATTCCATCAGATATACAGGACTGGAAATCTGCAATAGTGTAGTACTCTGCTTCAACTGCAGGGGGCTCTGGAGGGGAGGGCAACTGGAACCCCTACGTGGAAAATATGCAATCTGTTAGACTGAGCAGTGGTTAATGGACAGTAACTGCATTTATTCAGGTACAGTAGCCTACTGCAATTAAGTCCACTTAAAGAGCAAATTTACTTGAGTATCTCAGTTTTTTTTAATAGCTAGTACTTAAGCAACTATACAATAGCAGCTCTTGCACATTTGAAGATTTAAACTGTACTAAGATATAAACTATTTCTTTTTATTAGTGTAAGTAAGAATTAGACAAAAGTCGTTACATTTTTTGGTTCACCCTTAAATTACTAATAAAAGTAAACCTCAGACGCAACCATTACCAATCACACCATATCAATCAATAAATAAAAACGAAGAGATGGAGTGACTAGAGGGAGCGTCCGATGACGGAAATATACAACACACTTACGAGGGTTGCATCTCTTCGAGGAGGAGGTTTTTGCCTTAAGACAGGAGAACCTGCAAGAATAAAAAAAATTAAAAAGCTTACCATTTTGTTACTTAAAGTAGATACTTAGAGATTGTATAAAAGCATCCACCTACAGATGCTCATGTTATTCAAAAAGTAAAGCACTGAATTTAAAAACAACTGACCAATTTCTACCCGGTGTGGGGCTATACGGGCTACAGCTGGCGATGCAGGCTCCGCTTTGCTTTTTCCATCTTGTGGGGCATTAACGGGGCTGGAGTCAGCGCAGAGGATTGGCATGCTGATCTCCTTCCTGGCAATCTGAGGACTTTCTGGGACACCCTCGGTCTGCACATCCTTCTCGCTCAAGGTCTTCTTGTTAAGCAGGTTGCTGATCTCCATGATGTTTCCTATTATTTCCACAGGGCCCGTTACTGTCTTTTTACGAGGAGAGAAATCATCCTTCACCTTCTTGAGGTACGAGGCCGGAGCCCAGCCCTCCTTATCCTGATACCTGACAGGTAAAGGAGAAAATGATGAAATCATAGACTCTTTGTGGAAAACGCAGTCAAAAAAAAAAAATGTCCAAAGCAAGAAAGTGTAAAACATTACCTGATAAACCACCAGCCTTCCAGGTTCTTCTGAATCACCTCCACAATGACTCCTTTCTCAAAAGCAATTTCATCTTTGCCCTGGCCGGAGTACGGCTGCACTGATACGTACTTCTCTTCTGCCAAAGGAAAGAATCGCAACAAAGCTAAACTTTGACAGCCATGAGATTTCTGAAACAAAAGAATAAGTGAGCAACGGAAAGAAAAGAACTGTCAACATGCCCTATTTTAAAGACTTCATATATCTTTATGCTTTTAGTTATAGACGTCATATATCTTTATGCTTTTAGTTATATTCCAAATCTCTTGTGATTCATTAACATCAGTTTAATGATTTAAAAGAGAAAAGAGGTCTATCTGCTTTTAACAGGCTCTGCTTTCTGGCATGTGGTTCAGCTGCCACATGTGCATTTCTTCCATGTTTTTGGCACGTGGAACTGGACTGTAATATTTCTATTATGCAAGGGAATTTTATATTGTAGTAAGTAATACAAGATACCATTAATTACTGCCTTTCTGGTCTTTCTTTTTTTGCATTTAAAACAGCAATTTATCTGGCATTAATTAAATAGATGCATGATATATTAGGTAGCTGTGTAGGAATGTAATATAAACATTATTATGCACGATGCATCGTGCAGAGCTCATGTGATTTCTAACACAGAGAGCACCGAGGAACCCTGGTGGTGGAGCATCGGTTCAAATTATTCTGACTTAAAATGTTGTTACTCTAACGATCACACATACGTGTTCTTCCATTCAAAAATATATCTCAGTGTAAGCGATAAGACAGCAGAAAATCCACATTTTGTATAAACATTATAATAAATTTAATATATGTTGCAAACCCAAACCATGTTTCCTCTTTTTTGCTATTGTTGCTTATGTATTAGCTGAAGCTAAATTTACAGGAGGCATAAGGAAAACTAAAAAACAGATATATTTTATTTGCTTGAGTATATTAATGGGGGTCTGAAGTGACGAGCAACCTACAAAGTAAAGATAACATAATCCCATCACGTTCACGCTGAGCTTCATACCGTAGGTCTGAAAATATGTATAAACACAGAGCCAGAAGATCAATATCTGGAACGAACAGATGCTCCCTCACAAACATATGCTCAAAAATATACAATGGGTTGTATTCTCCTGTCTCATCTATTTCATTTGCCAGTGACCTCACGTTCCCCACAACGACCAAAACACAAAAAAAAGTCTATTCCCAGTTATCCGCATTGTCCATTTTCATCCTGCATCTTCAATGGCGCCTCTTTAACCTATTTGGACTTGAGGCGTCTGAGAATAACACTTTTTAATAACATATTTCTGTTAGGTTTTTGTGCGCTAGTGTATATAAAGGGTTTCAAGGTTCACTGAGTGTAATATAAGTCCATTTATATGGATCCAAACATCTGGTGTGAACAACCTCAAAAGAGGCACAGCCCACAAAAGATGGAAAAGAAGTAGAGTGAAGTGGCTCACGTTACCTCCAAAACCAGCTGCTGAGTACAGAGGTGTAAAGACGAGGCTGAAGAAAGACCTGTGGGGCTGCTTGTCTTTGCTATTTACTTTCAGCTCTCTACTATCGTCTTTCCCACAGAATATTGCAATAGATACAGTACTTCCTGAAAATGTTATCAAACTATGTGAGCAATGTTATCCATCTCTCTAACTTGAGTTAGATGGGTAGAGATGGAGGAAAAGTACAGCATTTACAATGCACAATCAGTGTCCTTGGTCCTGAGTCAGGGGGGACACCTCCTAACTCGGCACATAAAGCAGAGGCACCATGCTGATTTATGTATTCCCATAAGGCCAAGGGGCTTAGCAAAGTCATGGTTTCCTGTCATTATGGCAATTCCTGTATAAACATGGAGACCAAAGGGGGGGAAGATGTGTTCAAAAAGCCCAAGAGCCCAAATAATTGTGCTATTCTGTGTGTCAGTGGACAAGTATCGACACTGTGGCAACTTATCCCGTTTTCCTTTTTCTCCACCCATTTCCAAGGTTGCGTAGGAGCTGAATGTCTGAGGAAAAGCAAGTCCTTGCGCATGCATACCTCCAACAATACACAATATATCTGTATGCTTCTTTTTATTGGGTTTTCTGGCATCTTTGTGGAATCCAGGAGTGCATTAACGGGAAATACGGCACCAGATGTCACATTAACCACAACATGAATCCAGTACATCAGTTTCATAAATGACTTGTATGGAGCCAGTAACTTACTAGGCCTTTTTCTTTTAAAACACAGACCAGTGTTTCAATCATAGGGTGTAAAGTCTCTGTCTTAAAAAAAATAAAAAGTAATAACAACTATAATAATGGATTCTGTTAGCAGAACATGTACCAGTTTGGGACTGAGAATGTGACATTAATAAGGCTCTTTGCGTCTCGGTCCATGCTGGTTGCGATCTGCACCACAGCAGGATAAATGTCTGTTTCTGCTAGAGCACACACTCATTAGACATCTACATGCACGCTTCATTTCCTCGTGAAAAGTAAAATATGGCCCTAAAATGCAGCCTAAGGCATTCCAAGGTCTATTATGCAACTACTTTCAGATGAGCGGAGAGCGATTCTGAGAAAACTGGTTTTGGCTCACAGACTTCAGTTGTAATGAAAACGCTTACATGGAGCAATTTTGCAACTTAATATGAGCTTAGCATCAACAATTGGCATATGTAAAATTGCTGATTTCACCTTTGCGTTCAAGGCTTTTTATTTTTAATATGAACATCAGTTAGTGGTTAGTTGTGGTGGATTGTGGCTCATGAAAAAATGCATTTGTTGAAAGACAACACAGGATGCAAGACGGAACAAGTCGAGTCATGTGATAAAAGACAATGGATAAGACAGCAGGAGGAAAACAATAACAAAAAGAAAGAAAAAGGAAGTAGGGGAGGGAGTATCATTTATCGTAGTTCACCTCGGCTCTGCTGGCGGCTGATGACACCCCCCAACGTCCATCTCCGGTCCAGCCTCTTCAGATGAGCCTTATGCCGCTTAGTAACTGACACACGCACACGGCGATCAGACAACAACAAACACAGAGACATGAAGAGCAAGCATAAAAGTTACACAAACACACAGCACACAAATGACATGGGTCATTCAAAGGAGCCCCATTATTAGCTACACGAAGGACATAAAAAACAGACCACAGAACGAAACATGATGGACAGTTAGGGTGGATGAATGGAGGTTACAGAGGAAGTGTTAAACCAAGACATCTTCTCTGTGGCTTATAATTAGGATGTTGTTAGCGGGGTTTTCGCATCCTGTCGTGTTTGAGCATCTGGGACGCACATTGCTCCTGCAGGAATGCAATCCAATTAGTGGAGCAGCTGAGAACAACACCTGTTGAAGGTGCGCGCCAAATAAGGTCCTTATTTCTCAATAGTTTGTTGATAAAACAGGAGAAATTCAAGTTACCTCTACCACTGAGAAGATTGTGAGTCACGTGCAAAAATGGGTTGAGGGTCAGGTATGTCGTTTTTTTTGGCTTTCGATGTGAGAAAGTAACCAACAGATCTGAACGAGTAACAGTAAATTATTCAAGTGGGTAATTTATATGATAATAGTTCAAAGAAATATTCATGTCCAACTTTTAGTAACCTTGTAGATTTAAAAGTAGAGTCATTTGCAAGTGGTTTCCTGCTTAGAGGACAAGATTATATGGTTGTACAATAACAGTATTATCAATTAACATGTTTCACCACCTGAAAATGAACAAAATTCAATGTTGTGTAAAACATACAATTGTGTTTTTTTTTTTTAGTTTTAAGCACTAAGACTGTTTTTCTGCCCTCACCCAGTTTGTTGCATGACTGTTCATAAACCCCTTAAGCTGGCGCACCATTGTTTTATTTTCCAGCTTTGCTACAGTTTAAACAAGCAAGATTTGAGGCATTTTGACTTTCTGACAGCCAGATTTGTTGGACAGAACCACGCTAGCTTTCATCTTTCATCTTTCATCTTTGACTGAAAAATGTAATGTGACCAGTGTTATATTTAACATGTAGAGAATACTTGTCTCCGCCTGCAGGCAAGCTGGCGTATTTTCCAGAAACTGAACATTAATCGTGATATGAATCATTCAAAAGAAGAAAGAGGAGAAGTTTTCTGGGTTTTTTTTTTTTTTTTTGTTTCACCCATTTTAAGAAATCACCAAAAATTCCAATTCCAGTTTTCTGGAAATCTGTGCAACAATGCAGTGGCACAGACTGCTGAAGACGAGACAAAGAGATGCTTTACGAGATTCATGCCATTCTCCTGACGGACTAAACACATAAAGTCTAATTACACTGACAGATTGTCCCCCCGGCAGTTATCGCAGCCAACAAACTCCAGATATCTCCAACGGGGCAGACGCGAGTGTTGAGTGGAGAGGCAACGTGTTTGTATATGTTTATATATGTGGAGCATTTGCTCTATGAAAACTTGATATGAGCTGTTTATGAAAATGTATTTGAGTTCAATTAGAGGAAATTAGGCATTTCAACCCATCAAAAAACATTTAAACTGTTTTGCTTCATCGTCTGGTGATGAGATAAATGATGATGGGTTCCATTATTACGTTGAACATTGTTACACAGTGTTCATTATTTTCGCGCCTCTAAATTGCTGTATTTTGTCCAACAACACGTTGATTAAACTTTAACTGTTCTTCTGTGCTACCTGTCACTACATTCGGTCTGAAACACAAGTTGAACTCTGCCGTTCAGGGATTAATATTGACAATGCGGTGACACTTGTTGAAGGCTCGGTAACTGTATCTGAGTAGCCTGTTAGGAGAGCTGGAAGCCGTCTTCAGCTGTGCACGTCAGTTATATAAAAAATATAAACTCTATAGCACGTAGTGTCTTTGCTACCAGGGATTCGTCTGTAACTGCAGAAACCTCACAAAAATGTAACATCAACACTCAGTATCAATTTGCACTAATTTAAACAGGTTTGACACTTTAAATATTCCATGTTATTCAATGTTTTTAAATGAAAACACATAGGTCTTTCATGAGCTGACTCCACGGTGGTCATATCACTTAATACCGCGCTGTATCGTTCCTCTACCAACTGTACAGCACATCGCTTCAGACACTGTGGCTTAGTCTCTCCTGGCGCTCCTTGCTGTTTACCCACGTCTGAATCTGCACTCTGTTCAAACGTGCTTATAATGGCAGGCAGACAGGGAGCGGCGTCCACAGCGGCCGGGCCTGAGCTGTCAGCGTAGGCCGTCTGTGGCGAGACGGCCGAAATTTTCCCAACTTTGTTACAGATCAAAGACATCTGGCATACGTGGGATCCATGTGTGGGTGCATAACAGAGTGTGTGGTCGTGTTTTTGCACGCATGGGTGTGTCGGTGGGAGGGGACACTGACTTACCTTCCCCTGCTTTTGCGGCGCCGAGCTCCAAGTCATCCCTTGTGCCGCTGTGGGAGTTGAGATAGGTGGCTGGTACCCAACCCTGCTCCTCTGCTGTGCTGACAAACCACCAACCTGGAGGAAATTGCACAGTAGCTAAGAACCACCAAGATTAATGCTTATTAAACATTTATAACTATGTATTACGTAGATATTTGACAGCTTCAGTGGGTGTGGCCTAAACATGAAAGGAGTTAAATGTCTCTTAGAAAATGCCCCTCATACCCCTATTAAATCCTTTCATCAATGTTTTTGTCATCAAGCTTTGTTTAATAAAATACCTCAAAGAACATAGGTGAACAAATAAACAGAAACATGAGGAACTTGTTTGCCATGAATCTACAACTATTTTTGCAGGGTCAGGAACAGCAGAGAGCTCATTGGCTCATTGACTGAGTTACAATGAGGTCTTGTTTAAGCTGCATTTCATCTGAATCAGTAATGAATTTCTGCAGCCAGGACACTGCGAGAGGTCTTGTAATAACTAAAATGTCTATTTGACTTGGTCTCCGTGAGTGTGACAGCTTTGCTTTGGCATTTTTATGACAACTGCATCAGCAGGAGAGGGAAACACGATAATGTCGCACTTTCAAATTGGACCCAAAAAAGTGAGCAATTGAGTTTGCAAATCTGCATGTCTGCTAATCAGAATATTTTTGAATCTGTGCTGAATAGGCACAACCAGATATAAACAATGCAAGTGTGGCCAGTCCAATCCAGATGAATAATGACAAAGCTGGCCAATATCTTCGATCGTGGCTTTAAAATAGTATTCATATATTGCACTCTGTAAAAAGACAAAAGATGAACACTATGACTGCTTTTCAACCACATTTGGACAAAATATGGCAGTGTGAGATAATTAAGATGGCAATGACTGTGGCTATAACTTAGGTCTCGTAACCAATGAAAAAAAAACACACACAACAAAACAAAGCTGAATGGATAGCATTCCCATGAAGAAAAAGGTTGAAGCATATATAATGTTCCAAGAAGAACTGACCATGGAAAAAAAAAGAGGACTTCTTGCCATGTATCACAGCTCATAGTCCTCCCATAGCTCACCGGTTGTAGAATTAATGTCTTCAATGCAAATCAGTGTTTTTTGTGCAAATAAAAAGTTGACAAAAGAAGAATGTGTTCCTTGTAAGAGAACGGAAATGTTGAGTTTTCCTTGATTGCTAAAACACTCATTAAATGTAGTCAATGAGACGCCACATGAACCACTGCTTTTTTTTTTCATCCATTCTTAAGTCTTGAACTCAACATTTTTGCTGGCACCAACCTGATTTTTTTTTTTTTTTTTGTAATCGGGTCTTAAGGCACACCCATGCTCCTTACGCATTTTAACTATAAATAGATCTGCAATTCGGAAAACGGCTATTCTCCTGTATTAAAAAAGCACACAAATAAGCAGTGAAAACCCACAGCAACAAATGAAACAAGTGACAAACAGGCTCATCTTCCAGCTGACTCCAGTACAATCTGACTACCATGTGCAAAAACTGTTCCCTCCCTCGACTACATTTATTCTTTATGGACAGTCAGTGTGCATAACTACATCAAACATGATACTGTAAGTGTAACATTTCTAAAATCCCACCATATGTAGGCACCATTAAGTCACATCACATCTGCCAGGCTGTGTCAACATTCTGCGAGAGCTTCAGAGACAAAGCTGGCAGAAAACGTGTCCTATATGTAATATGCCACACATGCACACTATTTGTTGTGGTAACAGAAATGCAGTACGGCTGACAGCTGTGTGAAGGACCCATAAAGATGACAGGATTGTTCCATGACACTTTCACAGCTGGTCCACACCGCCAGCGTACACTTTTCTATGGGAGCGGTGTGTAATGAGTCAGTGTGGTTGCACGTGATTAATACCATGAATTTATGATAAAAGTAGAAGGAGCATGTAAAAATTAATGATACACAGGAGAATAAGGTAAGATTATTGGATGCGTATATGGAAATATATGTATATAGGAGTCATGATGCAGTCATGCATCATAATAAGAATATAACTACAAGTCTCTATGGTGTATAGTAATTCATTGATGCAAGTCGACTGACATCTGTGCAGAAAAGTGTATCTGCTAGCTTTGCCTTATGTGGCGAAAATGTTTTTGTACTTAGTACGAGCTGGAAAACAACAATCCACAAAATATTTATGTCAACAACATAAACCACCAAAAAAAAAAAAAAAAAAAAAAAACAGCTCCATAACTTATTTAGATCAGAAAGATCATGGCTTTCACAAACATTTATTGATTTCTACAAGTATGACCATATGATTCGGTTTAAGAATTTTTCAGACAGTTTCATTTGATGTCATGCTTACAAAAAAAAAAAAGTTTAAATTTAGCCACTCCTAACTCGTAACACAACTGACTCCGATCGATTTTGTGGCCAAGTATCCGAGCCTGTCAGCTAAATTAAACTGGAATCTTGAGGAACCACAAATATCCTGCTGACAGACTAATGCACGTCTTTCTTGGTGGGAGCAATAACAAAGAAGTCTTTCCAGGCCTTTTTAGTGGCTTGCACATGCAGCATGCGTGATTCATGTGTAGGCTTGTTTATTTAAGTGAGGAACTTGCTAAGCTACACTACATA
This sequence comes from Xenentodon cancila, assembly GCA_014839995.1. NCBI lineage: Eukaryota > Metazoa > Chordata > Actinopteri > Beloniformes > Belonidae > Xenentodon > Xenentodon cancila. Next base: position 11,368,913 of record CM026208.1, read on the forward strand.
AAAATCACGAATCAGCTGTTCAGTGCGTCTATTTAGCATAGAATTAGAGTCCATTAAAGATGCCGTTTGGGTCTGAGCATTGCTGGGTAATGCTCCAAGATGTAGCAAGACTTGTAATGTATTCGGTGTTTGAACCAAAGCTTTGGGCTGAACAACATCGTCCAAGCCAATAAATCAGACTAAGACCATAAAAACACACAAAAATAAGAATGTCCACATTAATCAAAACAAATGAACTAAAAATACAGATTTCGTTTCGCTATAGCTGGGAGGATGCGTAATATTTTATGTGATTTTAATTGCGGTGATGCCTTAATTTTACATCACACTAAACTTAATGGAATGAAAATGCTGCTAAAGCTCATGAGGCCAATGAAAATATTAAAATTAAATCCGATGTGTTTAACGGCTAATGGAGGGTAACGTCAACTCTGTTTATGGTACATTAAATTAAATCAGCCATTATGCAGAAAGATCAGCTTGGAAAAAGTAAAAAGTCTTGAGTCACTGCATGAAATAAAAAAAAAAAGTACATCTGCAAAGTGCCATTTTTGCAGAGACATTCCAGCTGAATGGAAATGTCATGTTCACTTCAGCAAATTGACACTTGATAGAAATGTAAGCAAGCACTGTATAAAAAGAATGTGTAGGAGTGTGTTTAATTGAGAAGACTTGGCTGAGTCTGAATATACATACAAACCAAAGGCATACTGTGACTTTAACAAGCCTGAGCAAATATATGCTGCTACTAATGGCAACGGCGGCTTTGCTTGTATTTTTTCAACCATCCTTCCATATGGCAAGTGCTTAGACTGAGTTCACTGAACCGCAAAAGAAGCAATAAAAGTACCCTCAAAATGCACACCTATTATGCAAGAGATGATTTTCTGAGCATTGGAGGTTTAAATCAGACAGGTTGCAACTGCACGAAATATAGTGACAGAAAACGCTTCAGATCATTTCATCATTTACAGAATGACCGCCATACAGTTGAGAAAGGCTTTATGTTTCAAGTAACGCACACACATGACTGCAATATAGCACAGCTCATGCTATGACGAATCTTCAGGATTATTTCTCCATCAGGCCTGTGGGGTGAATATGACATAAGTTTTGGATTTCAACTTCATTTTTAACGTTTGGGCATTCTTTACTATGACGCAAGCCCTCAGTTGAGTTTATTTCAAAAGAAACAGCTGTTACGTTGGTGTCCTGCTGCTAAGGCAGCAATTTTACAGAATTACTCAAACCTGACTTTTTAACAAAATCACACTGCAAAGTCTTTGGAATTTGTTAACCTTCACTTGTATCACCGTATGACACACAAGGCCTTAAATATAAAGGCTCAGACCACAGATTTTATTACCTCACAGAGGTAAGTTTGTAGTCTCTGCTGTCAGACAGAATACTGTGCCGTATGTAACATCATGAACACAAAAAAAACAAAAAAAAAAAAAAACAAAGGTAAAACTTATGTTAACCGAGTGAGTGAAATGGTTGATTCAGCTGCTGAGAGGTGAAACAGCACACAATGGAAATTAGATTAAGAGAGCAATGTGCTGACTCTCGCTCGCTTCCGATTATCTCTACAGATGTGGGAGAAAACTGAAGCATGCTCCACGTCTGGAAATACAGTATGTGTGAGAGAGTTTGGACCACCACACCTATCAGTGCGGATCCACCGACACGTTTGGTTCCCACAGCAGTGAAACCAGACATCCACGATGAGACTACACCTGCATCTCTATCTGCGCTTGTCTATCATCCCATTGTGTGTTTCTTTCTCGTCTTCATTTTTCTTTGTGTGTCTATGTCTTGCTATAAAAAGATTCAACTTTTGCGGTTCTTCTACAGTTTCAACCACAAAAAGAAAAAAAAAGAAGACATTCAAATGCTGCTGGGAAAGTACTTTGTTAAATATTACTCAATATGACAATTATAGCTTCTCAGTCAAAATCCTGACAAAATTATTTAAAAAAAACAACTGATTTTAAAGCATAAAACAATAGAAAAACCCACAACCCTGAAGATCATGACCACAGACATCCACTTCAAATATCACTGCCTCTGCGAAGAAGAAACAAAACGGTTGCTTTGACGACGGGGCTGTGCTGCACTAAAAGGACACCAAGAAAAACTGAAATGTCTAAAGCAGAGGGCAAGTTGTAATTAAGTTTATACTTCAGCTTCCTGTTGTGAGAAACACAACTGCTTATATCAAGTTAAACGCATGCTTGAGCCTAATTATATCTCAATTAAAAAAAAGAGAGAGAGAGAAAAAAATTTAGACAACAGTAGACACACCAACACAGTTGGACATTTAAGTAAGTTCCCACTAAAACTTTCATTAAATAAAACCCAAAGACACCAGCTGGTCCGTATTCCCTCGAATGGAGCTTGGAGCAAGAGCTAACCATTGTGCATTACTACTTCATGTGAAATTGTGCATCTAAAGTTCAGTTGTTTCTTGAAGGTCTAATATGCAGCCTTTGAAACCCACCAGGTGCTGCACTATTGATCAACAGAACAAGTTCGCTTATTGCGGCAGGAATGAGCACCAAAGTGTATTTTTAATAGCAGCATTGCAACTCTTTCAGTGAGCCTCCATCAGCCTCACATCCCACTCTTTCGTCCCGAAATACTAACAAACATGCATTTACACGGTCCGTACTAAAGGAACCTTGATTTAGACGTTAATTATGTCTTTGTTAGTTCGTAAAGCTCAGACACACCAGTTGTGCTGAAATTTCAAAATCACACTCATCAAGCAAAATTGTCTTTCTACACCCAAAAAGACAGCATTATGAAAAATAGATGGCACTTGTTTTGAAAAGTGAAGCCAGTGTGGATAGATCTTAAAGGAGAATAACACTGGGATGGGCTCCTATGTATCTCAATAACGTTTCTATTTAAAAAAAAAAAAAAATTTAATCAAAAAGTCTACATCTTAAGTTTAAACATTTGTTTGTTACACTACTAGATTCTCTGGTTTTGATCAGTGTCCTCATTGTCCTTAAAATTACAAAATCTCATTAATTGGATATAATATACATATTTTGGTCCCATCGGGTTTCAAACATTACATACCAGCTTCAGCCTCCTGTCTAAATACAGTCACGTTTGCCTTCCCATAAACCTAGATGGCAATGTCCGAGTGCTGAACTCGAAGTTCACAAACCAATGGGACACCAAACTTTGTTTATTTCTTCTTTTCACTCTGTAAATGTGACATTACAGTGGATTCAAGTGCACCATGCAAACTTAAAATTATGAACACAAAAGACCATGAATGTCCAGCTTCACAGTATATGAACAACAGCATGATAATTTCCACATCTCTCCCAATAAGGAAAAAAGTTTATCACATCTTCATAAGTTTGAGCAAGGTATTTTGCAGTGATGAAAGGTGCATGAATTAAAGAAAAAAAAAAAAACAAGCTATAGAAAAGGATATTTCTGGATCGTCTATGTAAACAGATGATCTCTCCAGACTCGCTTAACTTAAAGACTATTCCACCTCTGCAAGCGCAGATGCACCAGAGAGATGTACACAATGAGTGCGGATAGTATTTTTTGGTATAAGACCTATTTTTCTCTGCCATCTGGAAACTCTATCAGCTTTAGGAGCCGTGCTTCATTTTTACTGTAATCAACAACAGATTTTCAGCTGCAACAAAGTGATTACATTTATACAACTTTGGTTTATCCCAACGCAAGTGGAAACACTAAAAAACAAAACTGTAATCCATGACTACAATCAATCAAGTGGGATGCTTATGCAACGGCATGAATAACATACTGTGACAATCCACTGCCACCCGATGTCCTACTGTAAAAACTGATGTCTGACACAAATGCAATGCAATGAAATGTCTCCCCCATCTAGCATGAATATGAGAAACACAGATTCAGCAGCGTGAAGAAGCTTTTTTTACGACCTGAAATGATGAGGAATCCAGGGACAAAGTCCTGCAGATATCGGACACCACTGTTGAGCAGATCGGAAGAAAATCCCATTCATTTCCAGATCCTGTATTCATTAACAGTAGAGCCTGTATCAAAGCACAGGAGGAAAGGCATCCAGCCCAATACACACACCTCCAGTTTTCATAGCACAGGGGTTCAATCACCTGGGTGGCGCTGGTTTGTGGAGGGGTGAGGGGCAAAAATGGCACAAAAAGACTTTTAAGAGCTAATGTTGACCGAAGGAATAACCCTCACTCCTTCCAAGCCTCTGAAAGAATCTCCTCATGGTCTGGACGACGCTGTCGCCCCCGGCTCATGTTCTCTCCAGGCTCCACTGATTTGGAGACACAGCCGTCCTTGAGCATCTCAGAGCCCGAGTCTTAAAATGAGGGCGAAGCTTAATAGGCAATTCCAGTGTACGATAAAGCTATCTTTTCATCTGCACTGCTTGACTTCTGTGCACTGTTATTGCAATTACTGTTGCAGTTACTTCAATTGCACTTTTTTCTACTACTTAAATACCTCTTTGTCTTGTTTTTCACCTTTTCTAGCCTCTAGAAGATGCAACATAATATAGCATTAGATTAGACGCCTATGCTAAAATGCCAATGAGAAACTTCCCATTACCATTTCCATATCTAAAAATACATGAAAAGGTTCTTGAGATGGTCATTAGAGCTTCCTATGTTAGGCTGTAAGAATGTGAAGGATGGGGATAATGCCGACTGAGTAATGTTTCTTCCATCTGCTGCTGCCACCTCTTCTGAAAAAATACATTTAACACTTGGCAAGCCTTGAGTATAATGTCTTCAGTGGTTTTGTTGACAAGAATTATAGGGTTTTTCCTCTGTTATACAAGGAAACGCGTTCTTGCTGAAACGGCACATACCAAAATGGTAAACTGAAGGTTCAAGCAAAAGCAGCACTTGAAGCTTAATGTTAACATTGCTGTTGGCTCTCCTGCATGCCAGATGCAGAAAACAGAATCAAGCTTGGCTGCATTTACACGTTAAAGTGTCATTGGGCTAAAATCTGCCACTTAATACAGCATTTCTAATCGGCAATCTGAGTGTCTTGACAACGCACTGTTTAGTGCTAAAGAACCAATTGTGCAGGATGGATGTAAACACAAGTTTTGTTTACTGTACTGGCACTTTTCTTTTCCCACATGTGAATATAAAGTGTTGATTCTGTGGGATTTTAACAAGGTAGCCAAACATCACCTACATTTTATCAGTTTCTCTGCTTGATAGAAACTTTTTCTTTTGTGAGAACAAATAGATGAAGTTTGACGAGAAAATGTTAAGAATCCTCCTGAAATCACACTCACTCAGTGGTGGAGATACTAAATGCCCTCTACACTGAGTAGGTGGTATTAGGAGTTTTTCACAGGATGAAAGGGATGGGGATTTGAGTTGACCCATCCAAGAAAGAAAAGGATTCCTGAAGATTATCTGGCAAGCTCTAAATTCACTGAGGCCCCAAGTCTGGACACCCATACCTATTGACTTTGTGAAAAATCTCTCATGAAATTGATCTTGTACCCTTGCGTTCACAGCCATTTCCATCGGTACAGAATGTACCGAACCAACTGCAACATGGCAAAGGCGGACTTTATGCTCTGTCTAATAAAGGAGTGTCAAAGATCCACTATTTCAAACTATCAAGATGCCTGCTGCACTGGTTACACATTGGTCAAATGTAATCTAATTTAATCTAAATCCATAGGAACCAGAATAGAGTTTGTCACATCAAAGAGGAAAATAATTACGATGGCTGGCCAGATTAGCCCACACTGTGTTTACAGTAAAATTTTTAATGCAGGACTGAGGACAAAATACCTAAATCTGCCCTTGAGGTGTAGGAAAACTGGCTCCAAGTACTACAATATTTCAACCAGTACATGCAAATAATGTTTTTCACTTCTGGCACAGTCCATCATTGAGGGGCAAAGTTTAAACCACTGAATATAAAGTGTTTTACCTGACCAACAACACTGCTAGCTTGACTTTGGTTAACATCTTTCTGATACAGTGAAAACTGAGGAGGCATCCTGGAGGATCCATTAAGCAAGTATAATGAACCAACCCCTCTGAACCACTAACTTTGGCAGGAAATTGCTTTTTCCACTTTCTCCCTGAGTTACTTCATGCAAGAGTCTATTCCTTTTTTGAGCATCCCTTTCTGGCAGACGCTTAAAAACAGACAGATGATATGATTGCAGAAAGAGTGAGGACAAAAGTAGTGACTGAAATTAAAATTGTTCCGCAACAAATAGTCACTTCGTTAGATATGGCCTATGTTTTTGTGGATGTGGGCTAACTAGTAACTTTAGGATTATCATTCAGTTCAAACTATAAGAGCTGCAACAAATCATCCAGCCATCTCTGGTTTACTGCGCTGATTTACCACAACTGCACCTACTTCAAACCCAACAAACCAGCAAGCTGTAGAAGCTACTGTTCCAACCGAAACAAAGACCACAAGACAAACTGTATCGTCAAGCCAGTGCAATGGAAAATACTCACTTGGCTCGGGAGAGCTGGCTGGAAAAGTGGAGAAAGCTGAGCTTGCTTTTAGGTCTGACCTAGATTCTCTGCCCTGTCAAAGACATACACTATCTGATCCAAGGTAAGAAAAAGTTGATAACTGCACTGGGCAGTGACCACAGCCAGTATCAATGGTACAGTAGCTTTAACAGCAGGACTTCTCTCGAAGGTCTTATGGTAATGGCAATGCAGGGTTTTAGTTTTCCATTTCTAAATCCTTTACTGTTATACTCTCATTCTTTTACACATCTATGCAAAAACCTTATCCAAAACCAATCAAACACCCAATTATTAAACAAAATTAAATGACAGAATACATCTATTTTCCACACTGTGCAGCCAAAGGTTCTGCAGGGGGACCCATGCTGGTCTAAACCTGCACAGCCTGAAGGTCTATACAGCCTTTCTATCAAATGAAGGAGACACCTTCTGTCCTTTTAATTCAGCATAATCACGATGTAGCTGTGCAATACGCTGACCCATCTGTCAGAAACCATTAAACTATTATCCTGCAATGGAACGGGTGCTATATCAAATGAGCTCTGAGATCTTCACAGCACACACCTGGTCTGGTTAGTACCCACAGGGAGATGTGGGGTGATGACACACGGCCAAAAAGAGCAGTTTAAACTGACTTCCACCGCGGGAGGTTTTCAGATTCTAGCTAGATCCACGCCACGCTGCTGGACACAGCGTTCACAGAAAAAGAGTGAGTGAATTATATCTGCAAAAGTGTCAATGTGTAATGAAACTGTCAAATAGCCCTGGGGATAATTTTTCAAACCCAGCCGCCTTCTGTTTTGCTTTCTATAAAGTTGTGAGAAATAAAGCCAAGATGAATGAGTTGACCAATAATAACATGAAAGAAACATGGGATTCATAAATCTGCAGGAGCATTAGTAAGAGTTTCACATAGATCAGCCACTATGCACAGTAGTCGAGTGAAACACAAAAGTCAAGAGGCCTCTTCTTAAAAACATTGGACCACGCAGTTCAAATTCATGGAGGAAAGACCTCATAGAAGGTCCCCGATAAAACCACTTCAAGGTGTTGGAACATCCGCCTCACTGTGGCTCCCCATCGGGCTGACATTCAACTGGATGAAGGAGGGAAAACAAATACACGAACCCTAAGGCAGGACACGCAACACTTCAAAGCGATCCAGCTCTGTGCACCCTCTTCCTCAAGGGCCAGTGTGGCTTTCACACCCATCATGAAACCCAAGTCAAACTACCTTCCTGGTCACCGCTTCCTCCTCCATCTCGCTTTCTCCATCCTCCCTCTGAAGAACACATGAGTCCCATTACTATTTTACTGTATCAGCACACCATTAAAGACGAACGTCAGACCTCGTTATGGAGTTTATGCCTCTCCAGTTACATCCAACACATTTCCTTTAAGAAAAGTGTTTGAGGCAGACATGAGTGTTGGAGATTTTTTAGTTAATTTAGCTTTCATTTTTGTGGAGATATTACAACTTATTCTTTAAACACTCAAAAGGAGTGTGTTATATTGATGTGTGACACATTTAACATGAAGATTGTCAAACTGACAATCCTGCATACACCCTAAAACACTTATAGTTATGTCTGTATGTTTTTTTCCAGAGATTAAACAGCTGACTAAGGACTTACTGCAGCTGGCATTTGTAAACCCGGCTTTCCATTAATGTGAGATGGAATAATTAACATGAGTGTGGAGGACATTCCTCTTGCTAGAGGCAACATTCTGGCATCCAGCCTAAACCAACAGTAGGAAAAAACAGAGCTGACTGCGGGCCAAAGTGAGCCTCCAGATGTGGCTGAGTAAGAACTAGCAAGCGTTTTACAATAGAGGTGAAAGGGTTGAGTTTGGGAAAGGGGCAGAATGCTTGAGGGACTGCGGACTGAATTGTGATGGAGGCTGCTTGAGTCGGACATACATGTAGCACACATGCTGCTTATTGTTTTGATTACTCACCACTCTCGCTCTTTTCAATGACGTCGACAACCTCCCCTGCTTGGAGACTGATTTCTGCAGGCTCTTGTTTCTCGTAATTGGCCACCACCACGTACTGTTCCAGGACCATGGGGTCCGACGTATCCAGACCTGGAGGTGACGGAAAAAAACATGATGTCAGCCAGCTGCCAGCCATAGGTCCACGGGAACGACTGCTGGACACTCGTTGTGCCATAGGCCACTTTGTCTGGAGAGCTCAGCCAATCACAATATTCACAGCCTTTGGTGCATTGTCCCCAGAGTCTAGCCATAGAGCTGCATCCCACTCCAGCCCAACATCAGGGGCAATGGAAATGCTGAACGTTTAGGAAAAGACTCCCCCCTCCTAAAAGGGAATGATCAAACTGTCGAGAGCTGAAAATCCATTCTGTTTTACTGAAGTCACTTCATCCTTATTGTCAAACAAATCCGTGTTCGGGTCAGGAGATGCAAGTAAACATACAGTTTCAAGAGGAGCAGCAACAAGAGATTAGGAGGAGAAGAAGCAGAAAACAGAAGAGTGAGCTAAGGACAGCTGAGGGCAGGACAGTAGAGTCGAAGAAAGAAATAGTTTTCCTTGGAAAATAAACCATCTGCTAAAAAGCCTCCTTCTCCTCAGTTGGGGCTGGAACTGGAAGGAGAGTAGGGGGGTTGTGTACACCAATCATAAGAGCCGGCACTCTGGGCCTTAAATACAACCAGATGAAGGGGTTGGAGCTTTACTCAGAGGGATGGCCCTCTGTCTCTCTGAAACACTAGAGCTCTGAGTACAGGGTGAAGCCCAGCCAATGGAAGTCTTCCTCTCTCCACTTCCCAAAGTTAACCTTATAAGCACCAGCACTGACTTACTTTTTTACTTAAGTCTGTGTCTGCATTGTTAACTAGGTTGCTGTTCACCTCGTCCAGCACATTGTACTTCACAGACAAAAAAAAAAAAAAAAAAAACGGGAGCAAACTCTTTAGAGAGAAACATATGTTTTCATTTGTGAAGGCATTTAAAGAACGTGTAGTGCCCAGCTTATTACAAACATCCACAACAGTTTTTATTGTCCTTCCCCAAGGATCAGGCTCCATTAACTGAGCCCAACTGAAGCCTTAATCAGGACAAAATCCTTAAAACAAGCATAGCTGAATGAACTGAAGCAGATCTAACAAATGTCAGCTGGAATCAGACACAAACCAGCTGACGCCCAGTTCACACATTAACAGGAGCTTCTGCTGACCACCGAGTTCAAAGCTGCAAACAGGAGGAGCTACTGCTTGCACTCGTTAGATCATATCTGTTTACCCTGATACCCCCGCTACAGAACATACGTGTCTTCATGTGCCGTTTGAATAACAAGCAAAGACCTACATACCTTGCTGAGATCACAATCTCTTTTCACGGTCACACATGGCCCAAATCCCGTCTAAATGCCAACATTTTACTGAGCATTAGGTAAAACATGTGAGCGTTTGACCTATTGTCAGCAAATATTTTCCACAAAATTATGCATGCCCAAAACAGCTTCTGTAAAGAGTAAGCGCTTTACTATGAGGATAGGAAATAAGATCAAATCAGTCCAATAAATAGCTCAGAGCTCAGATAAGAAATGCACGAGATTTGATAAAGCTGCCATCTCTGCAAAGAAATTACCACGAGAGAGCACCTCAGAAAAGAAATTAACAATTCTCTAAATCTGGATAATATTTTGCCTTCAATTTGTGAACTCCGACTGAAATGTCAAGGAGCTAATAATTCAAAAAGATAAACTCACCACCATCAGCATTTCACATGCGAAAGCTGCCAAAGAGTCTGACATATGATTACTGTGGTTGGGTTGTGGGTTCTGAGGCATTATCTACGCAAGATGTTCTGTCAAACCACAAAGTTGGGTGCAGAAACAATGGAAAAACCATTATTTATACACACACTTTCTTGTTCTTGAATGAGTAATACGACAGCAATTACTTTATAAGCAGCCAAATGGGATATTTATTTAGACAGTATTAATATGTGTTCATGGTTTGGTTCTGATCCACAGATGGTTCACCTCACATCATGGCCATGACATGACTGAATCAGTTCCTTTTTTTTTTAGCAGTTTTTTGTTTTTCAATTAAAATAAGTAGTTGTATGTATTAACAGTACATATTCCCAGTTATCAGTAGTTAAGTTTCAACTTTATTTTTATGGAATCATAAAAAAAGAAAAAGACATATTGCCTTTTTTATTAGATTTACAGATGTATTACTATGCAGTACTTTTGCAGGGTAAAGAAAGAAAGAAAGACAGAGAAAGAAAGAAAGAAAAAGAAAGAAAGAAAGACAGAGAGAAAGAAAGAAAGAAAGACAGAGAGAAAGAAAAAGAAAGAAAGACAGAGAGAAAGAAAGAAAGACAGAGAAAGAAAGAAAGAAAGAAAGAAAGAAAGAAAGAAAGAAAGAAAGAAAGAAAGAAAGAAAGAAAGAAAGAAAGAAAGCTCTGCACAACAATACAATTTCAGTTTCAAGACAGACATATAACTCAGCAAGTCATTATCTCATAAAGCCACAATTTAAGTCAAATGATTTAAACGTCACTCTCTAAAACACGCAGTTGACTACTGCTGTGGGTGAGCAGTAAATGTGGGACCTGATTTGAGTAAAACTGTGTCAGCAAAGTCAACAGGCCTGAAAAACAAAAGCTAGTATTTCAGTTTCATTCAGGAAATGAAATGTTTTGCAACAGCAGGAAGACAGAGCCTGAACAAAGACAACATGTGTGAGAAAAATGAGGCGAAACAGCCTTGGACAGGATACAAGTCCAATTTTTAAAAGAGAGCTCAGTACAAAATGAGCAAGCCTAAAAGGGTATAAATCAAGATTTCAGATAAATGAAGCTCTTCAGCGTCATGGCAGTGCTCCAATTAGTCATTGCATGATTAAGAGGATTTCTACATCATGCGGGATTACAAAAAAATAATGAATAAATGCGTGAAACATCGCATTCTGTCACACTGAATGATAGTTATATGAGCATGGTTCATCTTGATCTAAAAAAAAAACAAACAAAAAAAACGTGTGAACATGTGTGTGTATGCACTATACCTGTAAAGCATATGTTGCTTTTGAAAAGTATTTTTCTCTTGATTTCCATCACATTGGTCCTTCAGGCCACTTTCTGTGTTTATTTCACCTGGCTCAGCTTTACGCACGTGCTTCCTGCTCCCACTCTTGCACTCCCAGAGATCCTAACTCCATCCAAACCCTGTCCCCACCCACCCTCGCCAGTCATCAGCTCCGTCCAGAGACGATGACAGTCGGGAACTTTGCAATAAATCATCATCAAGGGAAGGAAACCAGGGGAGTGCACAAATTTATTCCAAGGCCATTTTCTTTTCTTGAAAAACTTTTCAGATTTTTGCTGAATAGCTCACTGCTAGTCTGTCACTAGCCTAGGAGTGACTTCATAAGAGCATAATTTGGTTGAGAGGAGTAAAATCTGGCAAAGGGCAGTGCCTTTGTTTGGCTCATCAGTAGCAGATGTGCAGCTGGATTAGAAGGGGATGCAGAACTGCTATTCAATGTAGTACAGATGTACTCATGTCACTGAATCACTATGTGGCCCTGAGGGAGAAGTGGAAGACCACAAATAAATCATATCAAAATCCTCTTACTGTAGGAGAGTCTTCACGTTTCTGTTTAAAAAGATGCTGAATATTTTGATATTTCAATAAATTTTATTTAGATTTGGTGCAAAATGTTTTGGATGTCCCTTCCATTAAACACCACAAAGGCCTGGAATAATGTGGAGCATTTTTGCATCTTTCCTGCCTTTATTAGCTCTTGAACAAACACGATCACAAGCAACTGTGGATCAGTGGAATGTACAACGCCACAGCAGGACTGCAAATCTTGTAGCCCACATCGCTGACCCCAATCCCCCTCCCTGACTCCTGCCAGCACATTCAAGCGTCATGTCTGTCTTCATATTGTCTCTGGACAACTATACTTGCACACCAGCACTTTTATACTTTATTTTATATTATTATTATTGTATTCTTTCTGTCTATATAGTCTTACGTTGAAGTCGTGCCTACATTGATTGTTTTGGACTGTTGACTATTTGGCACCAACATATTAAAAGGCCAAATCTTTGTATGCGTAAACTTAAATTGCAAATGTAAATACCTAATCTGGACTGTGTGCATATCTAATAGGGAAAAAAAGTAGCCCATAAAAGTATAATTTATAGCTCTATTGGTGGGAAGACTCCGTGGAGTCCCTTTAATCAATGCAGCTACCGAGTGATTTGGGAAATAAATGAAAAATAAAGTATACCCCGATTTTACAGAGACAGAATTACAAATACATTTACATGAACTAAATGCAAAGTTGTGATCTCGTTCTCATACAAAAAGGCTTGTGTTCTGAATGCTGTTTTGAGCGAGAAGCTGCCTTCAGGGTTGGAGTCGACTGTAACAAATGATCACTTATCAGAAACAGAGGGTCTGCTCTGTGCTCCACGGGGAGGAGCTTCCACACAGCTTTCAGTGGCAACTTTGAGGAAAAAAATAAATAAAAGTCGACACTAACAGGGGGTTAGCTGGTAAATTAACGACTAACATTTTATTTTAACTTTTGTTAACCCATGTGACGGGTCTCCTAGGTGCCGCAAGGCTCGCCATGAGCAGCAGTTTTGAATGAGTTGTGATCTGTAAAAAAAGTCCAGTATTCAATAGCTGCTCAATGACAAACAAGCTACTGAAACAGCTTTTGGTTGTTAAAGTGATTCGGAAGAGCTGATTTGCCTTAATGATTTCCTACCGTCTTTAAAATCAAATCCATCTGCAAATACAAATAAACAAATGGACCTTTCAACCCACCCACCATCTGACTCTTTAACAGATTAAACCTCCCTCCCTCACCATACATAGAAGACATAAGTATGCACAGAGACCAAAGCTCATGCACACATGATGTACTGTACTGTATACACACTGCAGACCCCCAGAGACCTGCAGCTCAAGTAAAAACAGAAATTCTGCTCTCACTGACGTGCTGCCTCAGCCTGTGCGCTGACATGATTTCCACTTGCCACGTAAACCTCCTCTCCTTTTCCAGCTGGTTTTCACATGCACTACACCCCCGAGCACTGCATTTCTTTTTTTTTCCCCTACTTTATTTCCAAATGTCTTTTGCTCGTCTGACTTTCTGTTTGAACACACATAATGAGCAACGCTTCGAGGTCGATATGAGGCTCCGGAACCTCAGCGTTGTACAACGTAAACAGCAGCTGATGCTGTTTACTTTTAGATTTGTTATGATGGCATGCGTCTTCATCAGTTACTGTCATCTGACCGTAATTTGTGCAAACAAGCAGTAAGAATGAGCAGATAATGTTTGCATCACCATTGCACTCAAGGGAGAAGATAGCACACTTCCGACAGTGGTTCGGTTCTCCATCTTACTGAAAGTACCTGACACACAAACCCCAGTTCATATGCAGCACATCACCAAGAATAATATTATGAGGGAAACACTTTCTGCAGTGATTATCTATTTGGGTATGTAAAGTCACTACCACCTCAGCATTTCTGAAATAATACACCCCTAAACGTCACACTTTATTCCCATTCACACAGCCAGCTCATTCCACCTCTGCAGTGTCTTTTTCCTGCCCAGCTGAGGCAGAATGCCGTGACATTTCTCTGCACCACTGTTACACTTCTTTTTCACCTATAATACAAGCTGTGCCTCTCAACTTGGGGCTACGCAGCAAACCTTGCTGTTGCGCTTAGCAACCCAGACAAGTTACCACCTACAGAAACCCACCTATGTCTCCCTCCTGGAGCCACGGAAACACCACCGACTGCAACAGTGACAGCAAAACTCAGACAGGAGCTGCTGTGTGTCCCATTAGTGCAACCAGGTAGAAACTTTTTTTTTTTTTGGCAGAAGGTTATTTAGCACAACCTGACTAAAGTAGTCCGTGAATGTACACATTAGGGACTTGTTGCTGGACGTGGACCGTGGAGTTTAGTAAACAGACGGTCTTCAGGTTATGGAATGCCATAATTTTTTGGTGAAAGTACTGAGAAGGCAAAATTTCTCCTTCATGGGATAACTGTGAATGCACAATTGGAATGTGGAGGTGAATGCCCATTGTGTCTCTAAACCCCAACCTCTGTGTGAAAGTGGTTATTCTCTGGAACCAACTCAGTCTAAAACACGTAATTCAGAAGGTTTAGATTTATCAGTTACTCAGACCAGAATAAAATGATCCAGCTTCCTTTTCTTTATCTGCACCCAGCTTCCCATTATGCTGCATATGCTCTGCCTCAGGAGTGGGTAGTGTAAAGCTGTGAAAGCGATTTCTGGTAGAAGGGGATGGAGTGGAGTGGAGTAGCTGACTCTACCCCCTAAAAACCACCTGCTATGAAAAGCATGGTTAAAAAGAAGCTTTCATACTGTATCGTTGTGGTATTTTGACCCATAGTTCCATACAGTTCATTAACAAATCAGGAAACTGTGTAAACTTCTGTAAAAAAAAAAAAAAAAGGGACAATTATTTTATTACATTGATTTGAAACTTCTCCATTATCTTCTATTAGTTCCTCAAAAAAAGGGCAAAGCACTAAAATCTGGAGATCAATAAATACGATGACAGTAAAGCCAAGAAAATAAAAGAAAAACAAGTGATCAGCTGTGAGCGAGCATGATGTCCCTCTGATTTCCTCAGTCTGCCAGGTTAACACATTCAAACCTCTAACCACTTACAGCTTTGTGGTGGAAAACGACATTCTCCTTTTTGGGGAAGGGGTAAGTTCTTATGGGAGACCTACACTGTATAATTATGAAACCCATAATCTGCAAGTACAGCAGAAATTCACCACAAACTCATGGCACTTCATCTGCTGTCCTGCTTTAAAAGTAAAGTATCAGTCTTTAACCACTAATGTCCAGCGTAGGACTATGATAGGGCTTTCTGGATCAAGTATGGAGAGCTTGTACAGAATGTGAAACATTTGAAAAATTATCATGTATTCCAGATATCAAGTGTTTTGTCTTATTTTCATTAGTAGGCTTGATGAAGGGACTTATAACATATTAAATGTCAATCCGAGCAGTTCAGAAATGACAGGCGCTATGTAACAAACTGTTCAAACATTTGAGGACGAGTGGAAGCCAGTGTAATATCTTAAACAGACTGCACACATACACACAGCTGAAAAAAGACACATTTTCCATTTCACTATGTGGCTGAAGTTCCTCGTTACATAAAGTATGGAAGGCAAAATAAAATGAAGATGTGTTTGTTATTTTCTTCTTTTTTTTTTTTTTTTGGTGATGGCTCCTGTCAAGCTTGTCCTCTGAGAATCACGGCTCAATTATGACGTAACGGTGGCAGATTTAAGAAAGCATTGGTAGATTTCACAGGGTGTTGGAGGCCCCCCCCCAGCTGTATGACGATGCACTTTACTATGCTGTTTTCAAGGATTGAAAACAATTCTTTTTAGGTACCTAAGCCAATTGCAGATGCAGAAAATGGGGTTGAAAGACTTAAAATATTGCTCCCACTTCAAAAAGCCCTGTAGAGGTTTCTCCCTTCATTCCATGTGTTAATATGCATCTATTTTTGCATTTCATGCCTTCAGTACATTTTAATAGATGTTGGCACAGTAAAGCTTTTACCACTTTGCAATGTTGCCATTTCTTTTCACAACACTTAAAAGCAATTCTGGCATTGAAGCGTTTTACTTTTTTTTTTTTTAATTATTATTATTTTTATGTTCATTCTTCCTGCAAATAAATATTAAGATGTGCAATATTACAGAGCTGTCAATGTTGCTCCTTTTTTTAATATAAGAATTCTCCACACTTTCTATTTTGGGGCAGGTCAAGACTGCAGGCATTTCAGTTGTGTTACCTGCTTTTTCCTCAGACGTGTTTTTGTAATGTGTGTGTGTGAACAATGTGTGTTTGTATTTTGCTGGGTTGTTTTTTATTTATTCTATTTTTACGTGACGTCTCTGGAATAGATCTCTAAGATAGCATGCGTTTCTCTAAAATGTCTCTCCCAGTTTTGCTCCTCAAACTAACAGTCCCTGTCATAGATACTGCGTTTGTACCAAATCATTATGACAGTCGCCTGGTAACATCACTTTTTGGAAATCACTTCACATCACTTACGACAAAAAGTAAGGAAATTTATGCTTGTTGGACTATTTCTTTTTTTTTTAATGCTTCTTGGCAATAAATCTTATACTATTGGAAAGTCTGTTCATTTCCATTTTAAATGGCACCACATTTGTGAGGAACATGGATCTGTGGGATGAGCCGCAGAGCTGAGTATGTGAGTGGCTCCCATGAAAAATTTGCCAAATGTTTTCTGCTTAATGCCAAACAATTTATTTAGCCATTAACTCTTGTTTGATGGTTGGTTGATTGGATGACTGAATTTTGAAGAAATAACATATATTGACAATTGAACAATTTATCCGTTTAACAAACAGGAGCCTCAGTAGCGTGTGTAAGAACCAAACACAGCCACAACAGCCTGGCACCTCGTCCTCATGCTGGTCACCACCCTGGTCACACTACTGGTCACACTGCTGTGGGATGGCATCCCATTCTTCCACCAGCATTTGTCGCAAGTCAGCCAACATGGTTGTGCAGGTCACTCTGGCATGAACAGCACGCACAAGCTGGTCCCACAAGTGTTCAGTGGTGCCATTTGGAATAAACAGGCTTTCAAGTGTATAAAATTTATTGCCAAGAAGTATTGTTACAACAAAGAAATAATCTACCAAACACAAATTTCAAGTTTCTCTTTTTGAAAGCGTGAAGTGCGAATAATTATGTTTGATCCTAGTCTCATTAAGAGAAAACATCACAAGAGTTCTTAACATTGGTTCAGAGAGATGCAAAGTCTCATCTAAGTTTTGAGATATGGACCCTTTTCACGTCACAATTTTTGAGCTGAATAGTGTGCTAGGTGTGTTAATCTCATTGTATTTTAAGAGGCACACTTTTCAAATTCAGTAAGCAGTGTGGAAGAGTCACAGTTGGGTCGAAAACCTGTGATTTAAAAAGACAATGCAACTACCAGGGCCACAGCAGAAAAGGATAACTCTACTGCCACTGACAGTGTACCCCTTCAGCACTTCTGCTTTAAAACTTTCTCATCTTACTGTCCCCCATAACACTGAAATTAGATTTCTACCCATGGAAATAAGGATAGTCAGAGAAACTGTGTGTCTGAGTTCAGGACTAGCATGTAATTCAGTAATGCGTGTGGGTATTCTGAGACTGCATGCACACGAGTGCATGCACATACAAATACACAGGAAAAACTGCACAGCTGTTCGCTAAACCCCTTTCATACTTTTCCTGCTTCCTCCTACGCTCATATCCCCATGCTCAGCTGAGTCACTCTGTCTCCCCTACGCTCTCACCCAGAAAACACACAAACCTCCAACAACCAGCGATGCCAGGACAAATGCAGGGGCACAAACAGGTGCTCTCGCTCCCTGACGCCGTTTTCATAGCCATTTCATCATAATACATAAGTGGCAGGGCAGATTATCTGTTTGAAGAACATATACTATTGACAATGTATTCCACCAATTTAGCATTGTACTTGAATGACATCATGATGGAGAGTTTACAACAACAAATGTATATTAGCAATACAATGACTTCAAACTGCTTGCTTTGTTCAAACAGCAGTCTGAACCCATAAATATGATGCGATGTGATGACAAAAAGCAGCAAATCATCTCATATGACAAGCAGAAACCAAGGGATATTGAGCGTTTTTTTTAACCTGGAGAATCCAATTTCTGCCGATCGAATTATTTGTTAATCGGTTTAACTTTACAGCTTCAATTAAAACCCGGGAACTGAACGCCTTCTAAAATTGAAAGAGAAACCATTGCTTCATCCAAATGGAAGGACCCCAAAGCCACAATATCATACCACGAAACAAATCAAAAGAAACAACCGAAAAGGTGTATTAAACAGTAGACTGGAATTAAATGAGTTTCTTACCTGATTTACGTTTACCGGAGACTCCGCAGTCTCTGGAAAAGAAACAACACCAGAGCAGCATGGTCAGTATGAGCGTGTGAATTGGAGAGGTCAGAACATTGATACGACTCGATCAATCCAGTAGCTGATTGCAGCTGAATCTCTTTCTCAGACCATCCAAATGCAGTTGGCACACAACTACCAGCCAAACCCTCACTGAGAATGCATGCAGAACTTGACCCGCGACCAGAGGGAGGGAAACAGGGTGGGACGCATATGGGTGAGTGTCACAGTAAGTATGCCAAGGACAGTAATGAAGCAAACCACCAGCTCTTTATAGCCAACATACTCCCATCCATTCTAATGGCAGACATGAGGGTGAAGGGGCTGCCTGCCTTTTACAGAACAGTATTTATTTACTTGAAAGCAGTATCATATCTCCCTCTTAAATCCTATTCATGTTTAACTGTGAAAGGTGCTTTTCTTACGGCTAGACTGCACCAAAACACTAAAAGGAAGACTGTTGGAGTTAAAGGATTTGGCTTGTGCTTTGACCCTCATTAAGTCATAGAGCAGCAGATTTTCACTCACAGTGCTCAGTTTTACTGTGCGTGTCTGTGTATGACTCAAAACACGGACCTTCATCAGGCAGTGAAGGGATATTTATGTGTGTTTCTTACAATGGGAAGCAGTGTGAATCAATCTGTGTTTTTTACACAGACAGAAAACATATACTATACTAGAAATAGGTATTTGGCAAAATGTGGTATGCAGGATGCAGGCAACTGTCCAGTCTGCAAAAAACACCCAGATGGTGTGCTAGTTGTGGGAAAATTTGCGAGTGACCAGTCTACCTCATACACTTTATCATTTAATGCAATGCTCTCCACTACAGTAAAAGCCAGCCACAGCCTTTTTGAAATGTACTACATATCAGAATGTACCACATACTGGTCCAACAATTTACAGAATATATTACATTATGTAGTACATACTGTATACTGTGTTGTATGCACAGTGTACAGTATGCAGTTTCAAAATCAGCCCAAGATTACAATGACACAAATCCAGGGTGATTACTGTTACTATGGTGACAAATAAAGTTACTGAAGAACCTTGTTTAAAACCCCACTGTGCAGCAATATCACGTTTGACCACATGGTGACAACACATCAAGAAAGTTAACGTGTCAGTTCCTGGAGTTAGATACAACAACGTGCACCTTAAGTGGGTAAATTGGAATTAAAAATTGTGCTTGACCATCCCCACTCATTATCCAAGTATCGCCTCTTTTGATAACACAGCAATACTCTATATACCCCCATGTGGCCAATGTTGGTATAGCCATATAGAGTGGCTTGGACCCTCTAATATTCTGATATAGATATATACTGGACCTGTGTCATCCAACTGGTGGTCATGATTTTTCAACTTCCTCAAGATGCCTGTTGTGATTTATATGGGTCCCAACATACAAAGTGGACTGTTTATCTAATCTAAACATGTCACATTTTTCTCCATTAAAGTTTCAGAAAATATAAAGCAATTAAATAAATTGTACTACATTTTGTCAGACGCAAAAATTAAATACATGATGAACACTATGCATCTTAAATTACTCATTAAGTTGTTTAAAGTTCACTTCGGGGTTTCATCCTCCCTGTTGTATAATCCAGGTACTAAAATAAAGATGCTTGAGAAGGGGAAAAAAGTGGACAACTCAAACCACAAGACCATTTTAGGAAGAACGAGCCCGCTGCTTGTCCTCGTTTGGTTTGGCCGATGAGAACTGAGGTTTGACACAGATGGGAACAGGCACCTGGCTCTGTGCAGAGGCCAGCAGCAGGACAGAAGCCATGGTCAGTTATGGATATGAGCCCATGATTGGACAAGCCTTATCCAGCACTGGCCAACTTTTATTAGCCTGTGCATCAGCTTCAGTTAACAAGAACGTTTCTTGTAACTGTTTTCCAATTTCTAACACAAATTACTTTACACTGTAGTGCAAAGAGCCTGTTTCACATTTGGTTTTGATTTTAGACTGACACTAACACTTACGAGCAATAAGCAATAAAGTTCAACTTTTGTGAAAACCACGTCATGTTTCTTGCCTAAAGAAGGAGGCTGTACGATTTAGTGACATCTGGTGTTATAAACTGTAAATTGCACTGACAGAGTGCAGAAAATAAATGCACAATAATTCTTATTTTCATTCAACTCTACAGTTATTACAAACAAACTAATGAATACTTTCTTACTATTCTGGCAAGTCAAACTTTAAACAAAACATTTTTATAAATATTATTTTTGGAGAACATCCTCTGTTTCCAAATGCACAAGTACATGTTAGGCACATTGAAGGCAAAAATGTACTTCATTTTTAAATAAAACAGCCATGAACATAATATTAAATTAGATCTTAAAAGCATAGGAGTAATGTTTGAACAATGTTCAAGCAATAGTCATGGAGTTCTTCGGTGCAGAATGAGAACTTTTAATAAAATTGAAGATTATAAAACTAAAAATGTGCACATTAGGAAAAATCACATGCTTCATGTATGTCACATTAGGATAACGGTTTACTGTCTAGTTCAGAGAGTGTGACAGAGTTGTAACAGATGCCAAGGATACGTGATGTATTCTGTGTTTGTTAGGCCAAAATCTGGTTGGGTGGAGATGAAACTGAGGCCTGGCGAGAAGTAGAGAGGATAAAGTAGAGGCCTGACCTGCCCTGTTTGCTCATGACCCTATGCTCAGAGGTGGAGTTAAATTCCTCCCAGGAGGAGACTGAGTATTTAGCTCTGGCCGAGTGTGCTTTGCTCCTATCACTAGTAAAATCTAATAGCTGAGAGGAAGAAGTGAAAATATGTCCAAACTACCAAACAGTTCAGATTTTCCTATGGTTTTGGGGGTAAATTGTAACAACTTGTTAATGATACACAGAGAAAGAAGCTGGGTGATAGCCTTTGCAAGTTCAAACAGTTTAGGTTTCGTCATGTGGACGCCCATGTCAGAAGATGCACACACTTTACTCGCGCCAAAGAGCAGAACACAGCATTAAAAATCCAAACCCGTGAGAATCCCGCTTAAGCTTGAGTTGAGAGTAACCATCTGTTTGCGCATAACTGCAGCTTACTCTTTGTAGGTGGGCCTGTTAGAAAAGGAATGTGTGAGATATTAGTCTGTCTCTCACATTTTTCAGCCCAGCCAAAAGGACTTCAGTATCTCCTCTGCACCATGTCAACATTACGCAGACACTCCTGCATGACCTCAGATTTACCCCTGCAGGAGTAACCTTCAGCTCCACGGTCAATAGGTTCACATCATCAGGCTGCAAATCATTATGATAAAACGGAGGCCTGACGTGCACGCATTAGGACTTGCAATAGGAGGTTTTGTGTAAAACATAATGACGCTGCTTCAAAAGCACACGCACTGCCCCAGCAAACTCATACACACTCAACCAAATTTCCAGCAAAGCTTGGCAATGATTACACGCTGATGTCAGTGTGAAAGAACGTTTGTTTGACAATGAATCAACCACTAATACCTTCCCTTGTGCTGAAGCAATTAAGCCAAAATGCTTTAGGATAAAAAGACTTTTAGACAAATACAGTGCCACTCATAGTTTACAGCGTATTGTTGTGTAGCTCTATTAATCGTGTTCACACATGTGGGCACTCACTCCACAGTTTAGGACGTAAAGTGGAATGCCCTCATTAAAATTTGAGGGTAATGCTTTAGCTTTGGTTAATTAGGGTTTGGTAGTCAACTGTTATTTTTAAGGTTAAGTAAATCTCCCACAAATATAAGGCTATGCATAATCATGTGCGTGCGTGTGCATGAGTACATAAATCTGCCATGAATCCAGTTTATCCACAGAAGCATTTTTTTGTCTTAAAAGTTGGTCAACTTGATCAAATCGGATTTAGAAGAGACTAGATGAGCCTCACTGGTAGAAATTGAATCCCGGGTCGGACTGCTGACCTGGATCCAGTACTGGTGTTTGTGCTCAAACTTTAGCACATCATAAACAAAATTTTTGGACTTAATAGACACACTGCGGTTTTATTAAACAAAAGAGAAGAATCCAAGGATTTAAGTTATGCACTGGCTGAGTGCCAATTCTGCTGATTAACCAGTGGGCCCTGATCTGTTATCTGATCCTATGCAGAATCTAATAATCCCTTTTATGGCTTATTTAATCAAAAAAATCAATTACAAAGCTTCCAAAAGGGCTCCTTCAAATTTTCATTTTATTCAGTCACAATAACATTTTTTTTATAAGTTACTCTACATACACACAGATATAAAGATATTCATTAATCTTGGAAAATGTTCCAAATATTTTGTTTTGGGGTTTTTCCTTTACTGCAGTTGCTTAATATATTAACTGCTTTGTTAGGTGGAGTAGAAATGAACTGTAGTAGTGAAAAAAAGTTAAGGCTAATATTAAGTTTAGTAGTAGTAATAAAGGCTGTTTGTTGCATTTCAGGATATTTCAAACAACAGACAGACTTATTGCTTTAACAGTAGCCTTAAAATATGGAGTTTAACTAAAATAATTGCCCAAAACTGAACATTCTCTACTGACGGCATTTAGTCTCTGTCTTTGTTATAACTAGGGATGTTCTCCATGCGGCAGACTAATTAAAAACAGATCAAGTGCTGATGCAATATTAGTCCATCTGAATGAATAAAGTGCAATTTACAGCAGTGTTAACACTTTGAATATGTACTTCTCATTAAACAAGCAAAGACACAGTGGTTGGCATTGAAGGTAACTGAGTCAAACAGCCTTAAGGTGACTAATGTCACGAAATCAATCTATTGCAAAAAACATAAAAATCATTAGCGAACCGCGTCTTGAACACTTCACAATGGTACAGTTAACTTTTATTGATCTATTTAACGATATAAATATCGTTAAATGAGAGGAAAGTATGGTTTCTGCAAAAACGTCCTTAACTTTGTTTCAACAAATGAGCACAAAGGTTCTGCTTGAACAAGCAGTCATGGTACTGTGTCGTTCACTTGAATCCATGACACGTCTTCAGTTTTGTTTTGGTTTTTTTTTTTTGTTTGTTTTGTTTTGTTTTTTTGAAAGCCTGTTACACGGCTCCCTCTAGTGGTGAAGAAGCTCCACATGAAGGTTTTAGATCTGTGTAGTGACGTGAGTTGACCGTTAGATGGCAGTTTTGGCAGGTCTGATAACCAGGCCGGTTGGACCAAATAAACCAAACTAAATAAAGTTTAATGTCTCAGAAAATGTCACCTGTAATCGTTGCATGTTTTTTGATACAACATTAACTGCAGTTAAAACTGCGTCTCGCTTTTGTAATCCTTTATTACCAACTAAGAAGAAAAAAACATTTTCTGATTATTTCCAACAGTTCTCAGTTTATGTTGATAATAAGCTATATCTTGTGAAATCACAATATATTTCAGATATTGTGATTTTGACATCAGAAAAACACGATCTGAGCACTTGTGATATAAGAGAAAAGCATAATAAGATATTGAAATGGTCCAGATAGTGCAGAGGTGAAGGGAGTGTGTGGGTGGTATGACTTTTAGTCCACGACCTCTCAATTTAAGACGCAATGTCTGTCTGTTAGATTGCAAGAGGCTCTCACTTTGAAGTGGAATTTACATGTTTGGATCCTGAAGGTTAGAGGTGGTTGTCTTGGTAGGAACTGAGAGGCCATTAAAGAGGTACAGTTTTCTCCTTCAGCGTGAAAACAAGATCAAGCTTTTGAAGAGTTTAATCTACATCTCAATGAGAGAGAATCATGTTAAATGAACAACTGCAGATAAATCAGATGGATGAAGTAATCTTGCATCCAGTCAGTACTGTAATTACTGCAATAACTCCCACTTTGACTTTGAACTGAAAATGACAAATGACCTGACTGAAGCCTTTATCCGCCCTGAGACCTGAACTCGCTGCATCTCATGACACTGCTGATCCTTCCTCATTTGTTCTGGCATCAGATGTCACCTCCCTGGAATCATTATTAACAAAGCACAGTGCCTTTCACCACGTATCAATCAGTCA
Source organism: Xenentodon cancila (assembly GCA_014839995.1). Lineage (NCBI taxonomy): Eukaryota > Metazoa > Chordata > Actinopteri > Beloniformes > Belonidae > Xenentodon > Xenentodon cancila. Next base: position 11,393,453 of record CM026208.1, read on the forward strand.
TCCCTGTCACAGCCAAGCCTGCAGATCAGGAGAGGTCAGCGGGAATGAAAATGGTCCCAGCTGCCGAACCACGCAAACCCGCACAGCATTCACAACCCACCAGAGGGCAATGTTTGGCGTCTCGCAGCTCAAAGGATGGAGGGGATTCTAGTGTTCAATAACAGCTTATGATTTCTAGTACGTAATTCCTGATACTCACTCTGGGGGAGGGTTGAGGTCCTCCGACTTGGTTTCAAAGAACTTAAGGACCTCTTCACTTTGGGAAATGTGGGAGGGAAGCTTCATCAGAGCCTGTGGGAGAGACGGGGGGGAGAAAGCCACTGCTTGTGACAAAATACACGCACTCAAAGTTTGTGTGAATGGATAAAAGTGTTTCAGTTCAGCCAGCATGGCACTGAGCAACCAGATTACTACACTTTGTGCAGTGAGTCAGAGGAGCAGGAGGAGGTGTGGAGGGTGTGGAGGGGAAGGAAGAAGGCTCAGGCCCAGGGAGAAGGTTAAAACAAAGGAAAACACATAGGGGTGATGTTGTGAAAGCACCAATCGTCACAGCTACTTCAACAATCATACAAAGCGGTTTCGGCCCCACTGCACTTTAATCAGAGCAGAGTCCCTCAAAGGAACAATATTTAAAAGAAAGCGTTCTGCTTTCACAACAAAGCCCCACTAAATGAAAACTGCTGCCACACTTGGCAGCTCATCTGCCCCACATTCCCATCGCTGACCTCACAAATGTGAGAGGGACGGGTCTGTGCTCATTACTACGCTTTACTGTACGTCTGCTGATTCACTCTTACCCCTGCGTGGCCCCATTCCCTCGTTTCCTTTATAGGCTGCCTATTTACATTGGTGACAGGAAATGACCAGCGCAGATAGAGCAGTCGCTTTCCTGTTGAGGCTGCTGGGGGGGGAGATAAATGTTGTGGCCCCATGGCAAACATTCAAGGAGCAAAAAGGGCTCTTCAAATGAAGCAAAATGTGAGCGGTCCACCATAAAAGTGCTGTATATAATCTGAGGGAAAAAAGTACATATATTAAGATGTAAAGAGACAGTGAGTTTTGACTTACTTTGCAATAATTATCCAGGTGTTTCAGTCTCCTGACGGCTACGTCTCTGATGTGACTGCGACGAAACAAGACTTTACCTGAGGAGAAACAGTCAGGTGTATACTCACGTACATATCTCCAAAGAAAAACACATTTGTATTGTTTTTTTGTTAATCAAACAATAATAAAAATGCCAGCTTGGTGCCTCTCCTTTCAAGTGTAGGTGTAAGAATGTATTATTTGTATAATATATTTATTACACATATATCTAAAGTTCTCCAGTTATAAGATTTGTTTATTAACGAGGAAAATAAGACCCCCTCAAACTGCCGCTTTAAGACTTCACACAGAACAAATTCCACTTACACAGCTCACTTTTACGCCATTTGCTGTGTCTAAGGCAGCTCACTCATGTGGGTCTTACAGAGACATCAAAACAGCTCTGCCTTGACTCGACTGGCACAGCTTGTCTAACAAAGGATCTCTTCACTACTCTCCTCTGCTATGCCGTACAATGAGTTTATCAGATTAGACGGATCGCTCCCTGCTAACCTCCTACTGGCATGGCTGACCACAAATTGATTTGGCCTGGGGTGGAGTATGGAAGTTGATAGGGAGCCAAGCAATGCGGTAGGCGATGCTATGGAGCATGTAGGAGTACCAACAAGCAGCGCTTGTGCACGAAAATGACTTGCAGGGCTACCACATAGTACAGCCTCTGGAATAAATCTAAAACAGATGGCGATACTGACAATGACACCAGAGGGCTGTGACTAGTGTTTATTACCTGGCAAGAAGGGAATGATTCTACTTTTGGGGTCCTTCTGTCCTCCATCAATAGGGAATTTGTCAAGGATTCGCATCTGTAGAAGTAAGGAAGAAAATCTTAAATATAGCAAAAAGTCTTTAACATCCCAGAAATGTACATTCCAGTAGAAAAGGCCCCCAACTGCTTTCATCTACCACGTTTGCCAGCCAGCTAACAGAAATAGGAAAGAAAGTCATTGTCAACTTTCTGATGACCTCGGTGTGAAAGTGCACGAGTTCAAGTCGCATCAGGGCGTCATTTGCAAGGCTGAGTCTCAGAGTCTTGCTTTCATCACCGGAGTGGCAGACTAGATTGCCTCACCCACACTTATTTGAACAAACCCATAAAAGAAAAGTCACATGAAAGAGCTTTAGAAATCATCAGGATAGATGATTACCTCTTTGATGCTCACAACTGATGCATGTGTCTGTTTACTGGATCGATCTGTTATTAAATAAGTCACAAGGCTGGACCATGAAATTAGTCAAACAGCACTGAGTGTCAAGTCTTCTGATTCAGACAGGTACAGTATACATCCATCCTTTGTGTACAGGCACCATATGTTGTGTGCTTTGTGTGACGGATGAACATATTTTGAGTGCTGAAAAAAAAAAAAAAAAAAAAAAAAAAAGCAGATGCTGCGAATGTGTCGAGCATGTATCCATATCTGTGACACGCGTTTCCAGTTCCCCGCTTCAATAAATTACAGCCATATCACAAATGCACATGAGAGCATCCTACAGTGGGCTTCAGAGCCAGATGGAACACGCCTTTGTTCGTTTTGCCTTGCCTTGTTCCAGATGTGCTGTCAAACAGCGTCGAGTGCAAGCGTCAAGCAAAAGCACACTAAGCTGGGAGGAGGGGACCGGGAGACCGGTCTCAGTCTAAATTGAGCCAAAAAGAACCAGGTGGACAAACAGAATCCATCTTGGCTGCTAACGTTGGATCCAGTCTGTCTGGGGCTGTAGGAGTTGTTTGTAGGACTTCTTCAGTAAGAGGTGGTTTGGTTTCCCATCTTGTGGTTCTTTTTTTTTTTCTTTTTTTTTTTCCAATCCCATCTGCTGCCTCTGCTAAATCACAAAGTTCTCCCAGGGCATGGCATTTCCCCCTCCTCTGAACTCTGGACAGCCAGAACAAGCGGTTTCTTTTGAAAAGGACAGTCATCATTTTTGTGTTTTAAGGGCAAAGCAAAGAACTGAGCACAAAGAACAGTCTTGGTTAACCACACCTGCACACAAGCGCAGTAAGATATCTGGTCTTACTAAAATTAGTGTTTTATGCGCGTAAAACTGAGAAGACAAGAGGGCAAACGTGTATACAAACCAGACTGTTTTTCTTTAGGGTACTATAGCAATACCACTGTTTTATAGCAAGGGCTGCAATTTCAACAAATCCCACTTGTTATAACAGTACTTTGGCAACTAAATTGTTTGTGTGACACAAAAGGCTGCACACTCAGCTCAGCCGCTGAAAGTAGCCGTACACTCCCTCTGAGATGGGAAAGCTCACGTATGAGAGCATTCTCATCCTGAGATCAGGATGACATCACCCCCCCAAGACCTGCCTTGATATCCACCCCCACCCCTAAAACCCTAAAGGACAGGTGTGAAACCTGTTTCTATGATAACAGCTGGACAACTTCAGGAGCCAGGGATAGTGTAATGAATCTGCATTTCTCTCCTTGACTTGAGTCTGGGAATCTTCAGTGTATTAAGCTGAAGTTTGCGTCACTGGGGAAACAAACTCGTCCATGCATTAGCAGGTGCTATGACATAATCACATTCCCATCTCTTTTAACACCCTTAATAACTGCAAATAAATGTTAAGAGGAAGGAGATGACACGCACATTTTGACATACAGTGATATTGTGAACATAAATTACAGTAAGAGGAAAAAACAGCTTCTGTAAATAGTAGTGATCATGATTTGAAGCATTTATTCTTAACTGCCCTCACATGACAGGAGGGAGGAACAGATGGAGAGAGACCGCACTGTGCAGCACACAAAGAAACCGTTCTGAGAGGAATCTCAGACAGGGGGAGTTCGGAAGAATGTGTGAGTGGGAAAACAATCTGATTCGATCCCTGTATGGATCCTGAAGGTTAGAGGTGGTTGTCTTGGTAGAAACTGAGAGGCCATTAAAGAGGTACAGAGGTACAGTTTTCTCCTTCAGCGTGAAAGCAAGATCAAGCTTTTGAAGAGTTTAATCTACATCTCAATGAGAGAGAATCATGTTAAATGAACAACTGCAGATAAATCAGACGGATGAAGTAATCTTGCATCCAGTCAGTACTGTAATTACTGCAATAACTCCCACTTTGACTTTGAACTGAAAATGACAAATGACCTGACTGAAGCCTTTATCCGCCCTGAGACCTGAACTCGCTGCATCTCATGACACTGCTGATCCTTCCTCATTTGTTCTGGCATCAGATGTCACCTCCCTGGAATCATTATTAACAAAGCACAGTGCCTTTCACCACGTATCAATCAGTCATCCCTGTCACAGCCAAGCCTGCAGATCAGGACAGGTCAGCGGGAATGAAAATGGTCCCAGCTGCCGAACCACGCATTCACAACCCACCAGAGGGCAATGTTTGGCGTCTCGCAGCTCAAAGGATGGAGGGGATGCTAGTGTTCAATAACAGCCCACGATTTCTAGAACAAAAGGCCGCACACTCAGCTCAGCTCAGCTGAAAGTAGCCGTACACTCCCTCTGAGATGGGAAAGTTTACGTACGAGAGCCTTCTCATCCTGAGATCAGGACGACATCACCCCCCTCAAGACCTGCCTTGATACGCTAACCCCACTTGCTACCTGCCTTTATTGACACCTACTTGATAGTTGTTTGCTGCAGAAAGGGTAATCCACAGAATCAACAAATGCTGCTGTCCGGAAAACCATTCAGATGTTTGATTAGGCCCGCCTCCGCATTCGCTGGGTTCAGTTCACCACTACTTGTTTATTCATTCAAAGATCACATCAAAAAATTCCTACAAAGCTATTTGCAGATGGACATCATATAAGGGTATTATGTACGATATTATGCCTTCTGGAGTTCAAAAAGCTGTAGATTGCAACTGCTTCAAAAGCTGGCCCTTCGGTTGCTATCATTTCAAGATGAAGACAAACTTAAAGATAAAAAAAAAATAAACAAAGAAAAATCTATAGAAAGCAGCATGGATGACATTTGCAGACTATTGCATGATTTTGATTGAAGCCTCTTACTCAAAAATCAGCAATTTCTACAACAACACACCCAAATGTCTCGCTCAGCAGTCACATGCTGAGATGCATTTTGGGTAATGTCTCAAGTTGTGCTGCATCAGCATGGATACATTTATACAACGTTATCCATCATAAGCGCAAGGCTAAAGGATGAAATAGCTGAATAATCTCTGAATAATCTCAAATGACTTCAGACTATTCAGACTATTCTCAGACAAGAGCTCGTCTTCCCTCTTACGCCGGCTCATTTATGATAAGAGTTTTTGAGAAAAATTCACTTTAGAAAAGTCTGAACGTGCAGGTCAGACAAAATTATAATGCAGACTAAGAAGAGCTGACCCCGGTCTAATTCCGCGATCCAAAAATGTCAACTAAGGGATTTCTGGTGAGGTCTCTGTTATAAAGGAAACCAGGCCAGCCTGCACACTCCACAATCCCCCAGCGGAATGCCGTGACCCGTGCGGCCCGTCTGCTGTGGTTGCTGTGCAGAGGGGGGGGGGGGCCTGACATGCTTGGCACACCGACCAATTCTGCTCATGTCAGATGTGTGCAGGTCAAGACCATTTTCATCTGACACCAGAAACGGTGCACTACTCCTGCAAAAACGAACATCCCAACAACAAAGAAAGAATCTGACTCTGTCTCTCTGACTGCACATTACAAAGAGCCCAGCTCATTTAGCTCAGCAGAAAAGGCGACGCGAGAAGAAATCAGAGGTACAATGAAAAGGAGATTGAAGCCTGGTAATTTATGATTATTGATTCCCAAAGGAACCATTATGAATTATGGTAAGTGCAGTGGAGAGGTTTGAAACATTAGCAGCGAGTGCCCTTTTGGACATCCAACTGGCAATAAAAACAGCTCTTTCATGTTTAAAAGGCAAACAGTAAAGCTGCCGGTTGTGGGTGAGGAGTTTTATCAGACCAACTGTATGGCGCTGACTGACACTTGACACAGCTTAAATGTCCCTTCTTTGTCTGCGACCTGTCCTTTTACTATAAATCCATGGTTTCAAATGTTATTTTCCAGCTTCTTGGAAACTTAAAACATGTAATTGTGCTGGAGAGAGTTCAGATAAAATAGTAGGTGTCAGTCGGCAGACACGTAAACAAAAGCAGAGTCTCTGCCTTGGGAAGAGGCCAATCTTTTATTAAAGGCATTAGAAAAGTAAGGCTATAATTGCTCAACAGCACTAAAGTACCTGACTTATTTAAACTTTCAATCTTTGTGAATCCAAGGCTTGTTGACCAAACCTCTGAACTTTCCTCTATGTGCTTTTTAATCTTTTCCATTCACACTTGGACAGATCTCTGTATTATTCAATCTACATAGTCCTGATTTAATTTGCTGCTGCTACAAATGATCGTTTTTAAAACAGGAAAAGCATTGTTCTGTCAGTAAAAAGATATCTCCTTTTACAGAAGATCAGTGAAACAACACCTCCTACGTTTTCAAGCGGTTTTCTGCATGTAAGGGTTTCTTCATATATAAAAATGAATAAAACACATTATCCCCAAACCATTTTGTATGGACAGCTGCAGACTGTTGTTCTTCACGTAATACTGTGGCCAAAGAAACACGCCTTGGCAGAAGGGATCTGTGGACAAGACTAATGTTTACATAGACAGGAGAGAAGCTCTGTTTCACTCGAACAGAGCAGGGTCAAATTTTTCTGGCTATTAGCAAGAGACCTGAGAACAAAGGGTGGCCTGCAACCAGCTGATCTGAGCCACAAAGCTGTAGCGAGAGAATTACCAGACAAGAGCCAGGAGAAAAGTGCTTGATAAAGTCTGCACTCGTTTAGGCGGAAGCTCCTCATGCTGTTGTTTAGGCCACATGAAAGTTAGTTTAGGTTAATCTGACGAACAACTGCAGCGCACACTTGAGCCCGAGTAAGGAAATGGAAGATATTTCACTGGACGCTTCTGTATAAAAAGAAATGCTGAAGACTGTGGCCCGTGCTGCATTCCGTATTCCGACCGAGCCCGAGTTTTTTCCTGCATCTGCTGACTGGATTTCCCCCATTTCCCTATTTCCCAGCACTTGTTTGAAATGAGACCTTTTACTAAGCAGAGCGCCTGCAGCCACTGAGCAGAAAGAAGTGACCCAAAGGTCAGACTGACCTCATAGAGTATAATACTGTAGAATGATTTAAAAGAAAGAAAGAAAAAAAAACTCATCAAGGAGATTCCTGAACTAAAAATTCCATACTTTCTGGTTTTGGAGTGACTTCGTATACAGCCTCTAAAAAAGCCTTTTCCCTGTTGTGCCAGATTTACATACCTGCAGATCAAAGAATTTGCTGTATCTCCTAAAGATGACATGGGAAGTGGAGTCTGAGTAAGTGACGTTGATAAGGTACACCTAATGAGGAACACACAGAGAAAAAAGGCAGGTTAGAGCAAAGTCGCTTTGTCAAAGACAGCATGGCACCGCTTTAACCCTCCTTACTTACCTTCAAAGGTCTTCGGAGGTCAAATAAACTCATTAACTTCCTCTGTTTCAGTCACACACACTAGATAGCCATCAGGGTGGGGTGGGGGTTTGTGGGGTTGTCAATGAGAGAGCCAGCAGACTTTAAGAATTGATGACTTTCACCTGAGCTTGAGTGCAGCTGAATGAACGTGGGTGGTTTAGTTTTAATTCCACATACTGATTTTCACCATTTATTTTCATTATCTTTTCACGTTTTTTTTCTTCATAATGTAAACCATTTTCAGTTTTCGTCAGAATCAAAGCTTTGTATTTGACTTGTTTGAGGAAAGCAATGACGCTCCCCATTATACATTATGTATGTATTATACATACATACATGCATACATAGTAGGGAAAGCAGCCCATGTGTGCTGAGACTAAAATCGAACCACAACAGTAGACATCAGTAATTGCTTGACGTTTTCCCAAAATAGATATTTCTATTTAATCCAACAAACAAATACGCACACCCCGAGGCTAAGAAACTGACAGGCAACCCGAACCCTTAATGTACGTGCTCAACACACACTATTTACAAAAGCAACTTTTACACATATGGTGGCAAGCTGCAGGGACATCAAGTCTGAAATGCAGTCTTCGCTCTGCAAACACTTTGTAGCTGAAAGAATGTACAAAACAAGTTTTCCTTCAGCTTGCTTATGAGGTACAGACACCCTGACCAAACATTCTGAATTTAGGCAAAAGCCATAGCACGGTGCGAGAACGTGGAAAGATGCAATTTTAAAGATCTACAAGCAATGTGTCAGTTTTGATGTGCCAACAGAAGCTGTGCAGCAGAAAACCACATCAGTTTCAACTGAGAGGGTCGTAGCCAACATAAAAGACAAATCATGGACCTTTTTGCAGTTTTATATAAAAGGAATATGCTCTTTACAGCAGTTTCTAAAGGAATGAATGTGCATTCATGACACGGTGTGGCCGCAACGTGATGGTATTAAATGACCATGACTGGAGTTCATGCAGCTGCAGGCACATTTGTATTCTAAATATTTAAGGCTGTACGTACCAGAGGCGTTAAATGCAGTGTGTAAAGAGACATTTACATGCATTGCCACTGCTCCTCTGTATCTCATGTGCCACAAGTCTCTGGAAGGAAGTGACATTTGAACAGTGGGGACAAAAGACAAAGGGCTGCTTCTTTCCTCTCTCGAACCGGACACGCATTTCCAGTTGCTTAGCTCATAGATAATGTGATTTTATTTTTTTTTTCTTCCTCTACTTTTCTCGTGGGGACTTCCCACTTAAACCTGACATCCGGCTCTAATCCCAGGAGAAAACGTCAGTGCCATAGATGCGGTGGCCTTGGGGAGTCTCCCGTGAAAGGAGATGGATGATACAATTGATCTTCACTCTCAGGTTAATTAATCCGGTTAAACCCAGAGGACTGATTGATTTTTGCAGTCCTGCTGTGTTTCATGGCTCTTCAAGTCTGATCACTCAAATCATTAAAATATCAGCAAAGTAAAGTGGAGTCCAAGAGAATTACAGAAGGTAAAAAAAAAAGAAAGTATGGCTTTATGTTAATTGTGTACTTTAACGCTACATGCTCACAGGGATGATAATAAAAAGTTAATATCTAGCAGATGTATTAATAGGGGCAGCAAGTCAGTAATATACATTATCATATATATTAATATGTAATAAACATAAACAAATGAGATACCTAACTTTAAACCGTGCCACTACGTGCACCACAAATAAAACAAAACTTTGACTAGAGGATGTTTATTTCCGGTGTTGTAGGAATTTGTTGTTTACCTCTATTTATTATGAGCCCTGACTACCACTTAGTATTGAAATCCGCCTGTTTGTGTTTGGGCCAAGCCAAATGGATTCAGCTGAAATAAATATGTATTTGTATATATTATGTCTCTCATCCTCTGTGGATAAGTTCACACAGAAAAGTGCATCAGTTTGATGTTTGGTTTTTTGACTGTTGGGAGTGTTGCACAGAAAATAGAATTTTGAATTCTTGCTCGAAACATAACATGTAATTGCACATTCAAGCTTTGGGATCGCCTGTTGGGGAATAGATTTTGTAGTGTGTGGGTTGATTAAAAGACTGCTACAATACTTAAACAGTCATCCTGACATCATGAAAGTCAAACAGGTCTTCAGTAATTAACAGAAAACTGTTTGTGGCTGTGCTGGACGTACTGCACATCAAGAACTTTGGACCATTTTTGTAAGAACTGTTCTTACATAGTGGTTTTAAAGAGCCTTTGCACGAGCTCTCTTGGACAGAGTCCATAGAACCACTTTACATTAATGTTTAAAACTGTAGTTAAGGCTGTCATAAAGGGATAACAAGAATAAAACCGCATAGTTTTCTTACAAGGATGTAAGTTCTCAACTAATCAACCTGCATGCTTTCAAAGAGTCCTTGTCCTGCTCAGCGCTGTCAGGGTTGGACTGAAGAACAATCCTGACTGTTGAGCACAGAGAGACTGTCTAACTGTTTAAACCTCCATAAACCACTGACAGTGAGTTGTCTTTACTTTAACTATGAAATACCAGAATCTCCAAACAGTATCGTTAAAGGGAGACTGGACAGGCCCTCATAATAGTCTACCAACATATATTGGTACATGTATTCCCTCCTGAAAACACCATTCTTGTTATATTAAGAAACTGATCCTTGTTTACACATCTTTTTCAGCTGATATATATATGACATATGACATAAACCAGTCTACAATGTTGCTTCCATCCATCTATCTTCTTATCGAGGAACTGCTGGAGCCCACCCCTGCTGTCTTCAGGCTAAAAACCTGGGAACGTCACTTCATATTTTGTCATTTTTCTAGAGCAACAGTCAGCCAGAAACCTGTGGGTTTACTGTGGGGAAAGCGTCACAAACATATAATCCAAGAAATACATTGTGTGCATGCACAAAACTCACATTTAGTATAATAGATGGATTTTTTTTGTGGTGTATTGCCTTTTATAATGATGACATACTGTCACTAAGTGATAGTCTGAGCTTTGAGCTACACAATTATGTAAGCACTTACACTTTGATGTTATATCAATGAGCATAACACTTTTAAGACTGAAACACTTTGAGTTTTAAGAGGATTTTTTTTTTTCATCTGGAAAATCAACAGCCAGATCAAAAGTCTCCCCATATAACATTGTTTTCTTGTAATAATTACAAACATAAATGACTAGACGTAGGCTTGACGGATGATCCACAAAACAAACATTAAATGCAAAAGCAGTAGCCCCAGTTCCCATATCCAATTAGAGCGCCTATCAGTGAGTAAACACATCTCTGGATATAACTTTTGTCTAGATGCCAGTGTGACTTTTGGTGTTCAAAATAACTGGTGGCTTGCCTGTCTACTTCTTCTTCCATTGTTAGGACCAAGATGCAGACTATGTCATTTCCATCTGAGATTATAGGAAGAAAAATCAAATAAATCAATTTTTTTTTTTTTTTTTTTTTTTACAATTAAAGTAAAACATGTTGTCTGGGCTTTCTTTTCTTACCTCCAAAACCAAGGACTGAAACTGAAGGGTATCATTCTAGTTCTTCAAGTTAACTTGTGGCTAATTATCCATCTTTTATATGTAGCCTGACACATTGTTTTCTGATGTAAATGCTTCAATTTCTATGTTACGCTTAATTACCTTTTATTTTCTACAGAAAAGAAAAGCATACTAAGTAAACTTGATTTAAAAACTTTTTATTATCCCATGAAAAGTCAAAGGATCACAGTGTCAGATGTCATTCATCTACTGAAGGCATCATCTAACTTCTTGAAATAAGAAAAAAAGTGCTTCAAATCACCAAAATAGTTTTGGATTTATCCTCTGGAGACCGTGAAAAACATTTATGTGGCAAAACCGTCCATTTGCTTGGGCAGATCGATGTATCAATGGTATGCAGGGCTTCAATTTCAGTGTAGCTCTACATGATGTGGAACCAAGAGAACAGCAGAAACACAAAAGGAGAAAAGAAACTCACATAGTGTTTGGATGGGTTCCTTCTCTTCTGCACGTCCACCACATTAACGTCGAGGACTGTGCGGAACTGCATCTTGACAGATTACAAGTTGCACCAGAAAAATGCTACAGATGGTACAAGAGTAGATCTTCACCCATGAAAACCTGAATGTATCAAATAAATAAATAAATCACAAACACACAAACGCAATGGCTGGTGCGAACACTAAACACAAAGTAGAGCAAGTTAAAAAAAAAAGAAAGAAAGAAAGAAAGAAAACCTCTTCACTCAGGCGTTGGGTGCATCCATGAAGATGGTTTCAGATGGTTCCAATGTTTCTGAAGTCTTTGTGCAACATGACAACGCAATAAAACTGGCGTTTAATCGCGCGTCTCCTCCCTTAAGAAGAAGGGCTGGTCCGTTGTTGGAGCGGAGAGGGGCAGTCGGTCTGAACGGGGCGGTCCCTCCTCAGCTGGACTGGACACACTGCTTTGGGACCTTCAAGAACGACTGAGCGCAAACTGCTGGGACTAAGCGTGAATGATAATTAAAACTGTACTGCCCCCACCATGTTGATCCTATTTCATTAGAAGCTATCCAAAACATTATATCTGTATCTATTAAACAACCACACTACAGACAAAAGACACACTTGTCAGGGTTCCTCTTCAAGTGCTTATTTAAGCTTTATCCCGGGTTTGTAGTAAATGCTTGTGCTGCCCTCTAGTGGAAAACGCGTGAACACAAAGCCACAGATAACGTGACTTTACCTACTGGCGGCGCGACACCTGAACACTGCACGTTGAGATAATTGAGTTTTCTTTGAAAATTATATTTGCTTTGCCATGGAAACAAACGCAGTTATTAGGAAAGTTGCAGAAAAAAAACGATAATCCTACATTTCCTTGAAAACTTAAAGACTACTTATAATGTAGCAAACGATTAAAAATAAATGTTGTTAGAATGTATGTCTTCAAAGCTTAAAGATGCAAAAAAAACATTTGAAGAAGTAATTTCAGTGATGATGCAAGCGTGGACAAACACATTTATTTTTATTGCAACGTTTCGTCAATTATACTTATTTCCTAAAAGAACAATATATAAACAGAATAAGATAAGGTCCAACAATGTTATTGATAAAGTCTATATCCAACCCACAATTTCATGTCAAAATGGTTAATGTAGAAGTGATCATTTGAGCACAGTGTCCGAATTATCCGCTGATGAAATTTCTGCAATGATAAAAATGGTATAATACCAGCTAGCAATATTTATATCAAAGTTTTTCATAATCTGATTTCACTTATGCAAATCAGCTTCTCAAGTATGAAAATATGTCCCCATCTTATCTGTACAACTGTCAAATTCTTCCATCTACAACCATAAAAAGCCTCTTACAATGGTAAGGCTGTCAAAATGTTCCTTGTAATGTTTACCTTATCAAAGCATATTTTGCTGGGATAGGTGATCTTATTTCTGAACTTTGGAAACTGATTAAGTATGCCTCTTTATTTATGTGTTGTTTCTTCTTTCTGATCCACTAAAAAAATTGTTGGTGGTTTTTGTTTTGTCTTCCAGATAATTGCCTCCCCAAGCTTTTTTTTTTCCTCTTGGTCTTAACTGTCTGCATTTATATGATGTACGTTTTCTTGTGCATATGTGTGAGTGAAGGGAAAAGTGCTCGACCCCAGCCCTCTAAACAGTCTAGTCTAACAAACTTTATCAGGACTCTAGACAGATTCTGTCAAAGAGGACTAAAATCACAGGCAGTGAAGTACAGAAAGACAGAACAAAACAGAAGATTGTGATGGATGTTGTGTGTGTGTGTTGATAATAATGTGTAGTGTGGTGTGATGTGTGTGACTGATGTTTTGTGGTTAAGTTGGATGTAACCCCTCGATTTGAAATGAGCAGAGCTGAAAAAACACAGAAACCAGTGATGTTCACCTCCAACACAAGTTCAGCAACAATTCGGGATTGTAACCAAAACTTTGGGCGGAATCACAGTTGGTACTGGTGTGTTGGGTCCGTGTCATGCAGAAGACCTGTCCCGGTGCACTGGATTCACTCTCTAACCCATCAGGAACCATCTATCCATCTATCTATACTCTCCTCTAGTGATGTGCACTAAAAGAGGCATGGCAAAAACTCAGACCTGGGGGCAAGGGCCGGGTGACGGCCTGGTCTCCACACCCCACATCCCCTGCCCCATCGGCCCAGAACACCATGGTCGTGACAGGGCGCCCCCTGTCACCTCACCATCCTGGGATGTCCACCCCTGTGGCCAGAAGTGACTTGAGCCAGACAGAGACCGAAGTGATGTTAGCGATCCAAGCGGCTGGGAGGCCAACCCAGCATGGCCCCGGAGCCGTCACTTGTGTTGTATCATATACTTTTACGAAATGTGCACGGATCCAGGCTCAGTTGTCTACTGCAACAAAAGGATTCCAGATATTGATGAAAACAGCTAATTTATTCCTGTTATTAAATGTTATTTTATCTAGTGTCACATTCAATAACGTATAAAACAAGCTGCTTTTAAAAAGATTTTAAACCCCTCAGTGAAGGACAAAATGTTGTGCTCTACATGAATGATTTATGAAATTACTATGAAGAGGAGGTAAAGAAGGCATTACAGGAAATGTCTCTTTTTATGTAAATGATCAAATGTACTATTCAAATCCTTATCCTGACAAACATGTCAGGATAACCTTATCCTGACATGGGCCAACATCCCCTGAAATGAGCTTGACTACAACTAAACAAGAGTTAAAAGAAGTTAGATATTCAACTCTATTCAAGTCACCTTTCCTGAAAAGCGCTATTTCACAACAAAGTTATCTCAAGGCCATTTAAACAGAAAGCACAAAGTTTACAAAGTTAAATGTGATCCAATTGAAATCCAATTTATATTCTGATTCTTTGTCATTTGTGCACAATACAATTCTGAAGTGAGACTAAAACTCAAATTTTATCTAATGGCAATTCACAAAAAAAGAAAAGGCATAACTGAGGAATCCAACAGACTGCACTGGTATAACCCTCCATCCTGAGCAAACATGAGACAACACACTGGTGTAAATTTTGTAATCATTCATAATCCAGGGTGTTGGGTCAGATTACTGTAGTACCATAATCCTTTGGTGTAGTAAATGCAATCTAACCTGAATGCCCCTGGATTGCGTTTAAACTAAATATTGCATTTTATGGGCTCAATTATTAACTTGCTTTTCCCTTCACAGTCAATGAAGTGTGATTGTGAGCAGTGACACTTCCAACAACATTCAACCTTACAGTTTTATTATAAGAATAATTCATTTGCCAAAAAAATGTGATGAAATGCACAATAAACCAAGATACAATTATCAAATGTATTGTTGTAGTTGCAAATTTTAATAAAGATATTGCAAGAATCTGCAGCGGGGGGAGGGGTTGTTACTTTCTCCTTATATGAATAGTTCACATGTTATATACTATTAAAATATTAATAGCTCTTGTGAGCGTTCAAATTACTTTGGTTAGTAGGAAAAGGGTGTATTAAAATGTTCTGTACATGTTTTATAAAGAGTATAAATGCAGTTGAGTCATAAACAATATTAAGAAAAGAACAGACAGAACAGTGAAGTAGCATTTCAGAAAACTCAAAACACAACTAATGCCAGAGGAGGTAGGTTTAATATCGTCTTAAAAGTTCCCCTGGTCTGAGCTGTTATTATATAAATTGCTCCACAGATTAGGAGGGCACACTGCAATGCACTATCAGCATGTGTAACCCAAATACATATTTTGGATTTCATTAAAAGTTTTTATTTTTTGTTGTATTTACTATAAGTTAGTGTATTGATCTGAAGACTCGCTAGTTTTGTAAGTGTGAAAATAAAAGGCCAGACTTGATCTTGCAGCCCCTGTGTCTCCTAAGCTTTCACAAGTTAGGCCTGTAGACTGCAAAACAGTTCAATTGTTTGCCGATGCAATAAAATAGGTTTTAAATAGGGAAAATGAGAGGGGAAAAAAAAAACAAAAACATTTTTCCTCTTCATGACGACAGTAACGCAAGTGGCATGCGTGGTAGAGACGAAGAGGCTGAGCAGAGCAGAGCAGAGCGCAGCACCGTCCTGCAGAGGAGATCCAGGAAACAACCGCCGCTAAAACAACTGCGTCAAGTCAACAATAGAAACAGCGGCCCACACCGGAAACAGGCCTTTATTTCCTTCGGAATAAAAGCATCCACGAAGCGTGCCTGACAGTACATACTTGAATGCAAAAAAATGTAGTGATGTTACATTTATAAATTAATATCACATTAATATCAAATTACTGGTTTACTGCAGTTAAAGTTGTTTTATTATTCTATGCTCGTTTTCTGGCCCAAACACTTCCTCTATAGCTGACGGATTTTATTTTCTAATTTCTAACAGACATTTTCACAACTGCACAACATAACTTGACGTTGATCCGCTAACTTCTGTGTGGTCAACCAACCCGAAGCATGAGGTCTGTGGATGGTCCGCTTTTTTTCCTCCGTTAACGTAAGAGGATACAAAATGTCGCGTTGAGGGCGATGATATGTTTTTTTGGCGAAATTTTGGGACCCATTAGATTCCGGAGCGGAAGCGCTAGCCGCTGCGAACAGCGAACTCCTCCGTGTCACTCACTTCCACCGCCACCGTCCCGATAAAGCTGCTAGCTGCGATGTGATTGTGGGAAGAGAAAAAAAAAAACCGCCGTCGAGGGAAGTTATAAATGACATTATCACCGCTGAATGGCTACAACGCAGGCCTGTCAGCGGTCATTTAACGCCTGCACGCTCTTCCTCCGATAGCCGTTAGAGCTCTACGTCGGGAAGAAACCGCTATATTTCCTTGGCGGAAATAACTACTAAAGACGCCTCGTCCACAGCATAGCAGTTCACACCTGAAGAAACGAAACAAAACAAAGCAAGATATGTCTTTCTTCAATTTTCGGAAGATATTCAAGTTGGGACCCGATAAAAAGAAAAAGCAGTACGAGCATGTCCACAGAGACGTGAATCCAGAGGAAATCTGGGAAATTATCGGGGAGCTGGGAGACGGCGCTTTTGGCAAAGTGTACAAGGTAAGTTAATGTGTAACGTTACATGTGTCCTTTAGTGTTACAACCCTCGTTTTAATAGGAGACAAGTGTCGCACATTGTTGCATGGAGGTCACAAGATGTAACAATAATGATAGCTGCTGTGCCACAGCAATGTCCAGGCCACTGTCTTAAGCTAAGGCCGGTAATTTAGGGTTTCCTTTCTAATAAATGCTACGACATTTCACCGTTGTATATAAGCCGCTGCATGTGGCACATCTTCCTGTTGAAGAGATGTTAAAAAAAAACAAAAAAAAAAACAAGGATGATCGTAAACCTAAAGTACCAAGGAAGCGTGTCAGGGGCGTTACTCGTTTTTTTGTTTCTTATAGGTTGAAGGAAAGGCTCGGTTGCTTACATTGGCAGGTTTTTAAACACGACTTTCTCGTGTCATTTAGTTGCACTTGGCTGGTAAAAGTGTTGAAGGCTGGTTTTCTGAGCATGGAGTAAACATGGCCTGCAAAACGTCAAAAGTTAAGGTGGCTCCTGCAAATTACAGGACACATAGTGACAGAAAATATCAGTGTTTTGGAGCTACAGTTGGTGCTATCCGGTCCCTTCTAACACACTGTATATTTGTTAGTGTTTTTTTTTTTTTTTAATTCTTTTGAAAATGAAAATGAAGTGATACTAAAATGCATGTTGGTGTGATGGATGGCAGTCATATCCCCTGGTTACTTGGAAGACTGCAGTTTGTGATGCTGGTCTGCAATATACATCTTTAAATAAGCTCTTGATTTGGGTGGTTTATTGTCCACCACCTGTAATCTCTGCAAACTAGTCTTTTTAAGTTTTTTTGTTTTGTGCAAATATCCCCCTTTAAATAAGTCACTCCAGTAGAATTTAAAGGCCATTTATTTTCTCTCTAACAATTAGAACAACATCCAGTAAATGAAATGGCAAGTATATTACAAATACGAACCATTTTATGAGCTAAGAGAAACGAGTTTCCTCTCACACGTGTTTTCACAGTTTCAGTAATTTGGTGTTGTAATCAATGTTCAACAGTTTCTCTACGTTGTGCACGTGCTCTGTAGTTCCTTCTTTCTGGAACTCTTGTGATCCAGTGATAGTGTTAAAGGACTGCTGAAATCCTCATTTGCCTTAATTTGTTTCCTTGGTTTCTTAGATGGTTGTTTAACTGTGATGGGATATCAGAAGACTCTTCTTATTTTCCTAATTTAAGCTGTAAAGCCAACTTGTATACTATACAAGAGACAATGTACAGTCTCCCTGTTGTGACACACAGAAGGGAGGAAAGACGTTTCCTTTTATTACCACAAACGCACGCTGCTGTCAGCATAGTTATTTCAGACTTTTGATGCCTGCCTCCTTTAGGTGTGGCAATGTATGAATTACATTGTATGTAGTAAAGTAATGTATGAATCAGTTGTTAAGAAGAAATAGTCTTAATGAGGTAAACAGATCATAGGTTGCACTGTACCTCCTATAGTAAAGAGGTGTGCAATTTCTAGGTCCTAACACAAAATACTCAGGCTGTTCTGTTGACACTGTGAGACATTTCTCACGCTTTGCCTCTACAGAACTATGATAAAGTCCTTTTACAGTTGGAGTAGTGAGAAATTTAACGCTCTTAGATTAGAAGCCAATGGTTGGATGTCCCCCTCATATATGATTTTACTTAAAAATCTTTCTTATGTAATACCTAATAAAAATGGCCTGTTAGCCTGACATCAGCCGGTACAAAGGAAAGAAACGGGGACTATGTTTGGTCAGAATGTGTAAATATAGGGTCTGACACAGAAGTTGACGCTCCCTCCCTTTTCTTTTTCCCTAACTCCCTGACATTGTGTCTGTATCCATAAACATTAAGCCCTAGGCTAGCCTCAAAATAACTTTCCAGCTGTTTTGTTATACACGGTTTTTGGTCATTTTTGCTATTGACCTTTTTGCATCTACATTTGGAAAGGATCATTTTGGGAAACACGTATATCACAAAAGCCCACTTCATCTTGAATTATTTAGTGTAATCTCTTACTTCATATTTAACTCTGCATGGTTTCATCAAAGTCAGGAAAGAAGCATGAGTAGGGGAGGAAACAAGAAGAGGAAATGAGCAAACCTCACAAGCTCCATTTATGATAGAGTCAGAGGATGATGGGTGTGTTGAAAATCCTTTTGATTTCAAATAGTTGAAGTTCTTTTTTAACATATAACGTCATGTTATCAGCCTCAATGATATGTTTTGTCGGATTGCAGTCAACAAGGAGTTTCTTGTAAGCTGCATGTGACGAGTCGCAATTTAAGTTTTAATATTTGTCACTCTGTCTGATTTATATAGTTCTAAATATAGATGGATGATTTTATCCCACTGACATGGTAAAATGGGGCTGTTCTAAAACTTGGCAAACAATATCAGAAATATATTGACTAATATATCCCACCAATACAATGCCTCTGTTTTTGTGCTTTTCCTGTCTCATAGATTTTGTTTTGACAACACGCTCTGTATTTGACCATTTTGTTTATATTTTTTTCAGGCCCAGAACAAGCAGAATGGGACCCTTGCAGCTGCTAAGGTTATAGACACAAAAACAGAAGATGAATTGGAGGATTACATGGTGGAGATTGACATTCTTGCCTCCTGTGACCACCATCACATTGTCAAACTGCTGGATGCCTTCTATTATGAAGCCAAGCTTTGGGTAAGTACACAAATGCCTGACTGATTTTCCCTCATGGACTGAGGTTGATGTGGAAGAATGAGACAAGGACGCAATGAACCGGTGACGCATGGAGACACAAATTTGTCAGAAGCCACAATTTGTTATGCTGTCTCTCCCAGGGTTTTTGCATCATTTGATTAGAGAATAATGTCAGTGAGTATTTTTTAGGCGTTTAAAGCTAATCATATGATACAGTCTCGGTGGGTAATCCAAGGCTGGGACTGCAGGTTCTACTGCTAGATTTCTTGACCATTAAGAATTCAAATTTCTTTATTTAGCTCATGTTTAACAGTACACAAAAAAAAACTGGCTTTTGTGGCTTTTGCTTGCTAATAAGTCACGCAATGCAAGTGGGGCCTCTGGTGTAATAATCCACATTTTGACCTAATTTTTCACCTTGTACAAATCGTAACAAATGAAAATGGCTTATTTTATTTAATGACAAAAAGTAGAACACTGTGATACCCCTTCCCTGCTTAATATGCAGTTGTTCTGAGAGGAGTGCAGTTTTAATACGTAGTCACAATATGTCATTCTATATGCACTAAGAGGACCCAGAGCAATTAGGTCCTGGCAGGTGGTGTCATGTGGCTGCCCCTTGTGGACGGGCCACAGCTATAGGAAGATAATGGAGTCATTTTGGTGGCTGGAGAAAGTCCTTGTGAATAATTCAGAGCTGCACAAAGGTCGTATCGCTGGCCCCTGTCTTTAAGCAGAATGATAAATGTGTAACTACTTATATTTTGCATGTCCTGAGTTTGTTTGTTTGTTTTTTTTCATTTTTTCCTACATGATAAATATCTTAGATACCAGCAATATAAAAATTCAGCAAATTTTGAATTGTACATAGCTGATTCAGCCAAAGGAATCTAAACCGTGAGGATGTCATAGCATGTTATTTAATAGATGTCATGCCAAACAGGAATAACTGCTTTGTCTTATCTCTTTGTTTGAAACATTAGAGGGCAGTGCTCAACTGAAAGTTGGATTTATTTATTTGTTTATTTTTTCTCAAATCACCTGATGCCTTGATCCTGTAAGTAACATACAGACATTACCAGTAGGAGCAAAGGGGCGATGAGGTAGTGTATATAGAATGATCTTGAACAGTCAAACTAACTAAGCTGTCCCCTGTTATATCGTAGGGACCTTTTTTAGAGAGAGAGCTCTTCTGTCTTTGTGTTCTCATCTCAGGGTTTTTTGTTTTTTTTTTGTGTGACCATCCAGGTTAAAAGCACCACTGCACTGTTTTGGATTATATGACCCAGTCCAAGCATTTAGCTTGGTGATGTGGATTTTCACCCTGCAAATGTGTGAAGGGGCTTCTGGCTTGCCTTTTACAGTGTTTCCCTTCATATTTTTCTTTCACGAAAATGTATTGCTTTTTCCACTATGAGTTGATGTATCAAGTATTTCTCAATTTTAAGCATACACCAGAGTAAAAGTGCTGAACTTTTTTCTGTGTGTTTCACTTTTTTTAAAATCTTAATGTGCATTAGATTAGAAGGGAAACATGTTTTTTACAAACCTTGAATTTAAAAGAAAGCACTCCATCTGTACTTATGCAAATAAAAACAGGTGCATCCTGTAATAAAAGCTGCGTAGTCGGATAATCAAGCTGACTTCAAATGTCCAAATGCTTGTAACTACATTAGTACTGGCTTTAAGTTAGGTTGTGTATTGTATGTTTTTGTCTCAGATGAAGTGTCAGATATCTGAAACCTCTCTTTGACTAGAAAAACTGGCTGATGATTCATGACCTGGAATTCAGGGATTTTCCTTGTAATATTTTTACATTGTGTATTGCTAATACCAGTGAAAGATAAGAGGCTGTCGACTGTATGCTCAACCTGACACATATCTAGCCTCTCAGACTGCCTGGCCTTGGGCATGTTTAGCAGGGTAATGCTTTTAGATTAAGTTGGATTTTCAACCAAAATTGGGTATATCAATGTACTCACAGTGGAAAATACGTCCACATGTGCACTGATGTGGTCACTGTAATGTGATTCAGTGACGGACTGGGGAAAAGGGGGTGGGGATGGTTGTTGGTGGCTGATCTGCCAGTCCTCAAGTCAGTACAGGCCAAGCTGAACATCTGCCGATCCCTGTCAGTGACCCATTAATCAATACATTTCCTGCAATAATTTTTTCTGATGTTTCAGTCCTAAGAGGAATGCAACACAAGATTGTTGATGATCAGTATAGTTTTTAACTGCCTGGCTTCACCAGAGTGTAATCAGTAACATAAAATTGGCTTGTCCAGATTACTTTTCAGTCAACGTCAAGTTGCTTAACTACCTAAGGATGTTGAAGTGTAAGCAAAGTATGTGCTCTAAAAGTTAAATGTACTTGACTTTTATTTTTCAGATTCTGATTGAGTTCTGTGCTGGAGGAGCAGTTGATGCCATCATGCTGGGTAAGTCTGTCCTTCAGCGAAGGAAACATAACAACCCTCATAAAGTTCTGGGCTTTTCTTTGCTCCATCATTGAGTGCCAACTCTTTTTATTCCATCCCAAAGCCTCCGCTCAGCGTTTTGTTTTTTTCTTTTTCCCTCTCCCCACACTATGAGAAACCATTCCAACTGTATAATTATTGTCGCTTAGGTTTCAGGGAGTGGTTTGTCCGGTCCTTAGTCTGCTTGTTCTGTTTCATTTTGAAGCCTGAAGAAACGCATCATCTATTTTAAATGTGAATCACCATGACAAATTCAGCTAATTGACTCATTTATTGTTTGTACACGCGGTGTGCTTTCTGGTCTCGCCACCTGTTATGTTTTAAAGAATGACGTAAGGGTGGAGTTTGTCCTCCAGTTGCTATTAGATACCTTCACAGAATCACATTTGATGTTAATGTGTCCAGATGGCCCCACCTCACTTCACTGTGTGTATGCTCATCAACAGAACTGGAGAGACCTCTGACTGAGCCCCAGATCAGAGTGGTGTGCAAGCAGACCCTGGATGCTTTGTTTTACCTCCATGAGGGCAAGATCATCCACAGAGACTTGAAAGCTGGGAACATTCTCCTTTCCTTGGATGGAGATGTAAAACTTGGTAAAATCTCTTAATTTTTTTGCACCAAATCCATTTGCGATTTGAAAGTGCCGCTGACATGTGTATTGACAAGTGCACAACACTGAATCTAGGAATGAGTAAACTGTAATGTGTCTTGAATTTCCAAGTTACAACAAAAGCAATTAGATGTGCATTTCAAACAGTTTTTTTTATGCACCACTTATCTGCTAGTGTTGGTGATGGATTGAATTGGTTACATAATTTTCTACAAGTAAAGCATTCATGTTGCTGTTTGCAGCATCCATAGCTGATGATTCATGTTTTGTAGGCAGAGGGTCATGATGAAGCCTGGTAAATGGTAATTACTGAAGCAGTGACTTGGTGATGGATATCGTTCTCCCTTCAACATGTAGATACTTTAAAGTGGTACAATAAAAAGAAAGTAGGCTCAAATAGTTATGCAGGTAACACAGCTGTTGGTTGATAATGCATTCTTACATGGAAGGGAAATTAAACGTTTGTGCCAACTACCAGCGTTCATTTTTGAAATGTTGAAGGAGGTTCGGCAATAAGTATATTACATTTGCAGTTATGTATGTTGATTTTATTTATTTATTCATTTTTATTTTTTACTTTGATTCATTAAGGAAAGAAAATGCTTTTCCTTTCTGATTTCAGCTGACTTTGGGGTGTCTGCTAAAAATACCAAGACATTACAGAGAAGAGATTCTTTCATCGGCACGCCATATTGGTGAGTCATACAGCCTAAATATAAGAAAGCATTCACCCTTTTTAATAACTGTCAAAGAACATCTTCCATTCAATAGTGAGTACTGTAATAGAAAGTTGCATTCAGCAGTTTTGATGCACGCAAGTGTTGAAGGATCTCAGCCTTTAATACCAAAGATCCTTCTTTTCTTTCAGGTTCTATACAGATATGCACAAATATATTTGACTGGGCAATATTCATCTTAATTATTAAAATTCATTTTTCTTCCAAATATACATTTATCTTCTGTATTTACGAACTGACTTGCTACCCAAATTTCACAGGATGGCTCCAGAGGTGGTGATGTGCGAAACGTCCAAAGACCGCCCGTATGACTACAAGGCTGATATCTGGTCCCTCGGGGTAACCCTGATAGAACTGGCACAGATTGAACCTCCCAACCACGAGATGAATCCCATGAGAGTGCTACTGAAAATAGCGAAGTCCGAACCACCCACACTCATGCATCCCTCTCGCTGGTAAGATAACTGAGTGATAACTAGAGGGACGGCTCGGGACAGCTTTTGGATTGCCGATAAGGGTGTGATCAGTTTCGTGTGGGAAAGTGTGATGATTTTGTTAATGCTTTATGGAATAGCTGCAGAGGGGTAATATAACTAGTTTGTTTTGTCTTTTCTTTATATCTTTACATCACAAACTGATTATTGAGCTTCTTCTTTACAGGTCACCAGAATTCAGTGACTTCCTGCGAAAAGCACTTGACAAAAACGTGGACAATAGGTGGAGTGCAGCGCAGCTTCTACAGGTGAGCTGCAGTAGCCTGCTTAAACCTCCAGTCTTTTTCCACAATACATCACCAACCATACAATGGATAATATAGTGAAAGCATATAAATCTGTCAAACCACTTTTAAGGATTTGTTTTGCTTTTCCTATTGTTCTTATATTTGCTTCAAAGTTATGTTTGATATTGATGTCCTGTTTCTCTTTTTGTATTCCTAGCATCCTTTTGTCACCACTGTAACTGACAGCAAACCCCTCAGAGAGGTCATCGCTGAGGCCAAAGCTGAAGTCACAGAGGAGATTGAGGATAGTAAAGAAGAGGAAGAGGAGGAAGAACCTGACACACCTGTGGTGAGTAGTTGTAGTAGTTGTCGGTTGTATCATGGCAGTTTTCCTCTAGAATTGTTTTCAGCAGTGGGGGCATGCTCTCCGGGGAGTCATTCCAGATTCCAGATTTTCCTGTTACAAACTATTGGTATTTAGTTAAATAATTGTGTAGCAAAAGTGTAGCATGAAATATTAATAATATTATTCATAAAATAAAAACATCTGTTTTTTGTTACCGTAAAATGAGCCTTTTTTAGCTATAGAAACCGTGGCTCTTCTTCTATGAATTCCTGCTAGTGGAGGATGTTGTCATGAAAATCATTCCTGCAACCTTTCCTGATTACATGTTTTAATTGTTGTTCTTACGAACTGTTGCTTCAGACGGTTCCTGGGCACAAGCGTGTACCATCAGATGCCAGCGTGGCCAGCTCGGAGGATGACAAAGTTCTGCCAACTCCCTCCACGCTTGAGTCTGTTACAGAAAAGGCGGAAGCTGAGGCTGTTGAGGACCGGACCAGCGATAAGCTCTCTGATGAAGGACTTGGGACAAGTGAGGTAGATAAGACTGAGGAGGAGAAACTCAATGAGGTGTCTGATGTCAGTAATGAAGAACTGGTCTCTGGACTAATAGAGACCAGCAAGGACCTAATTCCACAAGAGTCAAACCAGCCGAAACCAGAAGCAGATCAAACTAACAAGATTCCTGATGAGACTGACGTTATGGAGCCAGAAAACCTCATGGAAGTGGTGAATTCCCAAGAGCTTGTTACAAATGGTCAAAATACAGAGAATGAGCAGGAGACGAAGGGAACAGAAGTGGAGGATGAAGCTGTCCAAGTAACAGAAGAAGATAAAGAGCCAGAAGATGTCACACAAGAGAAAAATAAAGAAGCTGCTGCAGATGAATCTTTAGAGTCACAAGAAAAACCTGAAGAAATGCCAAGAAAGATAGAAACCATATCAAAACAAGAGTCACAGACAGAAGAAGAAAGCACAGAATCAGATGGGAAGTCTCAACAGAAAGTGACAGAGAACAGAATAGAGGACATGATCGGTGACGCTGTTGATAAGTTAGACACTGAAAACAGAGACTCAATAGTTATTGATTCAAATATTAATGAAGAAATTGACACAAAGGATGAGGTCTCTGAGGAGTCAGAGAAACCTGAACACGGCACTCGCACCACAGAGGAGGCGGAACCGCAAGAACCAGCACCAAGTGAATCCAGTGGAGTCAGTGATGAAGTCAAAGACAAATCTGAGGTTTCAGAACAAATGGTGGACTCTAAGGAGGACTCTGTGAAGGAAGACAACGAGAAGGAGGTTCAAGTAGATGAGAACACTTCCCAGGACGCCATTTCTGTCCAAGAGAGTGAAACAGATTTAGAAATCAAGATGGAGCACGGCAGCCCTGCTGTCATCAAGTCTGATGTGGAGAAGGACTCTGACTCAGGAAGCAGCTCTGCTGCTGATAGCAGCAGCCTCGACCTCAATCTGTCCATCTCCAGCTTCCTTTCCAAAAGCAAAGAAGGGGGGTCTGTGTCTATGCAGGTAATCCAATTTGAATCTCATTTATAAAATAAACTAAGGGCCACTCATTTCCACCTCTAATACATCCTTATTCTTTTCGTAGGAGTCGAAACGTCAGAAAAAGACTCTGAAGAAGACACGCAAGTTCATGGTAGATGGTGTTGAGGTCAGTGTGACAACGTCAAAGATAGTGACAGATAATGACACCAAGAATGAAGAAATGCGATTTTTGAGGTAAGCCTGTATCCAGTCTGCTTGACATACTGTTGGCTTAAATGTGGGACATGATCCTTTTAACACCCCTGACTTAAATTGTTCTTGTTCATTTCACAACTCCCACAGCTTTTTGCAAATGCCAGATGGGTTATCTGCCATCATTAGTGCTGCTTTATGTTACTGTCATCTCCGATGTTGCCTTTTAAAGACAAGACGTACTGCCATGACTGTTTATACAAGTGCTGTTTGACTATTTGCCATTTGGTTCACAACCTTGTGTCAGTGTGTATGATGTAAACTTGTATAGTTTTAACAACCGCTGCTTCAAATGTACTGAAAAGATTATGTATACGTTTAAGATCTTTTATGAATTAACTAGTGCATCTGAGATAAGTTGATATTGTGATACCCTCACAAGACTATTGGTGTGGTTTCTTCAGGCGGCAGGAGTTGAGGGAGCTGCGTCTCCTACAGAAAGAGGAGCAAAGGGCCCAGCAGCAGCTGAGCAACAAGCTGCAGCAGCAGAGAGAACAGATCTACCGGCGCTTTGATCAGGAAACTACTGTGAGTCAGTCAACCCTCCTGGAAATTAACTCCTTCATCTCAAAGCTAAAACTTGTAGAGTACATGGTATAGAACCTGCAGCCAAGCAGTCTTTCTGTGTCGTTTAGCATATCTGCTGTAAAAATGCAGTTCTCCTTAATGAGTAAATGACATCAGAATCTTTGAATCTTCTATGTTGTACATGAACATCTTTTAAGCAACAAAAGGCTGAGAGAGGATAACAAATATACATCTTATGATCATAATGATCTTATCATGGTAAACTACATATTGTGTCTTTTTGGGGTTTTTTTTGTTTTTTGTAGGCGAAAAAGCGTCAATATGACCAAGAAGTAGAGAATCTTGAAAAGAAGCAGAAACAGACCATTGAGCGCCTGGAACAGGATCACACCAGCCGGCTCCGAGACGAAGCCAAGCGCATCAAAGCGGATCAAGAGAAGGAGCTCTCCAAGTTTCAAAACATGCTGAAGAACCGAAAGAAAGAGGTACGGAGCTGCATGGGCTTTCATGAATGGAAGTGCTTTTAGTGGGTTGATTTAATTCTCATCTTTAGAAGCATCTGCATGTCGTAAACAAGGTGTTTAGTGGTGCATGTGTTAGCTGATGGCTCGGTTTCTTGTGTCAGCGATCCTGTGGGAACGCTGTGGTCTGCTGCTCTGCCTCATATAATATTTGTACAAATAAAAGGGAACAGACTATGAACAGGCTGTATTATCCTTCTTCTAGCTGCTGCTTGCTCCAATGCTGTAGCATCCTTTATCAATCTCTCTTTATAAGTCCCAAGGTCTCTGGTTGCCTCTTAAGGAATACATTGCTACTTGGGATGATTTGGCATATTTATAGAAGAATATTTAGGAAATTTCAGTCTTAGAATAATTGTTATGTCAGGCTTGCTATGCATGCTGTTTTTGTTTGCTTTGTCTTCTTTGCCCCTGTTTTTGCTTTCTAGTAGCCTTTAAATGCTTTGCTGGGTGCTTTGGGCGTACTTGCAGTTTTAATCTTTGCTGTATATGCAGCATTATCAAGGCAGTTGAACCTATAAGCTTCTATTGTGCATTCTGATCATCGTGGTTAATGTCCTGCTTCCAGTTTGATTTCTGGGATTATTTTCCTAATATAATAGTACACAAAACATCACTGTATTGTAGATTAGCTTTTTTTTTTTTTTTTGCTCAAAATATCAACTGAGATGAATATAATATACAAAATGTGAGGATTTTCTTATCTATTAATATGTGTTTCTTCTTTTGTCTCTTTTGTTTTTAATGATTTAAAATGTGTGTTTAAAATCATGTTTCATGTATGAGTGTGTGAGATGGCTTTGGTCATGGGATGGCCAATTTTGTGTGGTTTTTCTTCAAGGTGCTGGGTGCCTTTGCATCAAAGTAACTGATATGGAATATTCTGAAACAGGTCTCTATTTAATCAATAAGTGGAAATTAAGTCAGATACAGTTTTGTGAATTGCTAATAAATGGTTTAAAAAGGGGGTTGGTGACAGAATACTGATCATCTCTAGGAGATCTGTGTGAGGGGTCGTCCCCTCTTTCTTTAATTTTCTACACAATTAATGCTTTGCAGGTCAGGAATGAATACAAGACCATTCCAAATCAGTTGCTTTTTTTGTTGTTTTTTTTTGTAATCATTATTGTTTAAAGAGTTATATTAATCACATTTATGGCTGTGGGACTTAATTGAATGCAAAGAGGTGAAGGTGGAGCTGTTTTTGAGACTAACATTTCTGCCATGCACGAGTCAAATCTATCTTTTTGACATGAATCTAACTCATGCAGGTCAAACTGACAGCTCTGATGTGCTCTAAAACATTACTTTTTGTTAAAACAATCATCAGAAGCAGACTGTGGAAATTAAGCATGTGGTCAAATCTGTTGGCGGCTGTATGCTGTATCTCTCCTCTCAAAGTGGGCCGTGCATGTCTCCCACTTCTCGTTGCCCGGCTTTGTTAGATTTTCAAAAGAAAATGCAGCATCAATCAGTTTCTGCATGCTCACACACTGTAGGTTAAACAGGAAGTTGGACAGTCACCCAAACACATGAGAAAAGACCTCATGAAACGGTTAAAGGAGGACCTGTCACTCCTCAAGACTGCTGAGGTAAAGAGTCACCTTCTGTCTCCCAAAGTCCAAGACGAGTCTTCCTCTGTCTCTGTTTCTCCCTCTGCTTTCTCCTTCTGACACAAACAATATCTGTGGCTGTATTTACTCCCTGCTTATGAACGGCTGAGTTGTATTCACTTCCTCAGTACTTTGCCTATGACTTACTTATGTTCCAAGATTTTACCATAAACACGGAGCTTATCTAGTATTACTCTGAATGATACGTGTGGCTCTTTCAAACAGCGAGCCGTGTTGGACTCGCAGAAGTGAGTCATTAATTCATGAAGGCTTAATCTGTTTTAGATTTAGTTCACTGGGTTCTCCAAAATATAAATTTAATTAACTGATTTTAATTATGTCTCATTTTGAATTTCCGAGATAATAAATGAAGACCCTGTAGCATGTAGGTTTTTATTAATGTTTTAATAGAGCTATAAGTTTTTTTAATTTTTCTCCCTCACAGCGTTTGCAGCTGCTGCACTTCTATTTGCTGAGACCTGTTTTTCTAATATTGTTCTCATCTTCTTAATGTAAATGCCATCGATGATGTTTGCAACGTACAATTTTATTTTAGTCCTCTAATATAATAATCCACATCACTTAAGGTTTTAAGTTTAAAAAAAAAAAAAAAAAAAAAAAAAAGCACTACCTTTTAGTTTGAACACTATTTCTTTTTAACTACTCTCTAACGCAGTCCTCATCTTAGTCGAACCATTTAATGCCATGGTACACTTGTAAGAGGAGATTTTACAGTGCAGTCTGTGATCTAGACCATGAATCGTAGGTGTCCAGCTACCTCAGAGCACGTTTTAATGTTAGGGGTTTGCAGACATGGTTTTTGTTTCCACTGCAAACATCTGTACTGAAAGCCCTTTCCAAACTTTCCCTTCCTGTGCATCTTTTTTTAATTAAACCTGAATCATGCAGACAAAGCCCTTTTTTGTTTGAAAAGCAATACTCCGTTTGCCATTAGCATGGGAAACAAATGCCCCTCTACATGCTGGAATCAAGCGAAATGCTGGAATTATGAGCCGTTCTCAAGCATGTCATGACAACATTGGTCTAAATAACGAATTAACTGGCTTCCTCTTAACGTTCAGGCAGAACTGTGCTGTGCGCCTCAAACTCACCCACAGTGGAAAACCCATCTCTTTCATAACGTAGGAAGACTGGTGTGAGTGGGGGTGTGTTCGTGCGTGTGCGAGAGACCCTTAGCCTGCTGTGTGTTGTCTCGCCCTGATCAGGGCGAGTGCGCTTGTGTGCTCTCCTCCGCAGGCAGTGGCCCAGGTTATGATACAGTCTTTTCAGTTATCCTCATGCGCACTGTTCAACGCTCAGATGCAGGATGTAAGTTTCCTCCACACCCACCCACCCACCCAGTTTCTCTCCGTCTCTGGCCCATACTTAGATGTGTGTGAAGTTAAGTGACAGGATCGTTTGTGATGCTTCACTTTTACTTTAAGAACTACACATGTAAGCGTTGGTGTCATTGGACTTTTTTTTTTTTTTTTTTACTTTTTTTATTAAGTAACTGTGTTTGTGGAGTGGTTCTTTCTTCTCTCCTCTAATGCTCAGTATTTCCCTTCATCAGTGCAGATATTTACTACATCTAGTCAGTGTATTTTATATGTTATTTATGTTGTTTGGCTTAAAATGGACTGAGTCTGGTATGTACGGCAGTGGAGCTGTGAAGCTTGTTCTGTCTGGATCCATGTTTGTTTCCAAGGCTCATGTATATGCAGGCTTCCTTACAGGATGACTGAGAGTCACTTTAATTGTCCAGTAACTCAGTAAGGTGTCCCACTTACAGGATCTTACTTTGGATACAGCAATTTGACAGAGAAACGTGTAAAGATAAATGCCTTTACTAGAAATAAAGCCATAATAAAATGGAGTATATGTACACATTAATGTTAGAATTTTAAAACTTTTGTTATGGTTACACTTGGCAACCCCAGCACTACTCCGGTGAATTCAACCATCAAAAAAGGAAAGTTTTTGATGTGCTACAAATCTGTTTTAGTCTAATGTGGATGTACCGAATCAAAAGCATTTAGGAATGGTGACGTAGTTGCCCCGACTCACTGGGTCACTACATGTCCTTCCCTGATTTGCCAAGTCTAAATCGTACGACCATTACTGGAAGATGACACGCAGACGCATCTTCACAAGGGTGTTGACTGCAATGTGGAGACAGTAGAAAGAGTTCCAGCACTCATCAGTTGGAATTATTAGATTAAAGAGAGGCTCCGTGCAGTTCATGTGTTCGTGTGCCACCTGATATTAGAGAGGTTTGAATAAAAAAAAGACAAAGTTCCAACTTTGTGCATTGACTGTATTATAGAGAGAATCTGATTCTTGTGTAGTTATTAGGGGTGCAACACTTCACATTTTCTTTATTTGTCTGTTGATGCGGAGTTGGGGTCGTCGATTTTGACCATTAATGGAAAACTGTAAGCAGTGAACATTTATATTGTGGCTATGATTTTGGTTTGGACTTGTTACATCCCTACTAATTACTCAAGTGCGACCGTCAGTGTAAATGTCGTCTCACATAAAAGTGGATGAATATCTCTTGAAGTTTGCCTTCCTCTTCCACTTTCATTGTGGATCGTTGCCATCCATGATCTGAGTGTCTCTTCTGATGATGTGTGACACCCTGGTGCTTTGTGTTTTGAAATGGATGACTAAACTGTGCACTTTTATTTCAATACTTACTTGATATGCATTTGTATTGTGACATTTTGTCGTGCCTTCTCTTTCGGCTCTTTGCTGTCCCTCTTTACCACATCTGTTGCTTCAACTGACTGCTCCTAACTCTTCTTTTTCTCTCTGGCTCCTCAGGAGCAGGAGTTCCTACAAAAGCAGCAGCAAGACTTGGATGGAGCTCTAAAGAAAATCATCCAGCAGCACAAATTGGAGATAGCCACCATTGAGAAAGACTGCCTCAACCACAAACAGCAGTTAATGAGAGGTAGGAGATGGAGGAAAGAAGAGCTCTTGGGGCAGATGAAGTCAAGATGAGGCACAGGGCGTAGATTTTACTAGCTGGTGTGGTGTAAAACGGAGACGTGCAGTCAATAACAAAAGAATATCTCATCTTTTGTAGGTTCTCTTTTCCTTTTTTTTTGTTATAATGGACAGATATGAAACCAACAGTTTTTAATGTAAGCAGGGAAGTTATTTTAGGACTGAGTCATCAGATATCATCAGAAAAATTGCATCTTGTATGATGTTGATACATGTGTGCATGTATGTTTTGTAGCTCGCGAAGCAGCCATGTGGGAGTTGGAGGAGCGCCACCTGCAGGAGAAGCATCAGCTGCTGAAGCAGCAGCTGAAAGACCAGTACTTCATGCAGAGGCACCAGCTGCTGAAGAGACATGAGAAAGTAAGACTTGTAAGAGGAATGCACACAGAGAGAGGTTCCGGATAATTTAAATAATCTGAGACTGTCTGTGATTTAATTCATAGGAGATGGAGCAAATGCAGCGCTACAACCAGCGTTTGATAGAGGAGCTGAAAAACAAGCAGACTCAAGAGAGAGTCCGCATGCCCAAGATCCAACGCAGCGACGCCAAGACTCGCATGGCCATGTTCAAGAAGAGCCTCCGCATCACTGCCACAGCAGCTGTCACCCCTGAACAGGAGAGGGAGCGGATAAAACAGGTGCAGTCGCTTTTACTTCGTCTGCTTGTCTCCTTATGGAGCGGTGACTGAACATGTATCAGCTGTCGTTTTTAGTCGCACCAAAACACAAAAAAACTGTTTTTTTTTTTTGTTTTTTTTTTAATTCATTCAGGCCAGTATTTTTCAAAATGCCACTTCACAAGCTTCACTGGATTCATCATCCTCAAAAATTTAAGTTTCCATTAATCCATAAACGGAGGACCTTTTAGACAAATGTGTTTTTGTGTGTTTGTTTTTTCAGACTGGGTTAGTCCTCCAGGGCTCCTTGTGGCATAATCAAAACATTTTTTTTTGCTTGTGTGAAAACTGCTGTCACAGCTGTTGTTGTTTTTGCTTCTGTGGCCCAGTTTGCTGCACAAGAAGAAAAGAGGCAGAAGAGTGAGAGACTCCATCAACACCAGAAACATGAGAACCAGATGAGAGATCTGCAGCTGCAGTGTGACTCCAACATCAGGGAGCTGCAGCAGCTGCAGGTGGGGCTACAGTGATTATGTTGCATTCAAAATAAAATGAAGTAAATAATGATCTGCTCTTTATACATCATACAAGTTTTATTGCTCTAATTAGGCCTTGATGGTGCAGATGTTAATATCCCATAACGATTCTTCAGGGCAGCCATACTTATTTATAATAACCAGCACATGCCAGAATAGTAGTGGTGGAGACTTGATCTTTCATCGGCCTGATCTTGATGAGAAAATCCTACTGTGTGTAGGATCTGCAGCATAAACTTTGCTAAGCAGTTTTAAACTGTCCAATCATGCCTTTTTACAGGATTACGGTATATTTGATTTAATCCAGGAGTCTTTGTGTTGCTGATGTAATTGCAGTTTCAAACCCCCTACTGATTGTTATAGAATACATTTAAAAGTAAATGGAGTACAGGAGCCTTTAATCCCGACTGTACTGTTTACCTGCATTTTCTTTCAGAATGAGAAATGCCACCTTCTAATTGAACATGAGACCCAGAAGCTGAAGGAGCTGGATGAGGAGCACAGCCAAGAGATTAAGGAGTGGAGAGACAAGCTAAGACCAAGGAAGAAGGTCTGTTTGCTTTAAGAAGGGATTGTAATCCAAGTCCTCTCAGTTACATTTCCACATCTGACTCAGTTGTTTTGTATCTGCTGCCCCCTGCAGGCTTTAGAAGACGAGTTCACGCGCAAGCTCCAAGAGCAGGAGGTCTTCTTCAAGATGAGCGGTGAATCCGAATGCCTTAACCCCACCACCCAGAGTCGAGTATCAAAATTTTACCCCATTCCAAACCTGCACAATTCTGGTTTATAGCCTCGTGTGTGTCTGTGCTACAGAACAGACTCCTGTCAATAGTCTGTGCTCACATAGAAATCTCTTTACTGGTTTGGTTCCACCATTAGTGAGCATGATGTGCCTACACGCCGCTTCCTCACTTAATCAAGTTTTCTCAGCGTGCTGAGAAATATTTAATGTGATATGCACTTTTTTGAGCATGTTCAGATTTGAAGATCTGCGGTTGGTAGATGAGGTCAGTCACGCTTGTCAAATTATTGTAAGCACACCCTGTTGCAATTTAAGTGATCTCCAGTGCCTCTTTTTTTCTTTTCTTTTCTTTTTCTTTTTTTTTTTTTTTTTTTTTTAGCATTTAGGCACTTCCGTGTGTTTTCTAGAGCTTGCAGCAAATGCTGAATATCCTGAATGTTTGCACTCAAATAACTGGTTATCATTTCTACTCATTATATTGTTGTTTTTTTTTTGTTTGTTTTTTTTTTTTTTTTTAATAAATTTCACATAAGCTTCATGCCATTTACTAAGAATTAGTTTGGCTGCATGTAAAGTAGATCTTGTTGAAGGAAGATGAATCAAGAAAACAGACTAGTTCTGAGACTGTGTTACGTGTGTAGTCTTCGCTTTGTTTCATGTCGTTACAGAAGTCAAAAAAATGTCATCATGAGGTTGTACTTAAAAAATAAAAAGGAATGTACCGTGTTGTGTGCTCCGTACAAATGAAGTTTTAATCAAATGCTGTGCTTACCAAAAAGATTTTACCACTCGGCTGATGTACAAACAAAATGTATACGTTTTAGGACATAAAGTCATCCGTGTCATGTTCAGATTAACTCAGAGGTGACCTGTTTCTTCTTGGAGAATTTTTGTCAAAGCTAACATGAAATACTTTTGCTTTCTCCGAGTTATTTTGAAAAGCACACTTGCAAGTGAGTGATTTTGTTAGAAAAATATGAATCGTTAAAGGAATGTAAAGCTGTTGATTTGCACTGTTTTCCCACATGAAAGACAAAATATGCAGTAGTAAGCGTTGTCTCCTGCCTCACCCAGGCCTATTTAAGCTCCAAACTGACCGAATTATTTCAATATTTTGCTTGCTTTTAAAAAAAAAATACAAATAATTTAACATTTTTCTAAAAAGCCTTTCTTGTTTTACATCCACGTCTAGTTTTCTAAGCCTTTTATTTGTGACATATCGATGCTGTAAAGGCTCCTGATGGTGAGCTCGAGTCCAGTGCTGTAACTGTATGATCTGAAGCATCTGAAGAGATGAAGACATCGGCTGTTTTTTTTGTTTTTGGTTTGTTTTGCAACCTGGGATGAGTTTCTCCAGCCACTGCATCTCATCAGTGCATGCTATAAACTCTGTATGCTGGTATTAACACA
This sequence comes from Xenentodon cancila, assembly GCA_014839995.1. Taxonomy (NCBI): domain Eukaryota; kingdom Metazoa; phylum Chordata; class Actinopteri; order Beloniformes; family Belonidae; genus Xenentodon; species Xenentodon cancila. The sequence goes on from CM026208.1 coordinate 11,428,394, forward strand.
GACTAGAATGTTGTCATGAATCCTGGATTTTTATTGGAGTTTTAAGAGACTCGTGTGGATTACACCATTCAGTCCATCAATTAAAGATATTTTTAAAAATTTAAGTTGCAGCATTTTGATGTCAATCTACCGTAATGAATATTCTTACTTATATGCATTTTGGATGTCAGATCAAATGTATTTAATGCATCTTAACAAATGGACATTTTTTTTCATGTAAATAAAATGTTGACTGTTTATTTGACACTTTGAGTGAAATTATTCAAATTTGTCATAAAATATCAAGCATCACAAGTCAAAAAATAGATTTATTCTGTATCCTTTGAATATATTGAATAAATGTTAAGTTCAATCATTTAAAACAATCTGGGAACATTTTATAATTTAATATTTTCAACACTTAAAATTATATAGAAAATATATCAAATTCTGTTCTTCTTTTTTTTTTTTTTTTTGCTTTTTTCTTTGTTTTCTAACACAAATATACACTTAAATCAGTCACGTCTTACCGATCATATGAGTCACTGTCTCTCAGTCACACAAACATGGTTCTTTTACCAACAAAACTTGCAGGAAAACTGAGCAAAAAAATCCAAAATGACCCTCACTCTGACTGAGACTGAGTCAGGTTTACATAATGATGCTTTATGCATTAAATGCATGAGTAAATTGTTTTGTAATTTGGGGTGAATGAATAATGGATGCTGTTAACACTAGTATAGTCCTTGGTACAATATAATCCTGAAAGCAAATATATATATTTTCTTAAAGTACACCAGGCACTGAGTTGAAAAGATGCAAATAAAATAATCGCAAGTGCTAATTATTGCTTGACTACTTAAAAAAAAAAAAAAAAAAAAAACCTCTGGAAAATTCTATGCAAGCTTAATAGTAAGCAAAGTAAACAATATACACCCAAACATCAAAGGTTGAAGTCTGTGCTAGAAAAACACGGACCAGCAGCTCTATTTAAGCCTTTTTAAAAGAAACTAATGTGCATTTATTTTTTTAAGCTGACTTTTCTATAAAAAGCATCAAGAAAGACTATTTCTGATCTCTTGCATTGGTACATGTTAACACTTGGAAAGAAAAAAATGTGTAAAGTTGAACGAAATGTGATCTAGTAGTGCGTCAGCCCCTCAGCCGCCGCTGGCATGCCGGCGAAACTTCTGGCGATGACCCGCCACGTCACTTCCTGCAGCAGACGAAAACAGTTGTGCAGCATTGGAATGATGTATGTGAATATTACTCTCTTTACCAAATTTTTTTTTTTTTTTTTTTTTACATAGTCTTATATCATATGATGTTACCTGCTTCCCTCTTCTGCACATTGTGTGGAATCTGGACGGCGTATGTCCCTGGTAATCCGGGTAAACCTGGGCGTCCTGGGTCACCTGTAATCATTCAAAACTCAGCGTGTATCTCAACTAAGACATTGTTCCTGAGAGCATCCAGTCTTGATTCGGCGCATTTTAATAGTACCCTTGTCTCCTTTGGGTCCAGGGTACCCTCTCTCTCCCCTTGGTCCTGGGTGTCCTGGAGGACCAGGGATGGTCCCATAGGCTACAGGAGAGCAAAAGCACAAACTCCGTTGAGATAAAGCAACATTTTCCACCTGCAGAGTTAGAAATTTGTTTTCCGTTGCTGCTGATGCAGCGGATGACAAAATTGAACTCTTGATGCTTACTCCTGAAGAACTCCATGAGGTCAGCTGTAACATTGCCATAGGATCCGATGACGCGACTCTGACCAGGTGGTCCGGGAGGGCCAGGTGGACCAGGAAGGCCTTGGATAGCTCGTACATTTGTCCTCCAAGGACCTTCAACCAGATACTCTTGCAGGAGCCCTTGATCTGCATAGTTGGCGGGAAAGTAAAATAATTTTTGCCAGAGGAAGAATGCATTTGCTGATCCTTTTAAAGCTTCCATCAAAACATTCAACATTACTGATTCAAACATGTTAGTTGAACATGCAGATAAGTCACAGAATTAAAATGATCAAATAAACTAGTATTTGTTAGTATCAAAAACAAGCTATATTTGAAACCTGTAATCTACTCACTCTTGATGTAGTCTGTAACTTTCATGGCGACGTTGGAGTAATCCAGTGTGTCACTGAGCTTGCTGACATCAATCCTCTGAATCCTCTGCTGGGAGCTGTCATGAGAGTCGCCCTGAGAGTAACTCTGCCTCTGCACGTAGCCTTGGACATAACCTGGCTCTCCACGCTCTCCTTTCTGTCCCCTTGGACCTGGAGGTCCTGGAGGGCCGATGATGGCGCGTCGAACATTGTCACCTGAACAAGACAGTTTACCAGTGATCTTAGAGATGCTGCCATCATCTTGAAGCTGAAACTCTTCGCATGTTTTCATGTATCTGTCTGTGTGCGGGGCTGTTTAAAGCTTACTGGACAGATACTCCAGAACTTCAGAGTGGATTCTCTCCCGAGGCAGGTTTCCACTGTAGGAAACTGTTCCAGAGTGAGAGCCTGGCTGACCCTGTGGTCCCTGCGGACCTGGAGGACCAGGAGGACCTGGAAGTCCTCTGAACCCTGAACCTGGTGGACAAGATGAGACTTTGTGAAACCTTATTCATGTACATCCAAGCAGAAAGCAGTAATTACAAACGGTAGAGTTAAATCATTTGCTTAATTCATGTAAAGCTAAAGAAAGAAGAACAAAATCCCCCACGAATCTCTAAAACCTTTACGTTATTTCTTGTTCCAGGCAGTTAAAAAAAAGAAAACATTCATGGTTCACTTACTTTTCTTTGAATTGGTGCCTCTATGTTTTATAGTCAGAACAAACAGAAACTGTGCAGTAAATAACTTGTTCTAAATCAAGAATAATTTCCTCATTTCCTCTTCAACTTACCCTGTAGGTACCGCTGGATTTCCTCCATGCTGTAGCCACGGCTCCCCCCTCCCAACACAGTGGCCGTGGAGACCCCTGGCGGCCCCTGAGGACCAGGAGGGCCGGCAGGTCCAGGTACTCCTGGGACACCTGGAGGACCTTGTTGCACAGCAGAACTGATCCAAGAGCGAAACTCTGGATCTGGGTGAGTGAAAATATGAAGAAGATGGTGAGTGACCTTTTGTTTCAGTTCATTTGTGTGTGTCAGTTAAAAGGAAAAAAAAAAAAAAGCTGATAATCTTACTTCTGATGAGAGCAGAATAGTCGATTATAGCAGTAGTGAAGCCAGTAGCTCCTGCAGCTGAAGGTCCAGGAGGCCCAGGAAGCCCAGGAGGACCAGGTGGACCTCTAGCAATGCCTCTCTCTGAAAAATACAATAAATTGGCACCACCTTTAGGAACAACGTGCAGTGTTAGTGTTAGGACCCCTGCTTACCATTCATCATGTTGAAGATGTAAGTAGCTATCTCCTCAATTCTGTAACTGCTTGAAAGTCCTACTGATGTTCCTGGTGGTCCAGGTGGTCCTTGTGGCCCTGGTGGCCCAGACAAATATCTCCTCACATCTTCTCCTAGATACAACGTGGCAGACACAGAGTTAAAATAATTAGATCTTCTGATAATACATACAAACATATTTGTCTTCATAGTCCAATGCAGAGATGCTGATGCTGATAAAGGGCTTACAGACACATAAATATGCATCAGGGAGTGTATGACTCAGTTGAAATTATGCTACACTCACTCTGAAGCATGGCGATAAGAGTACTGACTGAAAAGGATCCAGAGGCAGGACCAGGAGGACCAGGTGGTCCCGGAGGACCCTGAACACCAAGGCTGAAACCTGAATCTGAGCCTAAAATTACACAATACAGTTAAAGGTAAAAACAATCCTTTAACTATTCCTCATAAATGTGTACAAAACGTTAATTAATAATGCAAATCCTCACGTCGGAGGTATGCGATGATACGAGCAGAGATGTCGTCTATAGAGCCTGAGTAAGTTCCAGGGAGTCCTGGAGGCCCAGGTGGACCTGGAGGACCCTGAACACCAAGGCTGAAGCCTGAATCTGAGCCTGAAATTAGACAATGCAGTTAAAGGTAGCAACAAACCTCTATACTCCATAAATGGGCACAAAACATGATTTAATAATGCAAATCCTCACGTCGGAGGTATGTGATGATACGAGAGGAGATGTCCTCTATAGAGCCTGAGTAGGTTCCAGGGAGTCCTGGAGGCCCAGGTGGACCTGGAGGTCCTGGTACACCACTCTGCCTGAATCTACCTGCATGAAACAAACAAACAAACAAAAACAAAAAAACCTTAATACTTAATTCTGTTGTTCCCCTGAGAAACTTCAGAAACTTCCCTGTTTTACAAGGATTCTTACTTAAATAGTCTGTCATGTACTGCCGCATCTCACTAGAAGAGCTAAAGGAGCCCGGCTGGCCAGGAAGACCAGGAGAACCAGGGGGACCAGGAAGGCCTGGGGTGCCTGATAAAAGATTTGATTGTAAAGATCCTGAGTTCAGTGATTTAAAATCACTGTGAAACTACTAAGGCTTTTACAATAAGAAACAAACTGACTTTGTGCATAGGTTTTGAAAGTATTTATGGAAAAAGTGATGGTTTTCTCTACCTCTAGAGGGTCCTGGAATCCCAGGAGATCCAGGGTCCCCTTAGAAAAGAAGAACAACATGATCATCAGTTACAGTTCTTACAGTGAAATTCAAACAATAAAGAGCTGAAATCAGTGCATTTCACTGTGTCCACCTTTGACTCCCTGTGGTCCTGGACGTCCAGGAGGTCCTGCTGGACCTGGGGGTCCAGGAATCATGCTTCCTGCACAAGTCAAACAGAGTAAGACTGAATAAAAATACAGCATTTGTAAACTTGCAGGCCACACATCCTCAGTAGCACTTGGGGCTGTTTGTGAACTCTGTTTGTGTAATGTGATTGTGAGGTGATGCTTTGACTTGGGCTTTAGTGAAGCTCTGACCTCCCACAGAAATTCCTGATGTTCCTGGTGTGCCTGGTGGCCCTGGGTCACATGAAACAGAAGTGACAGTTACTGATACTGTAAATATTTATTCCCAACTATCTATAGTGTTAAGTATGAGTCACAAACATAAGTCGTACGTGAAGAAGTGGGAAATTGTAGAAAAAATGAATAAATAAGTAAATAATGTAAAATACCTTGGTATCCACGTGGTCCAGGAGAACCTAAAGAAATTATGGCAATATGATACAAGTTAAAAACACTGATACAGTTATGTAGAATGAAAGATCTTAAACATTCTGATCACCTGTTGATCCTTTTGGTCCAGGCTCCCCAGGAGGTCCTGGTGGTCCAGGATAAAATGTTCCTGTAAGGAGACCAATGCTATCACTAACTTAGAAAAAGTGTCTGGGCTTTACCAGGTCTTAAAATTTATATATATAACCACAGATAAAACTCCACAACATGAAATATTACACTACAATTATTTATTTAACAAAATTTGATCCAAAATGCAGAAGCCCTGTGTGAAAAACTACATATTTCCAACCAATATGGAATCCATTGTTCTATCTGAAAGATTATTCAAAAGTGAAAAACATTCAGCAGTGTTGCCAATGTTTCCAGAAATGTAAGTCCCAGCAAGTTCCCTCCAAAAGTCAGACCGGGCAATAGAAGGATGTTTTTAAAAAAAAAAGAAAAAAAAAAGGAAAAAAGAAAAAAAAAAGCTACAACTCAGACTCAACAAGGCTCAGTTAGCAAGTTAACTATTAAAGTTCAAAAGACTTGTTTCTAAAGGAATCACGGTGTAAAACTTAATTTTGCATTGTGTCCTTGCACAAAAAGGTATATCAAGAAAACTGCCTCAAAGAAAGTGTAAAGTACGGTGGTGGAAGGGGAATGAATTGGGCTTGGTTTGCAGTCACTGGACCCTGGCACCTAACTTTCATTCAGTTGACCATTAAGTCTGCTGTATGCCAAAGTATTCTAGAGTCAAATGTGAGGCCAAGGATTAAAGCTCAATCAAAACTGGGTCACCCAGCAGGACAATGATCTAAAGCACATCAGATAATCTACAACAGAACCACTAATAAAAGGAAGGAATTAAGGTCCTGGAATGGTCCAGTTAAAATCAATGCGATGCAATGCGGTACAGGAGATGTGATAGATGCGATACGATACGATATGATACGATACATGTGATATGATATGATACATGTGATGCGATACGATGCGATACGATGCGATACGATACGATGCGATACGATGCGATACGATGCGATACGATGCGATACGATGCGATACGATGCGATACAAAGGATACATACGATACGATACGATACGATACGATGCGATACAATACAAAGGATACATACGATACGATACGATACGATGCGATGCGATGCGATGCGATGCGATGCGATGCGATGGGATGCGATGCGATGCGATGCGATGCGATGCGGTGCGGTGCGGTGCGGTGCGGTACGGTACGGTACGGTACGGTACGGTACGATACGGTGCAATGCAATGCAATGCACTTTTATGTTCCTGGCAGTAAATTTGTCTTGGTGTCAGTAGTGCTGCATTCACTAATAGGTGGATACATCAATCCATGACTCACCATCAATAATAAAAAATGTTAACAGCATAAAAAATTATAATAATAAATCATGGTCAGTAAAAACCACAACTGGTAAAACAGCCGTTATCAGTAAGTAATAGATGAGCAAAATTAGCCTTCAGCATAAGCTCTTAATAATTATGTGAAGATGGCAGTCGAGTGTATAAAATAACATTGCACCCGCTTCGTATATTGCTCGTATAAAACCAGGTAGATTTGTTGTGACGTCACCTTTAAAGTAAATACATTAAAAAAATGCTTGCAAACCTTAATGACCTGAGACGGCATGGTAAAAGAGAATGGACCAAAATTCTTCCATATTGATGAGAGAATGATCATGTTCATCTGGAGTTATATTTATATAATTTTAAGACCCACATTGACCATTATGATCACATTTAAATGTGAAAAAACTTTTTTGCCACATGACCACACATTCTATGCAAAGACAAAACAGAAGTTCAGATTTTGGTACAGACCAGAACTGGATGAAAAGCCAGAGTCTCCCTTTTCTCCTTTAGCTCCAGGTCTTCCATAACCTAAAGAGCAAAAGGACCAAGCATAAGCTTGACCTCCACATCCACAAAAAGTGATCAAATTTGCCTCTAGATTTGTGTTTTATGCAGATACTTGCCAGGCTGGCCTGGAGGTCCAGGTGGTCCTGGAGGTCCTTGTCTCGAATCACCTAATGAGCATCAGACAGACATTGATACAGTCATATCATTTTTTAATCATTTGTGGATTTTCATAAGGTATTAAATTTGTCAAAATCAATGTTTAGGATATATTGGGCTACAACAGGGCAGGCCATATTCCTTATTCACCTGGACGGCCAGGAGGCCCAGGTGGACCTGGTGGGCCTTGCAGTCTGTTGTCAGCAAGCTGTCCTAAAATTAGAAAGAAAAGTGGTGATGATTATTGAACTGAATTTGGACTCATTTGGACATTTTGACATCCCAGAATGTTGACATTCTAGGGACGTCTGGATTTTAATTGATTAAAGAATGAAACTTGTTCATGGGCGGTAAAAGCCTTTTACTAAAGGGAGATCACTGTGGCCGCAATAAATAAATACAAGACAACGGTGGCAGGCATATTAAGAGTAACATAAGAAGAGGAGAAGAGTACTTTAGACAGCAACAGTAGGTACCACGAGTCTCACCACATCACAGAAACATAAACTCGTCCTCTCAGTTGAGGATGAAGATGCTCACTTAATTGCTCAATCTCTGTTCTGCTGAAGGATGTTGTCTCACTGGTTCTTGCTGATATTACAGATTCTCCCTGATCGCCCTTATATCCCCTGTCCCCTTTAGGACCTGTGAAGACAAATAACATTTTTCTTTTACAACTCTGAGGTATAAATATATATACAAAAAGAAAACATAACCTGGGAGAAAAAATAAGTATAATGACAAACCAGCTGGGCCAGGCAGACCAGCAGGGCCGATGGGACCTGAAGTAGACAAATCGATGAATCAATACTTTTACATTGTTATAATCATTCAGCTCTATTCTGTTGACTGTGCATATGCCCCAACTACTTTACTGGCAAATTCAAGAGTCAAAGATCAGACCTGATAATCCTGGAGGTCCTGCTGGGCCAGGAGAACCAGCAGGCCCAGGTGGTCCTGGGATTCCAACAGAAGTCAGGCCAGCTGGGAAGTAAAATTAATTGTTAGATCTTAAATTGTTAGACCTTATTAGCAGTGGGTTAAAGTTCTACTAGTGATCAATCAAGTAATATGAACAGTAACAAGACTGAAAGACAGCAAGTCACGTAGCCAAATCTGAATATCGGATCATCCGAAACCAGTCTTACCAGCATTAATGATCTTCCCTGGTTGACCGGGTTCACCTTAAATACACAAACACGTGGTAGTTTCTGAGTTTCCCAGTCAGCAGCTCAAAAACAATGGAGTTAAAAAAAAAAGACCCAATAGATGACAGCAGCTTTACCTTTGAGTCCAGGTTGGCCTGGATTTCCTGGTAACCCTAACAGCAAGATGAAAGTACATCATCAGTGAGGAGATCATAAAACACCATGAACAGTAAATCAATAAGACAACGCTTCAGGATGTGTTGCATCACTTGCATTACCTGGTGGTCCTTGAAGCCCAGGTGCTCCTACAGATGAGAAGGTATCATAACTTACTTGTGATTATGTTCATGCAACCAAAGATTGAAGTTTCATAATAGTGACTTTACCTGGAATGCCAGCATCTCCAGGAGGTCCAACAGGACCTCTGATTCCAGGAGGTCCTTGATCACCTGGGGCCCAAACATGAAAACATTGTTCATAAAACATACACATACGAGAACGTTTACGTTTTAGTGCTGCCATCACACGTTCTTTCACCGTTTATATATTAAGTTATTTACCCCTTGATCCTTTTGCACCATCTTGTCCAGAAGGTCCTGATGACATGGAAAAAGGAGAAAATTAATCAAAGTACCTGACTGTAAAAGACAGAACGCTCCACACCCAAACTTCTCACTGCAACCAAAAGGAGCTATATTCTTACAGCGATCATTTGAATAAAAATATCTATAAAACCATGATCATGACTATACACAGTTTAAAATGATCTGTTTTCCCATGTCAGTGGTACAGTTGGATGAAACATTTGTTATACACTCTTTACTGGGATTAAGCTCATACAGATCACATTAAAGGCGGAGGGCCTCAGTGGAGATCCGCTACATAGTCCATCATAATAAGATAATCTGAGATTCAATTAATTATTAAAAATTCAATTTATAACCAACTGATTTACCCATGGATCCTTTGGAGCCTTTCTCTCCAGCTGGTCCTGGCAAACCTTGTAAACCAGGTTCACCTAACAAGTAGAACATCTGGATTAAGAAATTGCTTGTTTAACTGTTATACATAACATTTTAATTCATAAGGCTCTGCTGACCTTGGAGACCTCTGGCACCTCTGTCGCCTGGTTCACCTAAAATATGCGATGAATTAAACAGGTTAAAAAAAAAAAAAAACATCCCACAGGTCAGCTAGAACATCTGGTGGAGTTACAACAAACCTTTGAGTCCCTGAAATCCAGCCAGCCCCCTGTCACCTGGGAAGAGAAGGGATTGGCTTTGAGTTAGATCGCAAAAAATATTAAATTTGATAAATAAACTGTGCGTTTACCAAATTAACAGAATAAGTGTACAACTCACCTTTAGACCCAGGAAGTCCTGCCTCACCGCGGAATCCCTGAGGACCTGGTTGGCCTGAAACAAAACACAATTTAAAGGGAAGCACCATGATGAACATTTTCAGCTGGTTCCACTTCAGGTGAAGTTATATGATCGTTGACATTAATGAAAGAAACCAACCTGGTGGCCCAGAAAGACCAGGGAGTCCCTGTGCACCTACAATCAAAATGAACAATTAACAGATACAGCAACGACGTTGAGAACCATATCTACACATCTGCAAACTGAATCTACACTGCCTCCTAGTGCTCTCTGTAGATCATACACCACGTAGTGAAACTCTTGCAGTTTTTATTTGTTTGCTTGTTTGTTTCCATGTGAGATTTCTGTCAACGGATCTAACCTTTAGGACCAGGAGGTCCGGGGGACCCAACAGATCCAGGAGCTCCATGGTCTCCCTGAGAACCTGCACAAGCAAAACACATGAGATCCCACTGTGACAATTTGTTACAAGTCAAGATGAAAGCTCTTCCTTGGGTATGAGAGTGAAATGTACCTTTGTCTCCTTTCAGGCCAAACCCTGGAGGTCCTGGTTCACCTCTGGGCCCAGACAGGCCTTCTCTGCCCCTGACTCCAGGTTGCCCTTCCAGTCCATGTTCACCTGATTCAACATTTTACACACAAAAGCTCACTAAATCTACATCAACCGAATCATAGCATCACGTCTGAAATGAAGCCCTGGCTCTACCTTGACTTCCTTTCTGTCCTTTAGGACCCTCAGGGCCAGCGTGTCCCATCAAACCTGGTGGACCTGAATTCAAAGGCCACATCATAACGCTGCAAAAAAATGGCAGAAATACTACTGATAACTCAATGACAATGGTTTTTCACCTGCAGGTCCAGGGTAACCAGGTTCTCCTGTGAACGGTAAAACACAAAGATACGTTTGTTATGACAAAAGTACAAGGTCAAGTTGGTAAACAAACTTTAAGAGTAACTCATTCTGTCTTCTGACCTTTATTTCCAGTGTCCCCTGAAAAGACATTTTAAAAATGATGAAATACTTTTTCTTTACACTAGATTAAAAAAATATTTGTTTTTAATTTTAGTGAATCTATATACATATATATATATATATATATATTGAATGCTACCTTTAGGTCCAGGTAGTCCTCTTTCCCCCTGCACTGAAGATGCTAGAAAAGCTGAGACAGAAATCAAGATTTCAATCATCTGTAACATATGAAGTGCATATGTGTGAATTTCTGTGCGTGTGTTCAGTACCTCTGAATGCCTGCGACTGCATTTCTGATCTTAACAGCCTCAGGATGGTCACCTGAAAGGCAGCATCGTCTATGTATTCTCCATTTATGCTGATCCTGTGGCTGGTTCCGCTACTGAAGCTGGTATCACTGGTGCTGACCCGGCTGCTCACACGGGTATCGCCACTGCTTGCGCTGCCACTGAAGCTGGTGTGACGCCCATCAAGAGTGTTACCACCGGTGGAGCCAGTTCCAGCTCCAGCTCCAGCTCCAGCTCCAGCTCCGGTTTCAGCTCCACCTACAGCTCCAGCTCCAGCTCCAGCTCCGGTTTCAGCTCCACCTACAGCTCCAGCTCCAGCTCCAGCTCCGGTTTCAGCTCCACCTACAGCTCCAGCTCCAGCTCCAGCTCCAGCTCTAGCTCCAGTTTCTGCTCCACCTACAGCTCCAGCTCCAGCAACACCTCCACCTCCAGCTACACCTCCACCTCCAGCTACACCTCCAGCTACACCTCCAGCTCCAGCTCCAGCTCCAGCTCTAGCTACACCTTCACCTCCAGCTACACCTCCTGCTACACCTCCACCACCTAAATGCACGTTGATGTCATTTGAAGAACTTGAGAAACGACTAGTCCGAGCTGCAGTGACGGAGCTCTCAGCCTCGAGGGTCGCAACTCTGTTTTTCAGCTTCTTCACGTCTTCAGCTGAGGAAAACATTTACAATCTATTACTTGACAACCCATGACAAATTAATAAAGTATTTTTTACAAGCAAAAAAATATAGCATAAAGTTAAACATAAAGTTTTACTCCTTTTGTTTGACTTTAAATGTTATGGTTCTCAATTGATTCTCAATTTTTTTAAATTTCTTTAGGGGGGGGGGGGCTCATGTATGTAAAAACACTAATTTATACATGTTATTACAATGGTTTTATGTGCACCAAATAATAATAATCATTTTGATCATCCTTTTCCATGTTGAAATGAGCATGTGAATCCATCCAACAACAGAAAACAACCTTAATTTAGTCTAAACAGCGCTCACTTTGCAAGTAGGTTAAAAAAATAACAACATCTTACCCTTCCTTAGAATTGTCTAGTCAGGCACTATAAATATAATATTCTTATTTCAAGTTTGCACAAAAAACATAACCAGGACAAAATACAGGTCAGTCCATGATTGTATGTTGAATCACAAGAACCCAGATTGGTGCATTTTTCTACCAACTATTACCACTCTTCAGGGCTCAGCATGTCATATTGAATATCTTGGAATTGTAACATCATCATTTGCCACCTTTTACACCTCTTATCCAGCAATTACAAAAATGCAGGCTGAAATGATCTTTATATTCCACAATAAGGTCATGAGTTTCTTTCCAAATGTCAGCGGTGATTTTACCTTGCATGCATGCAGCTTCTATGCAGCTGATCATGGAGCCACGAGGTTGATCACTACTACTCATCTTTGCTTGTTGAATGCTTGTGTTGGATGGTCTGCCTTGTCCACTCACGTGGGTACTAGTCACACTGGATGAAAATTACATCTGGACCTGCAGTAGCTCTAAAATTACACCCATGTGTCTGTGTTTCTTTCAGCACCTCTGGTCTATATAAGCAAAATCTGTGTTTTAGTATAATTTACAGACATTTTAATGCCTTGCAATATTAAACAATGACCTTTTATTATACATAAAGTTTGAATATTGAGTTAGAAAGAGTCTGATCAGGCACTTTACTGTTTAATTTTGACAAATGAAGGAGTGGTGGCCTAGTGGTTAGGAGTGGTGGCCTAGTGGTTAGGAGTGGTGGCCTAGTGGTTAGGAGTGGTGGCCTAGTGGTTACAGTGGTGGGCTTGGGCGTGGAGGACCCAGGTTCCCACAATGGTAAATCACTGGGGCCCTGAGCAAGGCCCCAAAGGCCCCATTGCTCCCCGGGGCGCTGGTTCTAGCAGCCCCACTGCTCACTAGTGAAACTAGTTGATGGGTTAAAAGCAGAGACATCGTACATACAGCGTGTGCATGATGTCCACACTGACAAGAAAGAAAGGAAAAAAGACAAAATCTGATAACGCTACATCGGCCTGTGGCTTAAGTTGCCATGGTAACAGTAAACTTAATGGTAAAAACAACTGAAGTTTTCATTAAAGCCTAAACATTTGTGCTGTCACAGAGGCTTTAAGCGTGATGCAGGGCGAAAACTTCCTTACGGCATGACACCGCCACACACGTCGTCTCATTGTTGCTCTACTGCTGATCTGAGCTGCTTATTCTAAACGTCTTAGTGTGAAGCTTAATGTTGATTCATTTCTTTACATTCATGTATACCAACAGTATGATATTATTGTAAGCGATAGAATCTAGGCTAAAATTATCATATAATACCACAGCTGTCACCTTTCCATCAGGAAAGAGACAGCAAAGGTGACTAGAGGAATAGAGGGACTGTTGTGGAGTGTGAAGGAAACAAAAACAAACTGGACTCACACCAGTCTGACCAGCACTTATCCATGCTGCACCCTCCTATTTGATTTCTTGCTTGTGTTCTCGCAGATGTAAGTCGCTTTGGAAAAAGGCGTCTGCTAAATGACAGTAGTAGTAGTAGGAATATTTTCAAAACGGTTCCCGCTCGCACATCACTTAATTACTGAGACGTGCATCCACATGGGATTAAAATCATCACATGACCTTGTGTTTCCTGAAATAGGTTAGGTAATTTGTACAGGGATTTTTACCTTACAAATAACAGACATGGCAAACATCCCACTACATTAAAATCACAGACGTCCTCTCTAATTATTACAAATTAGCCAACAGCAGGTCCCCAGATCATTTGAACCCGGTCCAAACAGAGCAAGAGACTGGTGTTTTCTCATCTACAAGGTGATTCTTGGGCTCCATCAGCTTCGGGACTGCTTTTAATTGAAAAATGTGATTTTGTTGAATGAACTTGAAGTAACGTTACAGAACTTGGACACTTTAAAATGCACATGTCTTTTGATTGTTTTACTCTTGCTCTTTCATGGCTGTTTAATGTTTGTATGATATTAATTGTAATGTGCTGTTGACATTTTTAAAAAGACTTTCCCGTAAAAGAGATCCTTGATCCTTGATCAAATTTTCCTGGTTAAATGAGAGTTGTGTAATTTTTAAATTCCATAATACAAAATAGCATTTAATGAAGATAATCGTTTGGTTATAACTCAATATGGCTCTGTTGTAATATTTCTATAATGTCTACATTACTGTTTCATTTACATTCCCCTCATTAAAATGAACAGAGCTGCTTCATTATTTACAACAGTCATACTCTTCACAGTCACAGTGAAGTCTCTCCCTTCGTGATGGTTACTGAGGAAGTGTGCATGGTCCTCTATAAAGCATTGCCAAAGTCAGGGGATCAAACTGGCGGCTTTCCAGTGGCCTGAATTAGTTTCTCTGTCATTTTGATGCCTGCGTTACAGCTCAGTGGCTTCCGCAATATTACCGGGACAAACTGCCAACGTGTTATCAGCTGCAGTCAAACTAATGCAGCCTTTTTGACAAACAAGACAGAGGAAAAAAAAAAAAAAAGATTGTTAAAATACAGTATGTAACAATGATGATCTTGGTGGACAACAGTCAGTAAGATCCCCTCTGTCCATTTGAAAACATATGCTGCCACTTGAGATGCGGTCTGAACATTATACTTACTTCCACAGACGTACACAGAGCTTTAACTGGAATACTCTGATACTGACAAACATTCAAAAGTGTGATTTTTCTTTCTCACTCATCGACTTGGGTTGATAGGTTGTTTATACCTTGGGTATAATATTTCTGGTACCCTTAGAAAGCGCATCACTTGTGTGACTCTGAAAATTAATATTATTTTTGCTTTTAACTTGTAGAAGATGAATGTTTCATTGAGTATTTTCTGCCTAATGACAGAACTAAAGAAAAGTGAACAGTTCAGATCTGCAGTATTATTAACCTTCTGTTATGTGAGCATATTAATTAATCGCTTCAAATAAAAGACTGCTGTTGTTTTGTTTTTTGTTCTGGTTCTTGCTGCCATGTTTTATCAACATAAATGTACATTGCTGCAGGGAAAATAAACTGGAATATATGACGCAATCAAGCAACAATGTCCACAGCAGTGCCACAGAAAACGAATGGCAGAATTTATGAGGGTAACAGATCCCACAGAGATCAAATTCCCAGGGAAAGTAGTGCTTTTACTGTCTCACAGCGGTGTGGAATAAGACTCGCTGGCTTGTAAAAGCTGAAACACACATTTTATTGGTACAAAAACAGTCACTCCTGGACACCTCGTGGTAGAGCAGCTCCAGACTCTCAGGAGGTGTTGTCTTAAGTGAGGTGTATATTTCTCATTATTATTCTGTTGCGTTTGTGTCGTGGGTCAATCTTACCCAGTGCAATGAGGCCAAACAGCAGTCCCAGCAGGAGCAGGGAGAGCAGGAGCAGACCCAGCAGCCACTTCCACCAGGAGCAGCACGCATCAGAGCAGCAGCAGAAACCTCCACCACCGAAGACGCCGCTGTCTCTGTGAATCTCTGAGGACACAACCAACAATTCTGGAATACTCACCACCAAGAAAATATCAATAATCATTTAAACAATCAATCTTTTTTTTTTTTCCCCATGAATTATTGATTCGTGCTTTTGCAACCCTAAAGGTTAACTTTCTGTTTGCCATGTTTTTGTCAAGTTAAAATACTGGAATTTTTTTGTTTTTGGGATGTTTTTGTGAGACAAATCGCAGAAACAACTAATTTTAATTATTATAATGGCTGCAGTTTATTTAAATTTTCAGCCAGCAATGTTTTCAGAAGTAATCTCTGCATTAATTAAAAATAAAAAAAATACCTGCATAGGTGGCTTTGTCTTTCATTAGAACTCCAGACGATCCATCTGTTGGAAAAGCAGATAAATGTCACTTAATTTCTGATGGTTTTTTTAAAAATGTATATATATATATATATATATATATTTTTTTTTTTTTTTATTTATTTATTTATTTATTTTTAAATGTTGTCTCCAGTGATCTCTCACAGTAGGAGTTGCCCGTCTCTGCCTTGAGGGGAACCGTGGCGCTGTAGCTAGAAATAAGCTTCTCCTTCTTAATCGAGTCTCCTGACAGCGAGCCTGTAAAATCAGAGAACCAGTATTTTCATCTCATATTTACTTACATCAATTTACAGACAGAAACTCGTGAAAATAATTAATTAATTAATATTATCATGGTGAAATTTTCTAATATGAACTGAAGGTTTTAGCAAAGACTAAAGATGAATTAAAAAAATGTTTTAAAGAACTGAATTAAGAAAATAAGAATGAATGAACATAAAAAAAAGGGAGGAAAAACCCTGAAGATGATCTATTAAAGTAAACAGAAAATATTATGGAGATTGAAAATACAGAAGACTGAATTTAAGAAGAAAATACAAATACAGGAGATCAGAATTTTGGACATAAAATCGTGACAAACTACTGTTGTTGTTGCACGCTGGAATTAAAAAAATAGCTGGCAGTTTTGGGCCCAAAACTGGATCTAAATAAAGCTGAAGAACTCATGGGATGGGTTGAGTTGGGTTTCTCCAGCAGGGGGCAGTAGATATGTGGCTCACCTCCTCCTACGTAGGCGCTGCTGCTGCTGGTGGTGAACTGCTTGCCACTGTCTTTAGCCAAAATGAGAGTTTCTGTATCCCTCTTGGCTGGAGCATTCTCCTTTTCAGAGACCATGAACTTATAGTCTCTCTTATAGGCGTCATCAGTTTGGGATCTAGTGACTGACAACAAGTGGGACAGTTTGAGTTTTACAGCTGTTGTCATACTCAGTGACTGACTCTTGATCAGATAAGAGGAGATGAAACTATTCCAGACCTACCTGAAGAGACTCCAGTGCTGACGACACCACCACTATTTGAGACATTCTTCTGAACACCATACCCTGTAAATATAAACACACTCCTGTAACATGAATGCAGTCTGAGCTATTATGGCATGAGAAGTATTTGATCCTGGCCAGACATGCTTTCATACCTCCGAGGTTAGCAGTTACGTTGGCGCCACTGGTGGTGAGCACACCGGCAGAGGTGGGTGCCAGGTTATTCTGAAAGCCGTAAACTGTAACAAGACACATTTGATTATCTGACGTAAAGTCGTAAAATAACACATGATGATACATTTGTTCCAACGTCTTTAGAAAAAGTTAAAAAAAAACAACAACAAAAAAACAACAAAAGAACCCCAGTAAAATATAGTACAGTCTGAGCAAGGACATGCAAAGATGTAATTTTCAGCACTTCATCAATCATTTGCACTGATTAAAAACATCATGTTCTATTCAGATAAGTCAGAAACACCTCATTAGAAAGTACAATAGGTTACTGTTTAGACCAATGTGAAGAGGCTACATGTTTGCTTAAACCAAAGTATAGACTATATGTATAGACTAGAATATTTTCAAAATTTTTTAATTTATTTTATGATTTTCTTTTCTTACCATATGCTCATGGAAAGATTATCTTGTGATATAAAGACAGCTTCTGCTCATTTCATTGCAAACAGTCCAGACAATGATGTGTTTTGCTTTGTTTAAATACTTTAAATAATCTATTTTACAACTATTTTAAAATTTAAGCCTCAATTAAAAAAAAAAAAAAAAAAAGCTGGGTTTGAAATGTTTCCATTTTTACTTGTTGAAGATATCAGAGGTGCAACAGTGCAAGGACATCACTGCATCATTTTTAATTTCTAAACAACCCACTTACGCTATTTTAGGACATGTCAGGATTGCATAACAAGTCAGCTCAGTACCCTCTTCCTCTGCGACAATGTCTTTTTTTTGCACAGACAAGTTTTAAGTGGCATTTATTGATGTAATTCTGCATTGTACTGACTGTCAAAGTTTTCCCAAGTCATCTCTGATCCATGTGATCATATTAAAAACTGATAATGATGGTGATGGCTCTGGATGCAGGGCCATCGGAGTTACCGGAAATCATGTTTCCATCTTAAATCTACACCCTTGCCCTTACATCACTGAAATTCCTCCAGATTTCTCAAATCATTTAATGATATTATACACTAATGAATGAAGAAATATTATAATGTGTTAATTCCTACTTTTCTTTAAGGAACACTGTTTTTCAGTTGTCAAATAACTATTTCACACAGGCAGTGATTAACTGGTGGTCATCTACCTTTGTTTGCTCCATAAATACCCAGGCGTTTAGTAATATTATGGAGTAGTAGCAGCTTTTCACGACAAGAATACAGTTTACTAACCACTAAGATTCAGCAAAATGGTCCACCAGGACTGGGTTTGAAAGAGTAGTTTGCTAAAATTGACTATGCAGATTTGACATGTTAAATGTTCTCATCCTAGACGCCATAAAGAAGATATATAAGCAGGAGATTTGAACTATGTAAAACATATATACTCAGGTTGTATGCACAGATGTTGGGATTTCACCTGACAGGGATGGGGGAGCAGCTGGGCTGACAGGTGGGGACCCTCCAGACATGTTGTTGGTGCCCATGTGGCCAACCTGATAGGTGTAGGTGCTGGTGTTGCCACCGACGACTGTTGTGGTGGACGAGGAAGGCAGTGTTGAGGTGGACCAAGTAAAAGCAGGAAATGCGGAGTCCAGTGTGTCATACTGGCCCGACCTCACACTGGTGTCATACTGGCCCGACCTCACACTGGTGTCATACTGGCCCGACATCACACTGGTGTCATACTGGCCCGACCTCACACTGGTGTCATACTGGCCCGACTTCAAACCAGTATCATAACGCCCTGATTTCACACTGATATCATATTGTCCTGATTTGAGACCAGTATCATACTGGCCTGATTTGAGACCAGTATCATACTGGCCTGATTTGAGACCAGTATCATACTGGCCTGATTTGAGACCAGTATCATACTGGCCGGTCTTCAGCCTAACATCATAATGACTTGACGTCATACCAGTGTCATACCGGCCTGATTTTAGCGCGGTGTCATACTGGCTGGATTTGACACCTGTGTCATACTGGCCGGAGGTTAGTGTGACGTCATATTGGCCTGTTTGGACACCAGTATCGCGCAGCCCAGTTGTCAGGTTGGTTTCATACAGGCCGGCTATATCAATGGTGTTGAACCCGCCTGAGTGCACACCAGAGCCAAGCGAAGTTGAAGCTGCTGGAGATAAACGACAGAAAAATAGAGAAGTGTCACTTGTTCCGCCGTTTTGTTTCCTTATGTTTTGCTTTACCAGGGCAAAAGAATCCCTAATTTAAATCCCTGAAGGTAATTTAACAGTTTTAAAAAGCGCATTTTATTAAAACAGCTGATTTTTTCCCCATTTCATCTTTAATATCTTAAACTTCCACTTGCCTTAAAACTTTCTTCTAGTTTCTAACCAATATCCTTTTAAAGAAAAGGAGTCATGTGACACTGCCAAATGTATAACTGATAAAATATTTGTAAACTCTTAAGACATCCATTTCATTTTTTTTCTCTTACTTTGTAAAATAATAATTTGGCATCATTTACAAAATTGAAATGTTCCTACTGTTTCGCTTCTACCCAAGAATTGCTTCTTGCGTCAATTCATCCAAACAATCAGTTTTTCGATCATCAGCAGGAGGAATATATCATTTCCACTGGTACTGCTTATGGCAAAGCATCCGGGGCAACATCAAAGCATTTGCAGTGGAGACAAAGTGCCTGTAAAGGTAGAGTACGTGCATGATTGCAACTCTAGTAAAAACATATACCCGACTGAGTGGCCACTGAGATGGTCTTGGTCTCCACGGTGGCCTTTTTAGGGACAGGCAGGGTGATGGAGGCACTGGAGGAACGAGTGGGGCTGACGCTGCTGGAGCGTCCCTTCAGTAACTTCTTCACATCATCCAGCTCTGCCCCTGCCAAAGCACAAATATACAAACACTGCTTACCAAATATTAGAGTAGCGTGCAAACATCCTTTTTTTTTTTAACCACTGTCTTTTTTACGGTTACAGGGAGCATGAGTCTATCTGTCATGAGGCAACAGGTGGCAGAGTCCCCAATAAAACGGACATGTATCTTTTAAACTATGAAAGGAATCAGGAGTATCTGGAAAAAGAATTGAAATTGGCAAAGGGAAAACATGCAAGCTCCACACAGAAAAGTCAGAGCTGACATTCAAACCAGGAGCTTTCTTGTTGTGAGCACACGGTGCAAACTACTGAACCGCTGCACTGCTTCCAAACGTGTCGTTACAGTGTGACTGAGTTGCAAAGGGAGTGCGTCTTTGTTCCCACATTTCTGTTCAGTGAACTTCACACTCGGCAGGCTGCTTGTATGGGACCTGAAGAAATACACTGTTTGAGTTTCTGCAATTTAGACATAGTGCCTTTTTATTTTATTTTTTTAAATAAAGTGATGCACTGTGTGGGAACATCGGACCGTGAGAACACTGCAAAACTAGAGTAACTAGAGTAAAAGCAAATCTTATTCAAATAAGCCAGGAATGAACTTTGTCGCGCGAATAACGGGTTCTTATTACTGTCTTTGTTGTTGTTTTTGTTGAATACAATCTTAATAACATCTGATAAGAGCCACTGTCAGGGCTGGACTGGGACAAAACATCTGGCCAGGAATCGTACACCGACGCAGGCCACCCCTACTCACACACTGCACACACATGCTCACACTTGAGCGGGTACTGCACACAACCATGACTCCATGCGCACACATATGGGTAAGTAATCACCAGAAGCTCATCATTCTATACAAAATTTATATTAAAATGCCATTAACACAAAACCATAAGCCACCGGTCCAGTGCTTTTCTCTCCCCAACTCATCAGAAGGTTCACTGCAACAGTCACAACACGACTCCTGTATTAATGAGCTAAACAATATAACTGTATTATTTTGACTGTAAATTTTAGAATTTTTAAAGTAAAAAGTCCAAATTCTCAGAAAAAAAGACTCCAAATGATTAGTCAATTATCAAAATAGTTGGCAATTAATTCAATACTCTATTCAATACTCAATTAGTCACAGATTAGTCGATTAATAGTTGCAGCTCTGTTTCATAGTTTAACATAATCATATTTCATGCACAATTCAAACCAACAACTTGTTTTTCTACTATAGATTCCCTTGTACCTGTAAGCTCTTCTGAGCTACAACCAGGCTGAGATGACCCTGAATATAAAGGGAAAGAGTGTAATCATTACATCAAAACTAATCAATAGGACGGTCGCCAAATATGTGTATTCTGTTTATGCTGAACTGTTTAAGTGTCATAGACTACTGTAAACGTTACACATTCTTTACTCATTCTCATGCTGGATGAGGCTTTGAAAATTACATTTTTCGGTATTTGCCGGCCTCCTCTTCTAGTGCCTTCTTTATTCTTATAAGGTCTCTCTCTGCACCCCCTTTCCTCTTTTTTTCGGCTCCATTACGTCCAACGCCTCCTCCTGTCTCCTCACACGCTTTTGTGTTGATCAGTTTGAAAATAAAACTGGACTTTGTCATTTGGACAAATCGCCACAATTAGTGACAACCAACAAACACAAATGTATTTGTGCGCGGTGCCACTTTCTGCAGGCCAATCAGCTGCACCGATGTGGTTCGCTATGTTTTTTTGTTTGTTTGTTTGGTTTTTTTTTGGACAAGCAGGCCAGTCGGGCCACTTAAGAACCCAGGCCGCCGGGAATTGACCCCCCGCTCCCGAGGGCCAGTCCGGGCCTGGCCACTGTTCTACCAGAAACTGTGTGGAGCTGAGCCATTTTGTGAGAAACAAAATAGTTTTATAAGGTAGCAGTTATATGAGAAATAGCTCAAATAGGACAATACAAACACTAAAAGCCTTTGCCTTCTTTCTGTGATTTTAATGAGTTGCCACTCAAGGTAAAGTCCTTCTTTCACTATGCTACTTCCCAGTGAGAGGCCCAAATGAGAACAGTTAAAGTGGTGAAGAACATTTGTTGCGTAATCCAGATGAAATAACAGCAAATACCAAGTTTAATCAACAGGGGGAGCAACTGTGCAACTTTGCCTCTCAACTTTTTTGTTTCAAAAACAGGAGTGACTCATTTGTGCCGCTGCTGCCACCACAAATCTGCCCTTTAACTTCTTCTCCACATGGTTTGAGTCCAGTCAAATGCAAAATCATCAGTGTTTGAACCACACCTCTTCCCTTTTGTGCTGATGTGATCCTCTGTTTGGGAAACTAACTGCACATGTGTTACTAATTGAAATTTCAAGGCATGTGAGAGATGGCATGTGACTTAAGCATATGCTGCACCAAAGCATTTGACGGCACCATAACTCTAAAAACACACATCCCGCAGGAAAAATCTTCCAAAACCCATGTGGTGCTTTGAACGAGCTCTCAGAAAAACTTTTTTTGCTTTATGAGGGATTGCATAACAACACCAAGAGGATCAATGTCTCCAGTGGTCTTACATCTTCCGGCAGTGGGGGAGGCGCTTTGTAATCTGGCTCTGATCTCACTCTCTGGAAAAAAATCACAACACACAATGGAGAAAGGAATCCTTATTTAATAAAAACCAAGAAAGCCATGGATAATTCAGATAGTGAAAAAAAATAATGATGGAAGGAGGGGAAGAGTCATTGAATACCTCTGCTTTCGCTCCTCCCTCTTGTGCTACTGGAGCCTAAAAAGAAAGCAGAAGTGGAAAAAAAAGGAAAAAATAAGATATACAGCTGCATGGTAAAGCTGTAAAGATATTTTGCATTAAGGAAATGTTCCTATGCAGGTGTCATTCTTTCTTACAGTAGTTTCCATAGTCTTTGCGTGTAAATTCAGGGGAAGAATTAGCACTGGAACTCCCTAAAAGAAAACACAAAAGTTAAGCAAACATATAAACAGCACCCCTGTGTTAAGCCAATTTCCTTTACTTTTTTAACACTTTTCTTTCGGGCACCTTTGAGGCCAACTTCTTGTTTTATTAGCAGAATCTCACCATCATAACCTCCTGAGCGGCTAGATATGGTCTTCCTCTCCCGGAAAGCTGGCGACAGGCCTCCTGATGAGCCAGCAGTCTGCGCTCTCCTGGCACCGCCTGACGAGCTGGACCGGACCTTTGACACGGAGCTCACGAGATATCTGCCCCCGCCGCCTCCTCCTCTACCTCCTCCCCCTCCACTTCCATACCCCTCTCCATCTACGTAGCTCCCCCCTCCCTCGCCTCCTCCCGAGGAGTCCCCTCCAAGATAGATTCCCGAAGAGGAGCTGTAACTGCTGGCGGTCACACCCACCGAGGCTGGAGGGACAATGCAAATAAATGAACATGTTAATTAAAAGAGGTAAAAAAAAAAAAAATCGATAAACACATTTTAAAGTTACTTGACAGCAGAAATCAAATACTTCTACACAATCACTGGTGTGAGATGTTGTGTTTTTTTAGGAGTATTTTCAGCTAAATGTCCAATCCACTACATTTCAGGGGCAAATACTCTTTTTACGGAAAAAAAAAAGAAAAAAAAAAAAAGAAAACACAAACAGCTGTCAAGCATCACAAAGCATGGCAACCAAAGTAGTTACACCTGGGTGTAAGGCTTTCTTTCACAGGGCCCTGCATATTTTCTAACGGTTTCATAATCTAGTAAACACCGCTGGTAAAAGTACTGATGATTTTCAGACACACCTCTTAACTGAACTTAATTTTTTTACACTCTTATACAAAAATATCAATTTGAGGGAGAAAAATTGAGACCACAGCAGGAACAGATCTATACAAACCCTGTAAATGCTGGTTACTTTTTTAAACTGTAGTATAATTGTAGTAGACGGTTAAGATGCTTCCACTCAGCACAATAATGTTCAGTTGCTTTCAGTGGAAGTGCACTGATCAGTTAATCAACTATCAGAAACAGAGCAATGCATTTCTTCGTCTGTCATAGTGTGGCAAAAGTTGAATTTCCACTTCTTTAGTTATATCTCTCAAATAAATATAAACAAGGGAATAAACTGGAGCAAGATATTCCCCTATATGATGTTGTGGAGCAAAACTATGGAAAACCATGTAAAGCACAATGTAGTAAAATACAAGAGCCTCAATTTGTGTTAACATGTCGTCTCTGGCAGAGTTGAATAATGAAAACCAGCTTCCTCTAAACAAGTCACACCAATGAAATGAGTACAGTTTAACAGGCACAGCATCTGCTTTACCAGCAGTAGAGTATTTTAATGATTAGTTACTACAAACTCAAAAATACTTCCAGTAATTCTGCGTGCAAGTTTTAAAAGCTTCTCTGATCCATAAAGCCAGAAATCTTTATTTCTGCTAAAGTTTAAAAATACAACATCCCCAAACTTTGTCCGAAGACAAACCCACAACTTCCCAGTTTTGGCCCGTGAGTGGAAAGTTGCTCTCACATGAAGAAAAGTAGGTTCCACCGCTGCTCTGGGTTAAGACATTCTTCTCCAAGCCCAGCCCTCCAGCACTGCTGGACATATTCCTGTGATTTGATCCACTGGTTCCCTCTAGCAACGAGAAGACACAAAGTAAAACAAGGAGAAGCTATTACTCATCGGGTACTTCCTTAAGAGCCTGTCGGCTATAATTACAGTATTATGTTTTTAGTTTAAAATGACAACAATTAAGGCAGCAAAGACTGGGATAAAAGAAACTTACTTGGTGGGAGAGACGTGAGTCTGGTTGAGGACGTTACGGTTTCTGTGACAACTAATAAAAAGAGAGATAAATATCATTGTGTATACATTCATATATATGGCATCCTTTTACTTTCATCTCCTATGTTAATCACCTAAGATTGATTTTTAGTTGTGCAAATCTGAACTGTCTCAACTAAACTGCCGCTGTAATTTCAGCGCTGCTTGCAACTGATGGAAATGGTAAATAATAAAGTTTTATAGGTTATGTTGATGCGTGTTTTCCTACAACAGGAAGATCCTCAAATGAACCGTCTGACCTCCTGCACATCATCTTTTCAGACTTATCAGACATTTATTACATCAGATTTAAGAAAACAGATTCACAAAAACCTTTTAGTGATTTGTTTTTATTTGCTTCCTAAACAGTGAGAAAGCTGTGGATTTTAAAATAACTAACCTGACTACAAGCTTGTCATCAAATAGAAAGACATTCTTCAAAGCCTTCTAAACTTTCCACACATGTTATGGCTTCTTCAAAACCAAACTTTGCTTTTAAATACAAAATTCACAAATACAAATAATATACTGATATAAAATAATTGACCAATCTGTCATAAAGTGAGTGGTTGGAGCTTGTAAACTATTAAAAAAAAAAACTTTCTAAAAAGATGTTGAATGGATATTGAGACAAACCCAAGTACAAGGATTTTGATCTTATGTTTTAATCTATATTTTAAGGAGCCAAGACTACTTCCTCTAATCAACATTTGCCCCTTCAGGAAGGTCTACAATTGCACTGTGAGCATCTGTGAATGTGCAAGAGTCTACGAGGTGATGTAGAAGTTGTCACTAGTAGGAGTGTGTGAGGCACAGCCGTTTGCCGTGGCTGCAGGGACTTGTTTCGTGGAGCATTATGTACCAAATATCCTTTTCTGGAGATGGTGATGTACTCAATGTGTCCTGCAAGTGGGACCTACAACAAGAACAACCACGTTGTCTGTGACAACCCACGCTTGTGCAGGTCCACAGCAGAGGGTGATCAGATCCTTGGGCTCATACACATGGGCAGGAAGTTAAAGTTTCTCTTGAATTAAGTTTGTGCAACTAATAGGTTTGCATCACAGATTTGATACAAACATCTGTCCATGAGGCATTTTTTTTCCTGCTGCAGCCTGTTTTCAGTTTCAGTAAAGATAATGCTCGTTACCAGTAAAGATAATGTGCATTCCTATCAATTGCGTGCTATCTTCTTACTCCTATCCTCCTACTTTCTTCTTTTGCCGTCCTTCCTTTTATGGGTTTCTTATTTTTCATAGTCAAGGCTAAACATGATCGTGCTGTTGTTCTCCACAGTCTGACCAGAATCAGTCCTTAAAAAGATTCTTCACACTTCCAGACTTTTTTTTTTTAACAGCCTCCAAACTGCGTTATCTGGACCGTCTCCTCTGTAATGTATAAAACCTATGCTTTACATAAGTATGCTGGTATATATTGTGCCTCCTAAATAAAGTTTACTAACTTCCTTTAAGAGGTGGCACATAAAACAAGCAGACAGAGAGGCTGATTACATGTTTCTCACTGTCAAACATATAATCAGGCTTTGCTTGACCTCTCTGTCCACTGAGTTTTTTTACAGAGTTTTGATGTGTCAGATGATCTGTGGCATAAAATTTTGCTTCGACCACTGCAGGAAAACCCGGAGGATGGCTTGAACAATGAGAGGTGGAAAAAGAAACCCGTGAAGGCATGCATGGTGTTAGTAACGCCCCAAAAAGAGAGACAAAACCATCTCCAAGGTAAAGGAGTCAACAACTTCACACAAACTATTATTTTGCCACATTGAGGTCTTTAGAAACAAGACTTTGACTAAAAATGGTTGTTTTTTTTTATTACTGGTATTATTATTATTAGTATTTCATGATTTCCATTCTGCTGATATTCCAGTGGCAGTAAGGTTCAATTTGTGAGTGTGAGTCTTTCTTTTTGAGGGGCGAACAAGACTTTTATGTTGGCTTTGCAGTCGGAACATTTGATTAATATATCCACAAATCTCACCCTTTTCTCCTGAAAACTCCATGTGGCTTGTTAACTCGTCCATCCCATCTTATCTGTTGAAACGATGATAAAAAAAAAAGAAAAAAAAAAGAAAATGCCAGCGGTCATGCATATTCTGTGTCAGCTATGTATTTCTCAACTGTGAAAAATGGCATTTTAACAACTGTTCTGATGGCTAACAAGCAAATAAGTGTGTCCAAAGGATGTGAAGACCAAGCTGGTTGTTGAAATTTCATTACACTCAAGGCAGAAAAATGTCACCACATCAGTCGCATGATCTGAATTTAAAGATCACCATCTAATACTTTAGTAGAAGTTCTTTTTTTCGTAAAGACCAGCTCTAATCAATTTTATTACAACAGCACTGCTTCAAGACGTCCAAACAGAGCTTCCTCTAACAAGAAACCTTCATGACATATTTAACCCTGATGTAAAACACAGATACCACAATAAAGCTAAAGGATCTATAGTATTTCAGCTTTGTGTTTACTTTTGTGTCTTTGGAGACCAAATCAACAAAGGAACAAAGGGTGGCCACCAGATCTCTGGCCAGCTCTGAAAAGACCATCCTGGCACCACACCCTGCCAGCCAAGGACATTTAACTGCATGTGCTTCATCTAAAGACCACTAAAATTCAACTTCACAAACAGCTAAGCAGATACGACTTTTTTGTTTGCTGTGTGTTGCTTATATCTCAGTGTCTTTCTTATAAAACTGGTTAAAATGTTCCCTTTTTCTCAACTGTGAGGAATGTGAAAAGGAAAGCCAATTACCCAATAAATTAACCCCTTCTTATCTTATTAAGGTTTCTACAAAGTTGGCCTTCCTGTTATAGCCTGTAACTGATCTGAACAGCAATTATTGGTTGGTGTTAAAGAAAGCCCGGTGGCCAGGCCAGGTCTCGCAGTATATTTAGATGGATGTAAATAGCACAGCAAAGGAGCTGTAACACTATCCTGAGATCACTATAGCAGAAAAAGGATCCCCAAAAACCCCCAAGCAAGGCGAGAAGTATTCAAAGAAGATGAATATAGCAAACTTTAATCTGTTCCAGCCTAATAAAACGAACTTGACAGCCCATCACCAAACTCCGAGCGTGCGTTTGTTAGCGCAGAAATGCAGCAGCCAGGTGCGAAGAAACATCCACAACATCCAGCAAAAACCAACTTTCAGACAAGAATTCTCCAGATTGTTGCGTCGGAGTGGACTTATATTATTAGGATCCATACCTTCAGCCAGCTCGAACAAGCGTCAATCAAATTCCTCACAGGATGGAGCGACTGATCCGCGGGAGGAACAATGCGCAAATGTGAAGCTGACGCGCAGAGCGCGCAGGGATGTTCTCAAAGTCCTTTTGTGCCTTTTCTCTTAACTTTCCCAGGCGAGTCAAAACAGAGATTTGGGCTCCGGTCCCAGCCGCGCCCATCAGAGCTGCAGCTTGGCAGGCAGGTGTGGCAGTCGGCACGAAAAGCCGAATATAAAAACGAATAGACCGCCTGAGGGAATCAATTAAGTTGTCATTCCGAGCTCCGCAGACTCAGAAAGTCGACTATAAATAAGAAAAGTGATGAACCCCTCCTCTTGCTGCTGCTGCGCTCTGCTTTAGTCAACTTTTTGAAACTGCCAAAGTTTTGGGAGGAGGTGGAACATGAGTGATTTGGGAGGTGGGATCTTTTGTCTTTCCTTTTTTTTACCCCCTTTCTTCTGACAGCCTTTCTTTTGGAAATGACTTTAACCGTATTGCAGGTTGTGTTGATCTGCTGTGTGCAGCTCAAACACATCTGGAGCACACATTGGCAGAACTTGTAATCTATAAATTATGGTTTCAGCTGTTTCCACTGCATTCGGAATAGTATTTCACAATACACAACATTTTTTTAGAGTCGAAAGAAGCATGAAATTCTTCCTTGAGAAAATAACTCTAAGTAATCTTCTTTAAGTTTTATTTTGATGTTTTGGGTTCTGCAGCTTTTCATGTGACACCACTTGTGCCCTTCAGACACTACAGAATGAGCTGTTTTGCACCTCAAATGAAAGGATCTAAGATCAGATGTTAACTCTATCATCATAATGAAAAAAAAAATCCAGTCTATTCATCCCCATTTATGCAATTTGGAGCCAAATTAGATGCTTTATTCCTCCTCTGGCAGCCGCAAGCATCCACAGGTTCCCTCACCCACCACACCCTATGTAGACATCCACCCACCCTGCATGACTCAGAGCCAGTGTGACTCTAATCTGCTAAGATGATGGAAAACAAATGCCCCCAAGGACAGAATACTGGAGGAGGAGGAGCTGCTCCGCTCACATCCATGTGTGAGGTTGAATAATGCCAGATCTCGACGGAAAGCAACAGATTCCAAGATGGCTTTAGTAGAAATGAAAACAAAAACAGGAGCCGACTGGCTTGTGCAGCTTTTACAAACACTCCCTCTGCTTGTATTGGAGATAAGAGCGTGTCCAGAAAAAGCCTCATTATTTGACCAGGACAAAGGAGAAGCAGCTTCTGAGGAGTTTAAGCTGCTGAGTTCAGCAGAAGAGCAATGCGAGACTAGGCTCTTGTTCATCACTCAAGCTAATGTGTCATGTCCACAAACATGATTCACTGTGAATCCTCACAGGAGAGTGTTATACAGACACCACTTTCCCACTCAGGTAAACCAGAACACCTTGTCGATTTTGGTTTAATGTCAGCACTGATGGAGCCTGCGTAAGGAACCCGTACTTTAACCGAAGGGTCTCTGCAGACATTAAACTTTCTCAAGCTCATTTCTAGTTAACAAGAAACCAAGAGAGCCCATTTTTGGGGGTAATCTAATACACTGACATGAACAGAGATGCTAAATAATCCAACAGATTTAGAGACAAGACTCTGAGTCATCTTTTCAAGGATGTCACACTCTGGTCTAATTTGGGATGGTGAACCTCCGTGGTAAAATAAATACATTCCACCTCCGTGGATACTTGGCTCAAGGAAAGTGTGGGGAGATTCTGGAGAGAGCACATTATTTATTTTTAAACCTTGTTCTCTGTTTATTTTGTTTACATCACTGACAGTTTTGAGTTCAAACAGTTACACTGAAAAAATATGCTAATAAAAATTAATTAGTTGTTTATTAAAGCAGAAAAAAGAAAAAAATGTTTTAAAGTGTTGGTTTTCTTTGATATATAAATTAACTGAATACCTTTTTACGTTCTGTGTGCTGGTTTGACAGAAAAACATACAACTTGATATAATTTTAAATTTACTGTGATAACCAGTATAATTACAAAAAAATCTAATCTTCTTCTGCAGCCTATATAACAACATTATTAAGACATAACACAACGTGCTTCAGCTCAAGCAAAAGCACTTTTGCTGAATTGTCTTCTTTAAAATTTGTTTCCTAAATTATTATTTGCAAACGACTGTAAGTTTTGAAATGGTCAACATTAGTTTTGTGAGCTGTACATTAACTGGAATCAGCAAGACACAACAATCACCAGACTAAATGTCAAACTACTATTTCAAAACCACTTTATTTTTAAGTTCTTTTTCAGTCCCGTTTACATACCAGGAAATAAGAGAAAAGAACATGAATAAATGAAATGCCTACTGTGTGCTTCTCAGGAAGACACCGCCACTGCATTAATGTCACCTGTGCTTTTCCTTCAATGGCATGTCAACATGTCTGCTGGGAAAAGAAATATCACTTACAACAGACTCCAAGTGGCCTAATAAGTCTTGTTTATACTGTCTGTCAGTTTGCCTTAACGGAGTGTTTGTTAACATTAATAATGAAAAGGCATTTATATAATTACATGTGCAATGTTATTAGGAGATGGTGTGGTATTGTGTTGTAGATGATCCGTATGCCAAACTCCAGTTGGAAGATCTTGTGTAAAGCTGGAGGATAAAGCTGGAGGATAAAGCTGGAGGATAAACCTGGAGGAACTGGAAAAAGAAGAAGTAGAAATGACTCATCATTGACATCAAAGCAACCTCCCATTCATAAATGAAAATCCCCTTTTCAGCAAACAAACAAAGCCAAGCACATCTCCTTTATAGAAAGGTTTAGAATTAAAGCTGAATCCCTCTCAACATGTTTCTCTTTAGTGGAAAACTATATTAAATGTCAAAAGTACAACAATAAATTATTGCTGAGCCATGTGAGCATCTTGATAGGAATTAATAGCCTGCCTAAACATGGCAGGGAACATATTTGTGAATGGACAGTACTCGGTTTGATGAAAGATCTGGCACTCTCACTGTCTCACATTGCCTCTAGATTCTGGACCTCAGATAATGGATTAGTGTCCATACTGGTTCTGCTGGACCTCATTGCTACTTTTGATACTATAGATCTCAGCATTTTACTGCACCGGCTACAGTATGTTGTTGGGATTAAAGGGATAGCTCTAGGTTGATTAAATCTTATCCATCTGATAGATTCCAGTTTGTTCATGTCTATGAGGTTTCTTCGGTACAGACAAGGGTCCGCTATGGTGTCCCGCAGGGTTCAGTGCTAGGGCCAATCTTGTTTGGTTTATACATGCAGCCCAGTATTATCTTAGAACCACTGCATCATTGTCATTGCTACGCTGAGTTTATGCAGCTGTACTTGTCTATGTAGCCAGATGAAACAGAACCCTTAGCCAAACTTCAGGAGTGTCTTAAGGACATTAAGGCCTGGATGTTCACCAACTTCTTGCTTCTAAATTCCAATAAAACAGGCTATTGTTTTTGGGTCCCAAACACCTTAGCAAGGGACTAGATGGTGTTGCGATGGCCTCCAGTACTACTGTGCAAATCCTTGGTGTTATTTGCAATCAGGATTTGTCATTTAAAAGGCATGCTAATCATCTTGTAATATCGCAAAGATTAGGAGCATCCTCTCCCATGATGATGCTGAAAAAC
Organism: Xenentodon cancila; assembly: GCA_014839995.1. Lineage (NCBI taxonomy): Eukaryota > Metazoa > Chordata > Actinopteri > Beloniformes > Belonidae > Xenentodon > Xenentodon cancila. Next base: position 11,459,932 of record CM026208.1, read on the forward strand.
TAATTCACATGTTTGTATCTTCTACACGAGATTGCTGTAATGTATTATTTGTAGGATGTCCAAGTAATTCTCTGAACAGCCTCCAGCTGATCTAAAGTGCAGCAGCACGAGTGCTGACAGGAATCAACCAAGAGAGAGCATGTCTCTCCTCTGTTGGCTTCCATCCATTGGCTCCCCAGAAAACTCAGAATCCCATTCAACATTTTATTATTTGCGTATAAAGTCCAAAATGGCCTAGTGCCGCGATATTTGCAATACCCGATAGTACCAATAGAGCTCTCCATTCTCAGAGTGCAGGTTTACTGGTAGTTCCTAGAGTATCCAAATTTTAGATTAGAGGACGGGCTTTCTGTTATCAGGCACTATGAAACCCACTTCCAATTTGGGTTTAGGAGGTTGACACCACCTCCACCTTTGAAAACCAAACTTAAAATGTTTCTGTTTAGTAAAGTCTATAGTTAATGCAAAATTTGGCTTTAGGGCCAGTAGTCATAGCTGCAGCTCGTCTTAAACATAGCTTTCTTGTAGATATGCTGCTATAGACCGATGCTACAGGGAGACACCAACATGATTCGGTGATTGGTTCCCCACACTCCTTTATTTTTCATCTCTTTTTGTCTTTACCTTTAGATCAATCCTCAGTTATTAACTCATAAGCATAAATGTGCTCCATTGTTCTTGTAGTGTGTTGTGCTGGTCTGTGCCTTCTTTTTCTCTTCCGTACATGTTTGCAGGTCAGGAGGTGCATGCTGCCCTGCAGCCCCACCCTCTGACCATCCCAGAGTTTACCTCCACCTGTCTGTATAGATGTCTCTGTTGGGTACCTGCTGACATCCTGACCTGCAGTCCCACCCTCTGACCACCTCAGTGTCTGCTGTCTACACCTGTTTATACAGTCGTCTCTGTAGTCCACCATCTAACCATGTATCAGTCATATATACATGGAAGTCTTAGTTCTGCTGCTGACGGATAGTTCTACTTATGTATCTTGTTTTTTGTACCTTTGACTTTTTGTGTCTGTGTCTCTCATCTCTCTGTTCCTTCGGCAGGAGGGTCTCTTACTTATGAGCCAGGTCCTGATCAAGGTTTTTATCCCTCTTAAAGGGGAGTTTTTCCTTGCCACTGTTTGACTTAAGGTTTTTCTCCCACTAAGACAGTTTTTACCTGCTGTTTTTTATGTAATTATTGCTTGGGGGTCATGTTCTGGTTCTCTGGAAAGTGCCTATAAACAACGTGTTGTAATAGATGCTATATAAATAAAATAAAATTTAAATACATTTTCTACCCCAAGGAAAGGAAATGGTCTCCTGACTCACACATAGTAATTATCTTCAGTGCTCAGCCCTAACAGATTCTTCCGTATAAAATGTAAGTAAAATCCCCATTTCCCCCAGGGTACGTAATATCATGCGGCCAAGTACTGATGATCAAGTCCAGGCAGCAACACTTATTAAAATATCCCACTTTTCTCTACACACAAAGTGAGATATCACAAACATGTTGAAGTAGACTTAAAATTACTGCTAAGAGTTGTGTCGATTACGGAAGATGAATCAACTACTGAGAAGAAGTGAATCACCATGTGACTCAACCCTAGTAACCAGGTCAACAAATCAACACCAGACATGTAGAGTCCATAAAAATCACTTTTACTTTGTGTCACACTAAAAAAGTTTCTTAATTTAAGGAGAAGACCAGTTTATAAAACCCTCTCAAGATTTTATTTTGTGGAATTGTAATGAAAAAAATATGTTTTGACTCCAGCTTTTTAAATAAATAAAAAAAATATTTTTCAGCGATATATTAACATTCAAAATTACTTTAATCCCAGAAGGGATATTTATATGTACAAGAGATAATGTGCAAGAGGGACAAAGTGATCATGACTGAGGGGTTTGAGCCATGGGGATCCTGCAATCAAAAGGCAAATACAAGGAGACTGCAAGGAAATTGGCCATAGCCAAGTACCTGAAAAGAATCAGCCTGAAGAGGCAGCTGAATGGAAAGAACAAAGTCCATCGACACATATGCCTTGCCAGTAGTCAGGTATCCTGCTGGCATAGTAACCTGGCCACAGGAAAAGGTGGAAGCCACCGATATCAAGATAAGGACGCCTCACGAAGGATTTCATCCTGTCCAGCACCATGAGATTTCACGCGAAGCGGAATCAGGGAGGCCGTGGATTAGTGAGCTTCAAAGCCATTATCCAGGGTGAAACAAAGATCCAGGAATACATCAAGAAGATTGCTCCTAAGGATAAGTTGGTATGTGTCAGGATCTCAAAATAGATGGCGGACACAAGCGCAGAGTAACTAAAGTAGGATTTAATCCAAAAACCACAGTCCGTAAAGACGCCCCCAGAGACACGTTAAGTTGGTGCCAGATGACCATAAGACGTGTGAACCAACCAATACTACACAATGAACTGGGGACTGTGCAGGGTATAAATACGTATGAGACCGGGTGCAACAGATGAGGGTGATGAGGGCACAGGTGCAGTCCATGATGTGGGGAACTGAGGAATGCTGAGAGTTGTAGTTTCAGGAACGTGATCAGAAGGCTGGTGATACTGATTGTGGTAGTGTCGGGGAGTGGGCATGACACAGTGAATGTCTCAGGCACCAGAAATCTAGTGTAAAAGAAGACATGGCGGAGGAACCATCATGGATGGAGAAGCCCTTGCAAGGCATGTACCATTGGCAGATTGAGGAAGTGGCAGACATTGAGAAATCCTACCAGTGGCTAAAAAAGGCTGGACAGCATGGAGGCAGGGCAAGGCAAGTTTTTTTTGTACAACACACTTCATGTACAAGACCATTCAAAGAATACTTCACATGAAAAGTTTATAAAACATGCATAAAAAAAACTAAAAAAAAGTTTAAAAGCAGGAATTAAAGACAGATAAGTTAAAGAGAATTAGAACAAGTTAGATGCAAGATGCATTACTGAAATGCAGCAATAAGTAAAAAAGATTTTCAACCTTGGCTTAGGCATTAATCATGGCAGCACATGACCAGGCCTTGAGCACAAGAGCAATAGAGGTCAGTGTCCATCACACCATACAAGACCCAGCTGTGGACTACGCAAAGATGCTCCAGAAACAATCCAGCACATAATAGCGGCATGCAAGATGCTGGGAGGTAAAGCATACATTGAACGGGACAACCAGGGGGGAGTTATGGTGTACAGAAACATCTGCACCAAAAATGGGTTAAAAGTCCCAAAGTCAAGGTGGGAGATACTTCCACTAGTGGTGGAGAATGAAAAGGGCAAAAATCCTGTGGGACTTCCAGATCTAGACCAATAAACTGGTAATGGCTAACCAACTGGAGACATACCAGGCATTGAAGAAGGAGAAAAAGAAGATCCGGAAGGCAAAGGCAGCTGTGGTGCCTAAAGTAGTTGGAGCACTTGGAGTTGTGTCCTCCAAGCTGGCTCCAGCAGATCCCAGGAAAGACCTTGAAGAGGGCAACCACCCACAGAAGAACAGGCAAGTATAACACACACACAGTTCAGAAGTTGATTTAGAATTGAAAATTGTTCGGTAGAACCTAGAACCATGGGGTCTTGTGGTGCGCCCATTGCAAGACCCCCTGTAGTTCGCATATCAGCCCCATGTTATGGTTGATGATGCAATCATTTACCTGCTGCAGAAGGCTTACTCCTTTCTGGACAGACCCAACAGCTCAGATTGCGTCCTGTTCGACTTCTCCAGTGTCTTTAACACCGTTCAGCCCGGACTGCTGAAGGCCAAACTTGAGGCTATGCACGTGAGTGCTCCCCTTGTCACTTGGGTCGATAACTGATAGGCAGACCGCAGTTCGTAAGATAACGGAACTGTGTCTGGTCGTCTGATCAGTAACATCAATGCCCCACAAGGAAATCTGCTGCCTCACTTCCTCTTTACCACATACTCGTCCGACCTTAAGTATTGCTCTAAGTAGTGTCATCTGCAGAATTTCTCTTGTAAGAGCAAGGTGCTCTCTTTCAGAGATTCAAATCCCAATTAAAAGAAATTACAAGGCATCCGCTTGGAAAGTAAACCATAGTTTTAATTTAAAGAACAGGTTTTCAGCAGGAGAGATTTACATGAAACAACAATAAAAGCTGGTCACAGGTGTGATTAAAAACAACACACTACTGCAATAAAAGCACACCTGGACCTTCCAGCTCCAATCAATAAAAGTCAGTCATCGCTTCAGCTGCACTTTTAGGGGGTTGACTCCTTTGCCCTTACCCTCTTGTGGAAGCTACTTACCGAGGTAGCCTGTGGGGGGTTTGATGGCAACCTGCTTTTGTTCTTGTCAAGCACCTGGATTTGATTCCTGCAGCTGGAGACTGGTAGGTCCACCAGCATTACATTGGGCCCTTTCTGGTAGTCTCCTTTGTAACAGGATCCAGTCTCCATCCTCTGAATCAGTTTCTGATGGGGGTGATGCCTTGGTGACTCCAGAATTGACACCACGATTGCCAGCAACATCTGCCACCAATGTTCTTCTCATTTGCGTACGGTGGACATGCCGGCCTGGGCCATCTTCAGTTATGGGTACAACAAAGTATACGACGTCACTGTTTTTTGGACATTGGGCAACCCTATAGACCTGTGGGTCTCAGTAATCTTGGATTTTATCCTGCCCATGTACTAGTAGCCTGTATCTGTGACATGGTCCTTATTGGCCTGGTTCCTCTCCATTGCTTTCCTTGCAAGTTGTTGGCGAACATGATCATAAGCCACCGTCAACTGGTCCTGATGTTGCTGGATGGTTAAATCATTCACATTGGCCATTACCTTGTGGATGGTTTGGTGTGTTATGACTCTTCTGGATCCCATGCATTTTTACAGAGCTCTAGAATAAGTTTGCTCAAAAGTTCCTCCCATAGTCAGAATAAATTCTGGATGCCACACCAAAGAGATGAAACCACTGTTTAACCAATATAATTGCACTGTCGCAGACTGTTGATCTCTAGTTGGAACAGCTTGGGTGTATTTTGAGAAAATGTCAGAGAGAATTAATACATTCTCAGTACCATCACTAGCTGGTTCCATCACAGTAAAGTCAATGGCCAATATCTCATAATTTTGCCTGAACAATACCTTGGTAAGTGTATGTTAAGCTGCATAGCTTTAGCAAGGCTACATCTCTCACAGCTATGACACAATGTTTCAATGTTTTTAGCCATACCTGGCTAATATCAGTGGCTCCTGATCAGGTGGAGTGTCCTCTCCACTCCCTGGTGACCAGGGTTATCTTGTACATTTGAAAATGCTTCTTTCTGAAGAGTCGGAGGCAGCAGCAGCTGAAAGATTTTGGTGTTGGTTCCTGGCTGGTGGCTAGTGCGATAGAGAACGCTGTGTTGCTCTACCAGCTGATCCCACTGGCTAAATACCTTTTTACAAGGTGTTGGAAAATTAACTCTCTCCTCATGTCTTGGGGGGTGACCAAGGGTTCATACCTCCCAGGTTTAACCAAGGATTGGGTCTGTCTGCTGCAAGATTCTCAAATCTGCTGGAGTACACCGTGCCAGAGATGGAATGTTGCCTTGGTAAACACTCATAATGGGCTGTGTTCTAACAACAACATACTTTCTCATATCCTCTGGTACCTCCATTCCTGTCAGCAGTTTGTCCAGGTACTATCTGGAGAGAGCATCAGCATTTCCATGCTGAAAAAATGACACTTTGAGCGTTTTACCTTTAGCCTGCCCCTGACAATGGGGCTGGGGAAAGACCTCATCCAGTCTATAAAGATGCTGGTCAATGTTAGATGAGAAGACTGTACATCATCCAGGTACAGCAAGACAGATTGGTTCCTTTGGTCTCTAAACTACCTTTCCATTAGATGCTGGAAAGTGCAAGGAGCATTACACCACCCAAAATGCATTCTATTCCACTCAAAGAGGAGCTGTATCTTTTTTAGCTACCAGCACCTGGTTATATCCACTGGCCAAATCAAGGGTGGAAAATGTCTTTGCACCGCTAAGTGCATCCAAAGACTCCTCAGTTTGGGGTAACGTATACGAATCTCTGGGTCTTTGCATTCAACTGGTGGTAATCCACACACAGTCTCATTGTTCCAGCTTAACATGCAACATAATGGGGGCAAATAAACCACCATTTTGTGCAGTTACAAGGCACAAGGACACCAATAGGCTATTGGGCAGAAGGCCCTCCTCTGGTCCCAGTGGTTCCATTAGCCAGCTAACTGAATTACGCAAGGGACTTGGAGGCAGATCACTTAAATCAGGGACAACGTACCTGCGCCAAGGTTTCCTTGGCACTTACCCTGTACACAAACAGGGAACGGGGAAGTGGCATTAATGATCTCTTCCATTTTCTCACAAGCTTTGAGGGCTTACTGCAATGCCAGGCCAGTCGTTACCACTTGGGGAGACTGAAAAAGCTCAGGACCATATTAGTTATATAGTTCTATAAAACAGTGACTAATAACAATTATGCCAAGTACCCCGGACTGTCCTGAGAATGTCTCTAAAAACTAAGATCCCTTACTTGCATACTACTTTTTTAACCTCAACATCAAGCTCAAGGTAACCTATATAGGGCACCTCTAGACCATTGGCGACTGTAAGGCCCAACCAGTTACAATCTTTGAGTATCCAAGTCAAGTTGGCAAAACCCGCTTCTAGCCAGCGTATGGCTTTATGGCGAACATCAAGTAGAGACAGATTTTAGTCTCGTTGTACTAACCTTAGAAGCTCTCTACAAAGGGTCAGGTCCCACTCATTTTCACAAAACCGATCTCAGGTCCTGATGACTTGGCACACCCAAAGGTCTGACCTGCAAGGTTTGTTTCATTAAAGACATCAATGGATGCTAGATGTTTTACCAGTCTTTTGTGGCGAGCACAATTTTTCTACCTAAGTATGTTATTGTATTCATACTGGATGACTATGACAATTTAATTTCCCATCTATCTATCTATCTATCTATCTATCTATCTATCTATCTATCTATCTATCTATCTATCTATCTATCTATCTATCTATCTATCTATCTATCTATCTATCTATCTATCTATCTATCTATCTATCTATCTATCTATCTATCTATCTATCTATCTATCTTTCAAACAAAAAACTACACTTCCCAAAAGGCCTTTCGTCTAAACGTGTTAAATTCTGTCCAATCACTGACGTTGGATTCTCAGCGCTTCGGAAAAGCGGAAAAACATAAAAAGTCTTACTTCGCCTTCACTCTTGATGTCAGTGAAAACTGTCGCCTGCTTTACGTTCACAAGGAGAGGTTGTTTCAGTACTTTTGTACATTTCTTGAAGACTTGACCTTAAAAAGAACACCTGACTGGCTAGGTTAACACTGGATTAACTTTACGAGGCCACTCAAACTCAGGTTAGTTGTTACCACCGCAGCAAAAGCAAGTTTACACGAGCCCAAAGTGAGTGCGACCATGGAGACCACCCCCAAAGCAGTCAAATTAAAATCTGCGTACTCTTCACCTTGTGATTCAGTCGAGTCGAGCCCCTCCGAGTTCAAAGTGAAAACCGTAAGTAGTCTTAGTGTTTGCTGGTCTGATGTATCCGGGTTACCTGTATATTAATCCAGGTTTCTTTAAAACTACAAATAGCTAATTTTACACATTCTCAAGCGTCATGTGATTTACATCTCAGTATAAATCATTTACTGTTGTCACCCCACAGCATCATCACAAGCTCAGTGCCTCTTTGAAAGAGAGATTGAAGAGATCTCGGTGCTCCTTCACCTCCCCCCGACCTGCAGCCAAGCGCCTCTGTGTTGATGACGTAGAGATGGATGGCCAACAGGTTTCACCAGACTCCACGGAGAAGATTACTGCTCCATCAGACGCTGCACAGACAATTGATGAAAACAGAAATGAAGTAAGATCAGGGAGCGAGAGGCTTCCTGGACCTGTTTCCAATCCTTCACTTGTCCCTTCAGAGGAAGTAGTACAACAACTAAGGAAGGAGGTTAAAGAAAAAACAGAAACTCTGCGCCGACTCAAGATGGTTAAAATGTACAGGTGCAAGGTATTAAGTTTTTCTTGTTTTTTTTAACTGACCATTAATAAAATTTAAATTTTGTGGAGGGAAAGCAATAATTGAATATTCTACTTTTCCCGTCTTTCTCCCTAGAATGATTTAGCACAGCTCCAAACTCTGATTGACAAGTGGCGGAGTTGTGCTCAGGCTGCGTTGTACGAGCTCCAGACTGATGCCCTAATAGGTGGACGAAAGGCCAATCTGTCTGAGCTTATTGACCTCTTTGGTCTACATGATGGTATTCTACAATTTGACCGCACAGAAGATGACTTCGCTACTTAACATGCTTTGGATCACATCAGTTTTACAAATTTACTGCAGACCAGCAATCAGACTCAGAATATTTAATTCACTCATTGTTTTATTTGTTGTTGCCGAAGTTCTTATTCACAGCAGACATGTTTCACGTTCTGTTAATTTCAAGAAAAGAATAAATAAAATGATATGGTGTTATCTGTTGGAAAAAAAAAAAAGGCTTTGCTCAGTTGTGTTTCATCTCATCAAGTGAAGGGAAGTTCCTCATCCTCAGACGCTCAAGTTCTGCCCAGAGTCCAGCCAGGTCCTCGGCCTGCGCTCTGGCAAGGGCCTTCAGGTTGCTCCTCTGAACGATCTCCTGGTAACGCTCTTCTATTTTAGCTGCCTCGTTGTCCTCAGTAGCTAAACACCAACACATCCACATGACAACCTAGAAAAGGTTTAAAATGTGCTTTGCAGAGTGCATGTGTGGAACTGAAATGACTGCTTCACCTGCTGCTTCACAGATGTGTCTCAGCTCCGCAACGGTCACCTGCATATCAGGAAGCTGCTGCTCTAAAGTGGCATTATTTTTGGCTTTTGAGTCTGCCTTTTTCTTAATCCACTCAATCTTTTTCATGCGTTGCTCCACGCTCCGTTTATGGGTCTGGAATTGAGATTTTAGGTTTATTTCCAAGCAAATATTGTCAGCATACATCACAGATCTGACTGATGACATCACAATTTGGCATTAGTCCTCTTACCTTTTCCATTAAAGCGATACTTTTCTCTAAATTTGAAACTTTGTCAGACATGCGTTTGCCTTGTTGGGCCTTGTTGTAATGCTAAAAAGAAATGAGAATAGTTGACCTGTAAAAACAAAAGCTGCAGCAAATTGTTCCAACAGGATTTCAATTAAATATCTTAAGTTACTTTAATTTATTTCGTTTAGTTAATTATCATGCAAAATATTTTGTAAAATATTTTCTTAGAAGATAGATCAGGGTGGATTTATTTATATTTCCATGGTTTTGAGTGTTTAAACAATGTCAGGAAGCTGAAAGCTGCACCACAGCAGAGCTACCTGAAATTCTTGCCAGAGGAAACTGGCATTATAGCCAGGAAACTGCTTGCTCATTTGTTAAAAATACAGTTACACGTGACTAATCTCAACTCTGAAGAGCAACATAATGTAAATGAGTGAGGTCTGTATTTGATTAAACTACCTTCTCTTTTCTTAAGATTGGCAGCCAAAAGCAGAACAGAGAATATTTGTTTTCTTCTAAATTTGAACGTGTATAAAAGCTGTTAAAATTCAAGTACACAAAGAAAACATTGTTTTAAACAGAGTGACTACTTGGTAAAAACAGGTATGTAGGAAAGAAAAAAGAAAAAGGAGAAAATTGGTGGGGAGGCTGCATAAGCAGGCGGTGAGTCTTCTACAAAAGATAATCCATCTGCACTGGGAGATGGTAGTAATTTTCTGCTCACAAAACATCTGACACTGCCAAAACCAAAATACCTGCCCTGATATGAGAGACAGAAGTTGGGCCAGACATGCTGACACGATTAACGCTCTATCCGAAACGCCAACATTTCTCGTCATTTAAAACCTTTTTTGAAACATCTGACATAATTGCTTAGTCCAAAGCTTTTAATAATCTAAATCCATTTAAAATGCAGAATTTCATGGAAAGATCTGAAAAAAGATATTTTAGAATTGAGGTTACAGTCATGTCCTGTTGGTCCTCGGAGAGTCGTAACATCTTGATGCTTTTTGCCTTGTCGATGAGGTCCTCTATCTTGTTTCTCATCACTCTGTGCTCCCACTCTAACTGGACTATGTCCTTATGGACCTCTTTGCGCTCCTCCATGGAGGTAATTTTCTGCTCTGCAAGCATCTGATCAAACATATTAACTATTACTATATCATTATAATCATATGAACATAATATTTAAAGACTGTGTGTGCTGAGTGAGAGGCTGACTCTGATGATCCCTCTGAGGTTGTCCACTCTGCTCCTGTGGTAAAGAATGAAGTCGGTGTCTGTGGACTCAGGTGTCAGGTCTTTAGTAGAGGCCTCCACTTGTCCCTGTTTGAGTATGACCTGGACCATGGTGTCTGTCAGGTGACGGTTTCTCTCTTTATGCAAACTAAAACGAAAGACCGCAAAACCCACATTAGTCTGCTGCTGAAAAAATGGAAGTGCTGCACTCGTGTATTAGATCAACGTCAAAATAATTCTTAAGACCAGTGGTGCAAGTGCAAACATGTATTTAGTTACAGCAGGGCTCGTAATCACACTGATTAACATTATTAAAATCATACCTCTCCAGCGCTTTGGAGAGGTTTTCAATTTGCTGTTGCGCAAAATGATCTTCTTCTCTTCTCCTCTGAAGAAACGCCTGCATCTCAGCAAGAGTCAAAGCTGTCATTTTTACCTGCAAACAATAATAGTGAGCAAACAACAACACAGATTCAGCAAGGGGAGCACACATCAACAAAACAAATTTCTTAATCTATTTTCTAGCTTGCTGAGAATTTTTCTCTTGCAGTTTATAAAGTCAGCAATTCTTATTGACGGGTGCAAAGCAGCAGCATTTGTACTTGTACTTGTACTTGTAGACAGTCAGGTGGACTGGAGAGGTCTCTTTTAACTTATAGTCTTTATCTTCTGTGTGTTACCTTTTGCTCACTCTCTACTTTTGCCCTGCGTACAAGACAAAGTCTTTCCCACACGGCTGGACTCAACCCCCCCGGCATGTTTTCTGGAGCATCAAGCTCCTCCATGGCATTAAGCATTTGGTTGAGTGCATCGGGACCCAGAGAACCACACAGATGGTGCTCTTTAAACAGACTTGGGGTGTTGTCCGTGTGGGTCCTTATTTTTTGAGCCCTGAGGCATAAAAAAAAAAAAAAAAAAAAGTATAAAAACTGGTATCAAATGAAAAACTCAAAGACACCACATTCCCACACGTGAGGCTATAAGACTGGCGTTCTTCGGTAAGAGTTGCAAACCTGGGTCTACGTTTGAACAGCTTGTACAGGTGATCGATCAAATGATTTGGTACTTCGAAAAAATCCTTCCTGAAATCTTTGTCAAGAACCTTGGGAGAAAAAGACAATATTAAATTCAAATCCAGCATCTCGCGCGGTCTTGATGTTTTCAGTGTTTCATCAGGTAGCTTACCTTGTCCTCAGCTACCAGGCTGTCATACTCCTCGTGAAACTGTTCTACCTCGTCCTGACATCTCTTCACCTCCTCACCAGTTTCACGCTGTCAAATAAATGCATGTTCATATGGATGTTATGGAAAATATGAACCCAAGATATTTCTTTCTTTTAATTTTTCAGTTTAGTTTCATTTGTTTATACTGTATGAAGCCACTTTTGTATTTGAGGCCTGCAACACGTTCCAAAAAATGTTAGTATGAAGTTCAATTTAGAGCTTACGAGGACGTAAGAGGAAAAATAATGATGTTAAATCAACGTATGATTGTTACAGTGATTGTTACTAAAAAAAAAGGAGTGTGTGAGGAGTAAATGTGGTCAAAGGATCTCCACATTTCCTGCCCTTGGCCAAACTCAGAAATACAGAAAACGTACACTAGGCTTTTACAGAAACATATTCTGCCTCCATGATGATATCTTTTCTATGCATTTTTCATCTAAACAGTGAAAAATCACTTTCTGAAAACATCTCAAAGGCATGACTAAAAATAAGGAGGGTACTGATATTAAACTGACTTGCCAGCAGTCCTCATCTGATCCCATCAGAGAACGTGAGAGGAATTTTGAAATGAAAAACATGACGATCCCTGTGCTGTTTGAGACGTGTTTGCAGCACAAAGAAGACAAAATAAAAAACGGAAGAGCTTCATCATTTGCCGTCCTCAACACCACAGCACCTTTAAGTGTTGTGAAAAAGAATGATAAGATCATGAAGTGGTTAAATCTTTTTGTCCCTACTTTTTTCTGGAATGTGTAACACACCTAAAATGCATAAATGGATTTATGGTAACAATGTAAAATCGAGAGTCATGGCTTTATTTGTTTGTTTATTTATTTTATTATTTATTGATTTGTTTTTTTTTATTTTTGATTTGGACTTAGAGGAACTAGTGGGCATGTGGACTGGCAGATATTTATGCTGTGCATCTTTGCTCTTGCAAAACATGCCCGAGCAGTGGAAAGATGTACTAGAATTCACACAAACACTGCTGTTATGCCTCTAAAACAGATTATGAGGCTGCCAGTCATAAATTCTTACAGCATTACTCTGCACATGCTTTCTGACCTTGTGTGCCAACGTCTTTTCAAGTTGGTGCTTGAGCTCCAGCTCTTGATTTTTCATCTCTTCTTCTTTGAGCACTGAATCGACAAGATGGGTAATTTTGAGTTCTTCCTGCAAAACACACACACAAAACAATATGAATCTGTCATTCATTTATTTGAAAAAAAAAAAAAAAAAAGGAGAGGGCACCTCTACACAGCATACGCTGTGTCTGTGTACCAGCTCACCTGGTAGATGGCGAATGTGCATTTCACTTTCTTCCCCATCAGCTTTGAGAGTGTTTCATCGAAATTCTCTGTTGTGTCTTTGGTGGACTCCTGCAGTCTTTTTATTTCAAGTTCCAATGACTGGAATTACAGAGATCGCAGTTAATTGATAATGAGAATCAATCAAAGGTTGAAAAAAAAAATCAAAGTAAGTAAGTAAAAGTGTGAGTGCATCCAAGTTATACCCTTTTGTATTTCTCCTTCTCCTCGCTGAGGGCTTTGGCTTTCTCTTTATACTCTCCGTAGACCTTTGTCTCCTCCTCGCTCCAGTGAATATTAGATCTGGTCAAAGCAAACTCAGGCAGAGGTATTTCCTGTGGAGTCAATTCAATAGAAACTATGTGCTTGTCATACGGATTTCTCTAATTGAGTTGTAATTGAGTAGAAAAAAAAAATCAAACAAAAATGAAAAGAAAAAGAACAAAGAAAAAAAACAATATTATTATCCTAAAGGAAGATTTGGGGCAATAAACACTTCCATGTGGTTCATTTAGTTTTGTACAGCTTAAGAAAAGAATGCAGGGTCTATTATTGTGTTTGCAAAGTAAGATTAGATCGATTATATAGTGAATAAATAGTAAATATTTCTGTTAAAAGATTTTAACTATTTTGCATGGATTAATATTTTTAGATCAATTTATCACATAATTATGTGTCAAAAAGAAAAAAGAAAGAGCTAAAAAAAAGAGTTTTCTCATTTTCACCATCTTTAAGATTTGCCCTTTATTCTCTTCGAGCTCTCCCGTCATCATGACATCGAGAGCTCTCTCTCTGCGACCGTCGCCCTGCAGCAGAGAGAAAAAAGCTCATCAGTAACCATGAAGCAACCACTGCATTTGATTATGTTTTAGTCCAGGAATGTGAACTCTGCTCTTCCTGTTGTCAATAAAAATCCTTAATGTGCTTATTGTTTTAGAAAGCATTTGAAAAACTTTTTCAAAAAAGTGACAGAGAATAGCCGATAAACAAATCATTTTTGAAGGCAGCTTACTTGCTTAGTCAGTTGACTTTCCTCCTCCAACTTCCTCCTTTCCTCCTCCTCCTGCTGCTCTAGGGTGAGGTACTTCTCTGCTTTAATCTAAAATGGGACAAAGGCAATATCTTGTGATGATAATCATATACTAGCTTTCATTTCAGCACAAAAACAAACAAACTACAAGGTACAGTATGTCAAAACTGCAATGTGTTTTCTGAGCTCTGTGTGGACTGTTTCCACTGATGGGACATTCCAGGAGGACAGCGACCTCAGAGTTGTCCACAGTGAGCACTCGTTCTGGACACTCGCTGTCGGTCAGGCCGGGCTCCCACAGCTCCTGGTTTATGTCCAGCTCCAGCATGAAGCCTCGGATCTGTCTGTTCCTGTCCTGAACACACTTCAGTTCTTGGACTTTCTGTCTATGCAGTGCTTCAAAGTCAGCGTTGAAAGCTGTCTTGATGCGGTAAATGACGTCCTGCATTTAGAGACAAATGAAAGAAAAAAATATCAGTTAAAATCAGCCTTGACAACCTGAGTCCAGGCTCTTCATTCAATTATTTTCTTGCCTCAAGCGTGTGTTAGGACACTGTTTTAAAAACAAAAAACCAAAAAAAAAAAAAACACTGCAGAATCTAAAGGCAGTAATATTTGTGCTGTTGCTGACAGGGTCCCACCTGTAACAGAATTATCTGGTTGATCCTCTGTTCTGTGGTTCGCAAGGTGAACTGATCGTAGATGTAAGGATCTGAATATCCTAACTGAGCTGAAAAACTTCCTGTCAGAGCTGAACTCGGTGCCTCATGGTCGTCCTCCTGCTGGTCTTCCTCTTGTGTAGAAGAATTTTTCTCGAGACTGCTCAGCTGTAGGTTAAAGGTGAATGACAACAAGACAGCGTTGATACACTGAACATTGAATCTGTGGCTGGAAGGTTATAAACTTTATCTAAAGAGTATTGCGGGGAAGAGGAGGATTTTTGTAATGCATGTTAGGCCACAAGACGATAAATCTTGAAAGCTTTCAACACTGCTGGACTGGCATGTGTTCAAGCATTTCAGTGAACTACAGCAATGAAAGGTCAGATGAAGTGTGATTCAAACCATCCAATTATTCTCTTGCTATAAACCTGTTTTGACTTGAATGGTTTTACCATGAAATGTACTTCCAGAAAGTAAAAAATAAAAAATAAAAAACAAAAAGTGATGGCATTCCCGTAAGAACACAGAAATAAAATATTGCATTAATACAAATAAGATGAGGATGGAGTTTGAGTTGAAGTGAATCTAAAGAGTCAGTTTGCTTACGGTACAGGCAGCTTTTTCAAGCTTCCTCGTATTGTGAACCCTGCGGAGGTCCTGCAACTCTTTCTCTGTTCGCTCTTTCAGAGGATAGTTCTGAACATACAGTCCAGAGTGAAAGGCCTGCAGTAGACAATCACGTTATTGAGAGCAAACTGGAAAAAAAAAAAAAAAAGGAAAAATGTTCATTACAGAAATTCAAGAGCCGGTTTCAAAGGCATCTGACCTTAATGGCCCTGGCTTTGACCGCCACAGAATCCCAGTATTCTCTCTTCAGGACGTCATGGAGGTAACATTTCTCTACAATGTCTCGTTCAATTTCAGCTTTTGTCTGAACAATGAGAGGACTTTAAGGGTTACTTCCGAGAAATAAATTAAGATTAATTGCGCTGACGTTTGTGAGCAGTGTTAATACCCTTGCAACTTCCTCCTCCACCATGGTTCTGAGTCTTTTCTGCTCCTCCACATCCAAGTTGAACTGCTCTTCTGGGAGGTTTTCATTTTCACGAAGCATCTTCTGGATCTGGCAGTGCAGGGGGGTAAAAAGACATTTCATGTCCTCTCTGTGTGTTTTATAAAACTAGGACACAAGTGTTTGGTAAAGTTAACAAATAAAAATTAATTTAGGATGACTGTCAGCCCTGTGCTAAAATGAAATGATGCTCAAGTCATTGAGGAACTTTTTAGACCTTCTGTAATGTCTTTAGTCTGGACTTTTGTTGGGCATTCTAGGAAATTTTCATAGATGCACTGAAATAAAAAAAAAGTACATTAAACTCACAGTGTCACGTAACTCTTTGATGACCTTCCTCAGGTTTTTCTTTGTATCAGAATAATGCTCATTGTCTTCTTTTATAACCTGTTTAAAATATATAGATTGATTTTCTTTAAAATTTACATGAATCACCGCACATATTCAAACTTTGATCACCTTTTTTTTTTTTTTTACAAAATCTAAGAAATTATAATAAAAAATCACAATGAGATTTATGATAGCAGCAAGTGAAAAGTGTCCTTTTCTTGCATAATTGTTAACCCAATAATGCTAAATGAACTATTTTTATTTTTAACAATTTCTTAAGCCACTACAAAACCCACATAATCAAAGAACTTCCAACAAGTTCCTGCATACAGCTAAAAAAAAAAAGAAGCAAAATAAATACTGTCTCTTTAGGCAAAAGGGAGGAGTGTACCCTGGAAAAATCACAGCCCATCATAGGGTCACATATAGATAAACAACCACACTTGCTCAGTCTCCCTCCCTGAATCACCAATCAACCTAACATTCATGTTTTAGGACAGTGGGAAAAAAACCAGAGTATCCAGCGAGACCCCTGCAAACTCCACCTCAGCTGAGATTCAAACCAGGAAACTTCTAGTTGCGAGGCTACAGCCTCCAGATGTGACCAGCAAGCCACCGTGCTGCCTCGCTGTGTCTAATATGATAGAGAAAAATTTAAATACAGACGTGGCATTTTGTTTTTATGTTGTTCAACATTCCCCACACTTCCAGGAACAGTTACACCTTTGGTATCAGTTTATCTTTAACAAAAGGGTAAGGGATAAGTACTGATAAGTCATGACAAATGCTGATCCACTTCATGGCACATAACAACGGATGGTCAGTTGGTTCTCTCACTATGTAAGTGACAATAAATCAAGTTGCTACAGAATGCAAATGTGTGCCAAAAGCAACAGAGCCTCACACACATATGGAAAGGGCACTTTCACAATACTCGATCTGCTGCATCACTGAGAACCATCTGGAACATCTCTACTTACATCCACATATCATACCACTACTACAACAAACACCATAGCTTGTCACTGACTGCTTGTCGTTTGCTTTCCAGCCAGGTGGGTTGAGGAGATGGAGTATGCAGCTGGCTCTTGTACATCTCATCCTGCTCCGTTACATCCACAGATGTCCCACCTCTGGTCTGCAGAGTGTGAAGTAAACCCCGGAGATACAGACAATTAAACACACTAGGTTTTATGTGTTATTGATATTATTTTATGCATACCATAGAAAACAACATAGTTATTTTTACCTCACTTTCTTTTGTGTTTTTACTGACACCAAGGGAAGCTTCGCCCCACGCAGGAAAGTTAATAAGGATGGGGTTTTCAGTACTGAATAGGCTCTTCAAGGATGACGTTATGCTCCCTTTGCTTGAGGAAACTGCATCCACACCTTCAATTCTGTATGGAGCCATGGAAAAATGTGCACAAATATTGGAAGGTACTTTTTAATTGTTGTCCCATTAAAAGGCTAAAAAAAAACAAAGCTTCTCTGTAATTTCTGGCATTCTTTCTTCGTCAGTGACATTTAAATGAATTGGTTGAAATGGGAAAATGTAAAGGTTTCTGGCACATCTTCTCTTTGTTGTAAGGTACAGGGTACTTTAAAAAAAAACAACTTGGGAGAATATTTAGTTTGAAGCCAGCCAGCCGCCTCCCTGACCCGCCCCTTTAAATGCCCATTGGTCAACCCGTCTCAGTGGACTTGTCTGATTGGATGATTTGTACCTTGGTCCGTTTTATACATGTCCTACTTGCTGGTACTGGATGTTTCATAAACATTAAAAAGCCATAGGACACAAACTAGTTGATTAAACATTAAAGTTGCTTTTTATTGTGCAAGTGTTGCTGGAGTTTCTACCTCTTCAAACAGAAATGTGCCATAAATTAATTTGAGTTTTAACTTAATATTTCTCTAAAAGACTTTGTCAATTTGAGAGACTACTTTCAATTAATGTATTATGTATCAATATGTTCAGCTATTTTTTAAAAAGTGTTTGAACAATACTTTTATAATTAATGCAGTCTGTGGCTGCACAGTCAGTATTTCTTACAGTGTCTTCTCATGAGATTACAACCAAACACATCCTTTAAATTAACATTAGGTTGAACTAAGAGATAGAAAACACAGTGAACCAGCCAGTGGTTATTGAAAAAAAATAAACTAAACCAGTTCCTTGAATATTCAGATGGCACCGATGTCAGCTGGTGAGGAAAATGTTAAACGTGAAAACAAAAATGTTTTTCGTTGTAATCATAGGAGGCAGATGTGGGAAGTGAGCAGGATGTTATCCAGAGATGAGCTGTGAATTTTATTATTTTTCTTTCCCTGAAGCCTAAAACTACCACCCACTAGCCCTTCAATTCTATTTATTTGCTTTTGTTCCCCAGTGCCGGTGGAAATTGAGGAAAAACAATATTTACTATAAAGCACATCAAACTCCAGGTGCAGCACTGGACTATGAGCAACAGTCCCCTCTGCTGTTCACAGCTGTGTATTATGTAAGCACGAAGAGTTGCTTTACCTGAGATTAGTACACACCAGGGAGCCATCTCTGACACCGGTGGTGAGGAGTATGTGGCCATCTGTGGAGAAGGACACACTCCGCACGCCTCCAAGATGACACGAGTGTGCCTGCATTTCAATGTACTGCTCCTGCAGGTGCAGAACAAAGGCTTATAATACATGAGACAGAAAATAAAATTAAACAGAACACAGAATGAGAACTTACACTAAAAATACTTTAGTATTTTTGAATTTGAATTCACTTGAATTACCATGGAGGCAGTTTGTCTAATGCGTAGTAAGCCATCTCGGCCAACAGAAGCCAAATGTAAACAATTAGGAGACAGAAGAAGAGAAGCAGGACCCAGCGGGTGACCTTTCACTTCCTGCTCTGGATGCAGATGAACCACCTCACAGTTGGAGATACTGTTTGTCTCCTATGACAAAAAAAAAATCACAGGCAAAGATAAATAGTTTGAGTATGTTAATGTTAAAATATAACAGTGAATAAGGAGGCAACAAACCAGAGGAAGCTTGAATCGCTGAAGGGTTTTCTTCTTGTGGCAGTAACCAAAGACTTCACTGACTCCAAGAACACAGGACCGGAGTGGATGAGGCACTTTACATGTGAGCACTTTGAGGACATGTGCGGTCAGACAACCATGGCGGTCTATGCAATCTGAACCTGCAGAAGAGCAGAGGCACATCGGATGAGGAGCAGATGAAGCGATTCACCAGTAGCTGGCACATGTGTTTGGGGAATAGCTTTTTCATAATTCAACTCTATAAACAAAGTAATACAATAATTAATAATTCCATGTGGTGCAACTCAAAAAGGCTGTCACAGCCTCGACTTGCGTGTCGGCCTTCTCCTCTAAAGACTTGTCGGTGTCACAGTGCATGTTGTCCAGCACATTAAAGGCGGTTGATTGAACAAAGGATGTTTGTCTAAACTGCCAAGTCATGCAAGGTTATGCTCTTCTTTTTAACTCTTTTAAGTCTGACATATAAAATATCAGAAAAAATCCTACATTTATTTTTAATTGAAGTGTTATTTATATATTGGAATAAAAAACACTTCAAATTTTGTATCAACACAATTTCTAAATATTTATTTTCCTTATCATTATGAATATGTTAGGTAAATTTATGTATTGTGTTTTTTTTAATCATTTTTTGGTTTGTATATAACTTTTTTTTTCTTTTTTGATTAAGGGGATGCTACAAAAGAAATGAATGTGCCAGGTATGATACATCTGGTATTATACAGTTAAAGTGTATTTGTAACATATGTCTGACATAGTAATTTACAAAAAAAAATTTTTTTGTAAATGTGTTTTTACCAAATTACAGGTCCTCTTTTGAAGACTTGAAATCTTAAGAAGACAAGTAGAAGGTCATTAATGTTAAATTTAATTTCAATTTTAATCACCTTGCCAACTATAAACCAGAGGAAAAGTTTGGTTTTAGGTACACCTCCCATGACTTGCCTAGTTTCTATTAAAAAGTGCTGAATTGCTTTAGGTCAGTGTCTCATGATTTTATGATAAATATGTAGGGTGGAATTTGGGGTTTTGAAAAAAATACAACCTTTGTTTACTTTTCAAAAACACTCTTAGAAGTAATTGAATGTAAACCGATTTATCTCCTCTATCAGTGCCATCCCTGCAGCTGATTTAAATGGTAATCTTTTTTTCTCTTTACTTTTTATGTTTTTCTTATGTAAAACACTTTGCATTGCCATGTTACTGAAATGTGCTTCACAAATGAGCTTGCCTTGCCTAAACAGAGGATGTATTTGTCTGAACTGTTATTGTGGATTTGAAACAAAAATTCTTCACTTAAATGTAAATTGGTAACTGAGTTACTCTCAAGCTCAACTCCTCAATCACCTGCAAGGTTCCTGGTAGGAAGGGAGAGCACTTTGAGCAGGTTACCATCCTCATTTTTATCCTCCTGTTCAGTGCACAGTGCAAGTACTTTCACCTCATCAAGGTCTCTGAAGCACTGAGTGGAAAGTGACAGCATTTTTCCAGGAATAACTAGAAAAGAAAACCCACGTATAATCAAACATTTATATAAATCCATAAAACAGGGCTTACCGTTGTGTTAAAAAGAGGGATGACTCCCATGACTGCTTTGTTACGTCTCCCATAACTTTTAACACAAAGTCACGGGAGACGTAACAAGGCAGTGATTTAGTTACCCACAGATCGCTGTACAATTTTTTGGGGATATGTTGAAAGTGCATAAAAGAACATTTACCTGCATATCCTATGACTGAAAACCTCATTGAGGGCTTAGCATCTAGTATATAGACAAATGAATCAGAACCACTGGTGAAAAGGTAGTGCCCTTCTGGATCAAACCTGTAAAACAACATCTCGATTTACTCCTTTGACCTGATGTAGAATAATAGTTTTGCCCAGTGCTTCTAATTCATAAATACAGCATGAGATGAAACTTTATCACATGTGTGGTGTTGAAATGAAACTCAATGGTGCAGGATTGATGGAGGATACTTGCACTAGATGATCCACAGCAGCGTGGTACAAATGAAGCTGATGCACCAGACGAGGCTGCTCGTCCATGTTCAGGTCAATGAAGAGGACGTCACCTGAAGCTGTTCCAACAGCTGCATAATGCGCAATAGGACAGCATGCTAGACTTGTCACCTAAACAGACACAGCTTTATGTTCTTACACAGTTTAGGATCACTTCAGCTCTCATAAATGTGTTTGGTTAATGAGCAAAAAGTTGTTAAACATGCTTGTAGAACATTTGTTTTGCATGTTGTCAATTCAACCTGAGCTTGGACAGACAGGGACCCGAGGCAGGTGCCATCTGAAGACCACAGCTGCATTTCTCCAGAGTCTCTCAATGACTGCAACCAATACAAACCCAAACATTACCACACCACGATCTAAATCACACATGCCAAATCACTTAAAAATCAAATTCTTGAAAAACACGTGCTTTACCACACAAATGTTGCTGTCAGAGTGCAAAAAGGCAGCTGTCAAAAAGTTGCCACTGAAAATATCGAGGATCTTTACAATCTTGTCAGACTGAGTTGGGTTCAGCATATACATTTGCCCCTAAGGATAAAAAGACCAGTCAGGGTATGTTTTCGGTGTAAATTTTCTTTCAAATAACATCTTATTTTTGATAGAATGTAATGCGTACAGGATATCATATCTAGTGACTTACTTTACTGGAAGACAGAAGTAATGTTTCATTGTCAGGGGAGAGTGTCACAGTATTAACGGGTCTTTCTAATTGCCAAGTTTGTGTGACACTGAGCTGAGTCCCTCTAATCTGCAGACAGTGCACCACATTCTCCTGCAATACATTAGTAATTTAAAGTGTTTCAACCTGAGGATACCATAATCCTGAAGAGGTCATGCAGATGTTAATGGGGACACGAGTCCGTACCTTTCCTAAAGCCATGAGACCACTTTTATGAAGGGTTAAACTTTCAAAGCTGCAATTTCTGAGTTCAGGGATGTCATCAGTAGCTGAACAAAAACAAAATGCAGGTGTGAATGTATTTTACACTGCAAAATAAAATGAAATAATACATAGCGGTATAAAAAGTGAAAAGATTTCTTGGTAAGAAGTGTCCCAGTGTACCAGTGTACATTTGCTTACTTGTGGGGGTGAAAAGGACTGAGACTGAAAGGCTCTCTGGTTCAACAAGTAGCAGAAACCCCTCCACACAGCCCACATAGAGTTCAGATGTGGCTGTCCAGCAGATAGCAGAGGGAGTCACTGTGGCTCTGGTTGTAGTCTGTGTAACACATACAGAGTTGAGTAGCAGTTACCAGTTGTGCCCTTGTGAGTAAAGTGTTTTACAAACAAGGGCTTCAATACATGTCACCAAAAGAAAACACATTACATGGTTAAATGGCATTGTAAATTTGTATACACACAACAGTGACACAATACCAAACTGCTCAGACAGTTGTCCCTCCTGAGCCTCGATAGAGGCATCTCTGGAACCAAATATGGAAATTTGTTGTTAACATCATGAGAGGTGGTTTGACGTCTCCCCACAACAGAACCATTAACTGCTGGAAGCTCGAATACTCTGCAAAAAAAAACAAAAAAACATAAATACTGATTCAAAATAATACAATGTTACAAGGTTAGTGATCACTTCGGTTTTTATTGAATGTAGAATACGAGTGCAGGCAGCATAGTTGAAATTTCCCCCAATTTCCATGTAGAGCACAGGGGAAAAAATGCCCATGTACTACTATATTTCTGATTTTCTTTGGCCTTTACCTTGGTTTCAGGACATTAAAATTGGCACTTTTCTCAATATGCCAGACAGTGAAGGATGTTGTGCCCAATGCGCAAAGCTGGAGCCAGTTAAAAGGGTTAAACACCAAAGAAATGACATCCTCTCCAGCTTGTGGTTGTGTACAAACTGGTTCAGCATTTTCCCAGTTCCTGCATCACACAGTCATAATTACAGCAACTCCACAGCACGTATAAACATTACATGAAGTACTGCATTGCTTTCAGTGGCTTACCACACTGTTATGGTGTAGTCAGGAAGAGAGGAGCAAGAGGCCAAATAAGGACCACCATCACTTAATGTCAGAGATGTGTAGTCCAGCTGGGCCCCTCCTGCAAAAAATATCCATGGTAACTACATAGGATGTGTGTGAGGAAATCACTCTAATCCCAACTAAAGCTATGTACCTTTTAATTCACTCTTCAGCTGAAGCTCAGGGAACACATACACAAATATAGATGGGGATAGTTTTTGCTCAGAGAAAGCAAAAATCCCACTGCTGCCGTTGGCCGCCAGTGTACCAATGCCTCTTCCAGGACTCTGAAACACACTTTGCTTTCTTGTCTCCAGGTTCAGAAAACAGACATGAGCTCCACACGTGTAACACACTGTTTTATTATCTACAAACACAATATTATTGTTTGTAAAGGCCTGAATCCATCTAAGGAAAAAAGAGAGAGCGAGAGAAAGAAGAAAATATTAACTTCCTGTTTACATTCGCTGTTACTAAAATTAAAATGATAGGAAGTTATATTTGAAGTAGAGAATTACCTGATCTCTAAACTGCCGGTGTCGTCCATTTTCCAAGATATTAATTAAAAAGTAAAGTATTTAAATTAGTTGTTTTTTTTCAGTACCTTTTCAAGAACGACTGTCCTTTAGAAAGTCGAGTCACTGCGTATCCATGACAACCACATGAGCCCACCCTCTCGCGCTATTGGCTTTCGTTTTATCCGACACGCCCAGCCCGGAAGACGCTTACAAATTAAATAGTCGTCGCAATCGTCCGTCCTGCGTGGTGACCCGAAAACCAGCGGGTCGTCTCGGGTCTGTTTTTATTCCACCTTGTGCCACACCTGCGTCCAAGTGAAGGGTGAAACATGTCGACTGAAAAGTCTTTCGCCAAAGGTAAGACTGCATCAGATTACACAAAAAACTGAATTTCGCTGAAAAGGCTAAATGGCGCTAACCACGAACGCTTCCTATTTTTCTTTTTGGCTGAGTTTGATTAAATTTGTAAAGTTGTTATGTGTGCACGTCAACGTGCACACCAGTAGTGAATTGCATATCGTGATAAAGTTATTAGGAATTATCAGTGGTGTAAATGCATTCGGATATTTTGCAAACGCGTCACTACAAACCTCGAAAATGCGACAAAAGTAGAGGTCTTAGAAAAAAACAAAACGGAAGAAGTACAAGTTATCTTGTGTTGTTCTGGGTTACAGCCCCCTTTTCTTTTTCTTTTTTTAACTTTTCATTCCTTCTATGAAAAAAACCTTTGGCCTCCTCTTTTAGGAAGTGCTGCGCCTGGCCCGGTCCCCAAAGATGGCATCAGACTTTACAGCATGAGATTCTGCCCTTTTGCCCAACGGACCAGATTAGTGCTGAATGCCAAAGGGATAAAGTATATTTATATATTTTTTTAAATATACTTAATTTGAGACATACAAACCCTAATATAAATACTTGAACTTCCCGTAGCTACTGCTTATAGATACTTTTAATCTGTTTCAGGTATGACACAATCAACATCCACCTGAAAGACAAACCTGACTGGTTCCTTGAGAAGAATCCTCTTGGACTTGTACCAACACTGGAGACGCCTGCTGGTGAGGTGATATATGAGTCTCCCATCACCTGCGAGTACCTGGATGAAGTCTACCCTGAGAAGAAGCTGCTTCCATCCTCTCCTTTTGCTAAAGCTCAGCAGAAGATGATGCTGGAGTGTTTTTCCAAGGTGTGTCACAGGAACGCTTGCATTTAAATATTGGAGTTTAGTTTTACATTTTTATTTAATGTTTCTGTGACAAAAGTAATTCATCAATACTGCTGTTTTTTTTTTACAGATTACACCATACTTCTACAAGATCCCAACAGGGAAAAAAAATGGTGAAGATGTCTCAGGACTTGAAGCTGAACTTAGTGAGAAGTTTGCCAAGTTGGATGAGGTCTGTTGTTTAATGCTTAGAGCTCCCTTTTTTTTTTAATAATTACTTTGCTACAGCGACCACATATGTAGTGTGATAGTTGTTTGGTCCAACCCGAAGCATGGTCTTGGACGGCTGGTGGTGCACGTTTTTATCTCTACCTGTATGTTTACTCTGTTCTACACAACACTGCTACATGTGATGTTGTTTTTTTTTAATTTTTTTTTTAATTATTATTAGTATTATTATTATTATTATTAAGTTTATTTTTACTTTTTCAGGAGTTGGTACGAAAGAAGACGCAGTTCTTTGGTGGCGATTCCATCACAATGATCGACTACATGATGTGGCCATTCTTTGAGAGACTTGAGGTCTTTGACCTGAAACAGTAAGTAACACAATTGCAGGACATTTTAAAAATAAATACTATATTATTCAGTGAAGCAGTTGAGACACTTGATGTCACTTGATACAAACGAATATAAACAAAGTTTATGTATAAGCAAGGGAATATTACAATAACAGAACATGTATCTGGTCTTGATTTCTTTACACCTGATGTCAGTGACTTAAGTGTCATATTTACTGAAGAAGAAATTAATACAGCACCTGCAGCAAAAAGATGGTAAGAAATGACATTATTGCAGATAATGCACTGACTTGACGACCCCAAGCTGATGGCAAATATTCAACTTTTGAACACTGGTTTGTGTAATCAACAAACAGAGCATAGTTCTCAGAGATGCCACTGTGCACCGCTGATAGACTGAGCAACAAAAACCAGGGAGGGGTTGACAACATCTTTCACCCCAAATTCAAAGCCTAACTGAATAACGAAGTTCTGAGACATGACAAATTAAAGGTATCCAAATTGTGGCATATAAGACAAAAGTCTTCCCGACAGAGGTTCACTTTAGGAATTAACACATTTTTTATTTTTTCCCCTCTCTCTTACCCATCGTCTTTGCAGCTGCCTGGGCAACACACCTGAGCTGAAGAAGTGGATCGAGCTCATGCTGGAGGACCCAGCTGTTAAAGCCAGCACGCACAGCGTGGACACCTACAAGGCCTTCTACAAGAGTTACGCCGATGGAAAACCAGATTACGACTACGGTCTTTAAACACTGAGTAAAAAAAAACAAAAAAAAAAACCCCGCAACCGTCCATTTACGTTGCGAGTCAGGTCCATCCAACTTCATTGTAAAAACCAACTACGTTGGGGCTCATCTTCAGAAGACGGACGTGTAAGAGGTGTTGTCTTATGTGATGAAACCTTATATCAGAAGGGAAATAAAATGCAAAACTTTTGTGATTCATGGCGTTGAGGACTTATTTAAATAACATCACATGATTGTTGCTTTGGTTGTTTGAAAGTGGGGAGGGGTGGGGGTGTCCTATTGAACCAGGGTGCTCTCGCAGGGCTGACATTAAGATGCTGGATTCTAACAACCAATAAAATTAGTTTCTCACATGTAATAATCAGGTTTACAACAGCTGCCATGAATAAACCACTTATTCTGTTTGAGAAAAGTTTCTTTTCAGTTTACAATATGAGAGGTATATGCATTTAAATTTGTTTTTGTAAAGGCATCTGTGATGCCATATTCTGAATACACTGTTCAGCTTGCCAGAACTAAAGATTTAAAAGTGCTGCGTTGATAAGTGATGCACATGCAGAGTTAACAGTCACGGCAACAATGATGCTGAAATGACTGAGCGTAGCCAGCGCTCACAAACTTTCATCCAGGCTGTGGTTTAAGCCTCCATTGATGAATACGGCGTGTATTCTTGTACAAGCACAGATGCGTTTCTTAGCATCTCCTGAAAATGCCTCACAGTTGCTGCATAAAGCTCCCTCTGCAACACCAAAGACCGGAACAGATTGATGGGGTCCGCTTTGCGAATTATCTCAGGAACCTGGACTTCCTCCGGCACTTTGCAGTTCCCAATCAGAGCATGGTGAAGTCTCTTTTCCTGGAGGCCGCTCTGCAGGAAGATGAGCAGATCCTGAAGCCTGTGCTGCATGTCCTCGACCCCCCACGCCGTGGTCTTTTTGCTCAGCAGCAAGTGCAGCAGACTGGTCTTTATGTGGTAGCTAGTGAGGGCACTTTTACCTGTCAGTCCTGACTGCTTCCTGTTCAGGAAAGTGACAATCTGGAGGCAGTGCAAATGACAGGAATTTTGTGGTAGCCGTTTAGAAAAATATTTGAGCAAATTCCTCTCGTAGACTGCTAAAGAGAGAGGCCAGTACGGATCCGGACAGCTGTCGCAATCGGAAGGGAAGTGAGATACAAAATAAGCATCTGTATCCTCCAGCTGAACCACTGGGATGATGTTCAGTACAATGGTTTTCCCTGGGCGGAACCGGATCTTCAGCGCACCAGCAGCATCCAGGTTGCGAAACGTGACCTCAAAGTCATATTTGTGAGAGATGCGCCCCCACGCTTTGGTGACAGAGATCTGAAACCACCTCATGACTTGATCTTTAGCTAAGAGACTTGTGTTCTTGGAGCACAGCAGTTCTTCGGGGCTGTGGCTCACTTGGACTGCATCATTCCTGCTGTGCAACAGACAAAGCATGTCTTCTCCTAGATTCGCAGCGCCGCAGAGACAGCCCTCTTTGTTCTCACCAAACCTGGACACCTTTATCATTCCACAGCCTTGCATGTC
This sequence comes from Xenentodon cancila, assembly GCA_014839995.1. Lineage (NCBI taxonomy): Eukaryota > Metazoa > Chordata > Actinopteri > Beloniformes > Belonidae > Xenentodon > Xenentodon cancila. The sequence goes on from CM026208.1 coordinate 11,487,459, forward strand.
TGGAGGTATTTCACTGGAGGGGCTGGACCACAGGTGGTATTGGAAGGAGTGTGGATCTGGAGGAGAAAACGGCACTATAAGGTCACAAATGAGAGGTTTGCACACTTTCCAGGATTCAAACATGCTTCCAATCCCGATAAAATCCCCGACTTCCATGTCCGCCTCCCTGTCACACAAGCTCCTGAGCGACTCCAGCAAGTCATCAGCAAAACCCTCAGCAAACTCCCTCACCCGCCAGTTTTCATGAGCTGAAGTGTAAGTGCATTTGTCACAGAAGTTCCTCAGGATATCCTTGTCTAGTACCATCATCCTGGGAGTAATGGATCCACTCTCTGATACTGCATCTTCATCTTCAACTGGCTGGATTTCTGTGTCAGCAAGATTCACCCTGCACAGCTCAATCGTGAAGAATATAACAAATGACACAGTGCTCCAAAAGTACCAAACATAACCATCGTCTGACTCGGACTCCTCTTCACTGGTGTCCTGAAGAGAGAGCTCTGTCTCCAGTTTGGCCTGTTCCAACTTTAGCCTCTTCTCATGCTCCCGCATGCGAGCCAAGAGCTCCTCGTCCTGCTCCTGGAGCGTGGTGTTTTCTTGAGGAAAGAGCAAGGGGTGGTTTAATATGGCAGCCGCCACCACTATGCACACTCGTGCAATGGCCCCCTGCATCTTCAGCTGGTTCCTAACACGCACAATAAAAGACCTTGTACACGTCAAGCCAGCTGCAGCTCAGGTCCTGAAACGGAAATAAGACTAGTTTTACTGAAAATGCAAGTAAATATCGGAAATATGACACTATACATGAACAGAAAGTCCAGTTATTTCCATAAAGCGCTCCACCCGTTGACTGTTGCACTAAATATAGAGGCGGCGTGCTGAATGACGCATTCATCTGCTATCAGACTTTGCAAGACAGGAGGAAGGAAGACTGAGCCAAAAAAAAAAAAGAAAAAAGTCAGCCTTCTAACATAAAGATTGAGCTCTATGGAATTCAAAACAATGTTCCTACATCTTATAATCCACCTCCCTGAACATCTGCAGATTGCCAACAAGTAACACAGAAGTACTGTGCACAAGAGGAAATTACACAAGTCTCTTGATTATGCCTCAAGCCTGAAGATGATGATAACGCTGCACGGTGCTATTTAGTACATCACGTTACAAGACTGTGAAATGCTACAAAAACAGCCCTGGTTGTGAGGAAAAAATAAACAAGTTACTTAAAAGGGAAGTACACAAGTATCATGAGCTCGGTGCATCATCATGGTATGAGCGTCTTCTCTGCCAGAGTGCCGGGACTTTGAATGACAGCCGTGGAAACCAGTGGAACCAGGGAAACTTCCCACGACTTACTCACCGGGACGTTTTCCAACACTTACATAGATCCCTCCATCTAAACAAACACGGAGCCGGTGAATAATTTCCAGATTCAGTTATGAAATATTTAACTGTGTAAATCCTGCTGAAAATGACATGTTGTAGCAGGACAAGAGCAAGGATTTTAATTACTTATCTTAAAATACTTTCTCTCGTGTTGCATCATATAAACACTGAGTATACTTCATACACTGTCATTCACGAATACGTCATGTTTTATCTTACTGTGCATACTGTTGAACCTGCTCGTCTTATCTGTTTGCATATGTTTTAGCCCAATGCTGAGTTTGATTAAAGAGTTCATAATTTACTACAGTGCAATGAAATAAAAAAACTCAAAAGCTGGGAGCTGCAGCATCAAAGTGCTCATTAAGTTTGTTTTTTGCTTGTTTTGTTTTTTGTATTTAGTGTTTTCCCATCATTTTCAATAGAGAAAGTACACCAAAACACACACACATACGCACATTTTGCAAAACAAGGCCTGTTTTGGAGATCGAAATCTGCAATTTGACAGAAACCCGAGTACATCATTTACATAAATGTCTCCTTATTTTAAATTTGTTTCCATCTTGCTAATAATCTGGAAACAATGAGTTATTTTGTAGCCCTGTTCTCATTTGAACGACAGAAAATAAGCTGTAACAATAACTACAACCCAGCTGAAATATTGGCAGCAACATTTTAACTAACTAATGAAAGACTCAACTTGTGGACATTTAGGATGCAGCGGGTACAGACGACGGACGTACGGGCGGCCGCATGTTACGCAGCCCGGGCTCACGGCCCGTTGAACCACTGCGCTCCTCTAAACTACTACTAGTTCAGTGAAACCGTGCAGAAAGCCAATTCAACGCACCTACCTGTCTGCGGTTTCGGTTGACGGCCATAGTGACGAAAGCACCTTCACCCGAACAACTCGGGCACGGTTTCAGGGTTTCACACGCAGCTGCCTGTCAGTATTTCCTGACTGCGCTCCACCCATGTGGAGGACCGCCCAGCCGCCTCCGCCGCTCACCGAAACAGGGGCTCCGCCAAACCGCGGCCACGGTTTCCCTTTCTGGATGACTTCAAATATCACAAAGATCTGCAAAATCACGGTCTGAATGCTTAAATGTAGCCACAGTCAAGTAGTTGTAGATTTATGAGAGTACCGTATTCATTTCACTTGCAGAAAAAAAGCACACATTAAAGTTTAAATGATCTCAGCGTGACCTTAACACTGAAGAGCGTATCTGAATAACAACTATTAAAATCGTTATGTTTACATTACCTTCCGATTGTGTCAGTGGTATTTTAAGCCTTTCACATGACTACATAAACCCTTGGGCAATACTCAGGAGGTCAGTTTAAAAAAAAAAGAAAACTTTGTGATGACACCCCATGACATCATCTTTTAAAACGTGTCATCACAATTATGAAATGCAAACTCCAAGAGCACATAGAGCTTCTTTCTGCAGACTCTTTGGGAGGGGTTCGGCAGAACCCATTACCCTTATTTCTCTATTTTGTTTTCTCTGAGAGTTTTTCTGAGCCGCTGCTTGCCTTATGCTTGTCTGGATTTTCTGCTCCAGACCCTGGTGTTGGGATTCAAGAGTCACCCTCAAAGCAAGGTGATGGGCAGCAGGTTGTGTAATAATGTCCTTCAACACATCTGTTTTGTTTTCCCTCTTTTGGTTGTGAACTGGAATTTCAAACCTGAAAGCCGTCACTGTTAAGAGATGCTTCAGCCTGCCTCCTCAAATTCAACTTGCTGTACGTGTTTGCGGGATCTTGGTCATTACAAAGTAAACCTTTGGACTTATTTGGCCCTGTTTCACCTCAACTAGATTATGCAGTGTTTCAAAAAGTGTTTCTCATGAGCCCAATTACAAGAACCATCTAGGTGTTGTGTGCATACTGAAATATTTGCATTCTGCTTTGAGGGTTTTGGTGAACAAATAACATCAAAACTCAGATTGAGTACAGTTTTCACATATTCTTCATTTATTGTAGGTTTTTTTTAAATATACAAGTAGTGAAAGCGTAAACACAAGAAACATTCAAAATTAAATGACAATAAAAGAGTAATAACTCAGTGCATCCAATTTAAACAAATTTGATATTTTCCAACTTCCACACTGGAAAAAAAAGTAAACATTTATTTAACCCTTATAAACCTGATTTTCTTCCTACTGAGCAGAAAATAAAATTATCCAACTGTTTTATTTTCTTCTGACATCTCTTCAATCTTGAGTAATCTTGACATTTACACCAGATATTTTAATTTCAAAGTGCTGAGATGTTTTTATTGGTTTATAGAGAAATAAATATTGTCCATTCTAGTGGATGCTGGGGGTATCAGCTTAGAAGCCGATACTAAAGGCTCATTTGCACTAATGAACCATCATTATAACCACAGAACAACACATTCGATACTCATAAAACACTATCCCAATTCCAAGAAAGCTAAGATGCAGAATGTCTATATAATGTCTATAATAAATCTTCCCAAGAAAGATTCAAATTAAACTTTTACCAATTCATGAAAAATAGTAGCTAATTCTGAACAACACATCAAAAAAATTTACCCCCTGCCTTTCGCCTACTATGCGTCGGAATAGGCACCGACAGACCCCCGTGACCTGGAGACGGATTAAGCGGGTATAGATAATGGATGGATGGACATCAAAAAAATGTTGGGGTATGAACAAGAAAAGGTTAGAACATTTAAGTGGTACTGAAACAGTTAACTTGACTAATATCTTGCAACTGACCAAATGGTTTATTGGCAACACATCGGTGACACGTTAGGGAATAAAAAAAGAGGCCAAGTTTCTTATTAGTAAAGAAGCTCACCAATGAGTCAATTATAAGTGAAAAATTGGAAGTCCTTAAAAATTTCATCTACATTCCATAATGTCATCTAAAAAATACTACCAAAAAACAAAAAAAAAAAAACCAAAAAAAAGTAGAAATAAAAATACTACCAGAAATCCCAACTAAAAACACAGATTACCATACCGTAAGGAGAAACAATGCTGAAAAGTATTTAGAGGGTTTAAAGTGGCACATGCTCCCCATCCATGCATTTCTCAGCAAGAATGAGGCACATATTGCATCAGATTTTATAAAAGCTTCATTGTAGAAGCGTTCAGGTGCTGAATCTTTCACACACTGAAAATATTTAGCAAATCATTAAACAAAAATGTGCCATGCTACTGTTGAGAAGCTCGCATCCTACAATATATCACAGGGAGACAACAATCCTCTCCAAAAACTCCAACTGCACATTTATGCAGAACCATTTCCCAGATCACGGTTGCTTTACCTCAATATTGTTAAGACATTCTCCAATTTGCGCACTTTGCCCTTTTTGCGGAGGATGTCCGTCAACGTTTTTGAAGCAGCACTGCCCTGGTTTTCCACCCACCTCCTCAGAAGCTCAAGCGTCTGCTCCTCAACGTCATTAGGGTGGTTTTGTTGACATGACTCAATGACAGTTTGTGATACGCCACTACGTATTGCTATATCTTGCATATCTTTCCATCCAAGCTCTTGTGCAATGTCCGGGAGATGACACTGGAACTTCTTAGCTGGAAACAAAAATGGGGACCAGTGTATCACACCACAACTGACATTAAATTTCCACTGATATCATTGAGGTATTTTAAAAATGAAAAGAGTGCTTTGTATGAGTTGAAGAGATTTTAAATTGTGTTTTTCTTACCGTCAATTTGGATTTCCCTGAGATACTGCAACTCCTGTAAAGTAAATGTGTACCAAATGTTAATTTTCAGCTCAGTTGCAATAAAGAAACACAAATTTGCACAAACGTCACAACAACAATAACATCGAAGCGACAGTAGCGGAGAAATAGCGTGAACAACAACGCTTTCAGAAAACTAACCTGTCCCTCTTACAGAAAGGGGCAGCTTGGCCAGCATTAGGGAGACAGAGAAGTATTAAACATTCATGTTCAAGAGTTCATATGGGTTTAAAACATGTATAACTCTATAATCTATGTAAGAAGGGACACAAGACAGACGTCTCAAATCAGAACAGAGTTGGACAAAAACCTAACTTACCACATTGTTCTCATTGTATGATGGAACTTCGCTTTTTCTCTCTTATGAGACAAGTTAATGAGAAATAAGAACAAATAATAAGAAAACATACAATTGATGGTTAAAAAAGGTATACACACATATAGTGCTTACATACATTATATAGTGTAATGTAAAGATGAATAAAAACACTTACCTTTTTCTCTCTTTTTGTAGAAATAGATGAATCCAAAAACAACAGCACCAACAACAACAACACCAACAACAACACCAACAACAACGCCAGTGTCAATGGTGTCATCTTCAGAAAGACAAGAAATAAGACCATCATATTATTAATATAGACACAATTATCCAATTTCTTGTTGGAACAACAGTGCAACTTAAGCCATTATGGTTTACTCCACATTGAATAAGTCAACTACAACTTACGTTTGTCGTTGCAGACTGTGTTGTTGGTTGCAGTACAGGGTACTTTGATTCCAGCAGAACCACATCTTGAAGGAAAAGAAAACCAAATAGGAGTAACAGACTGGGTGAGAGAATTAGAATTAAACCTTTTTTCTGAGGGTGCCAATATCTGGGAGGATGGGTCAATATATTTGTGACACAAAGGATGTTTTGAAAAGGCAATTTTTAAGGAGAATCTGGAGAATTTTTTACCCATCATATCAAACACGTATAATATCAGAGTCCAGTGCCTCGGCGCAAACTTGTGTACGCTTAGTAAAAGAAATATTCATGAAAGAGCTGTTTCATGTATATATCAGAAGAAGTAAAACGTACTGTTTACATGGATGGCAGATTTTGCAAGGTTGCTCGCTGCAAAAGTGGTCTTCCTTACATCGGCACACAGTGTTCTTAGCAGGGGTGCAGGTCTCGGCCTCTTCTAAATTAGCTGAAAGGATAAGACAGATGGACAAATGTCAGACGAATGAAAAACTGCATTAAACTTAAAATAAAAACAACAAAAAACTTACAGTGACATGTAATATTTTGACATAGAAATGAGCACATGAAATGAGTTCATGCTTTTGGTCGGACTGTACAATACAATTGAACCCTATTATCTTAAGAAACACTGAACCATCCTTAATGAATGAAAATGAGATTATTTCATCCTCCAATTCCTCACAGTCACATCAGTTTAAAGCAATGAAACATGCTGGCAGCAAGTTAGAGAGCAGTATCGTGCCTAATAGCTGCTGCACAGTCATGTTCATCAAATGATTAAAAAAATAAATGTAAAAAATCTCAGTTTACATTTTTTTTACTGCCTAAAAGAGAGAAGAACAGTTAATGGAGAGTCTGGGGCTTCAGATAGTCCCCAGCGAGGATAGAAACAGAACACTGTGGGACTGTTACATATATACGTTTGTGGTAATCATTTCATCACAAGTTAAAAAGGTAAATCGGTTCTGATGTTGAGCCTCATAGCGGTCAAATGTGATGCTTCATTGAAAGGACATTGACTGAAACACATCACGTAAATACAGTATATTACCATCATTCAAATTAAGTGCATTGTTTTCCCTCATGAAGGGCCAGAGGCAAAAGAACCTGGATGTGTTGTTCTCATCTACAAATGATGTGTGAAATGACAACGAGGAAAGACGCAACAGTTTCGCGCGGATGCCCGCAAACTCCATTTAGAGCACAGGTGTCGGACTCCGGTCCTCGAGGGCCGCTGTCCTGCAACGTCTTAGATGTGTCCCTGCATCAACACACCTGATTCAAATTAATGGGCATTCGCAGCTGGTCATCAAGCTCTGGACAGCTCTGTTGATGACACAGCTACTTGTGTCACGGTGTGCTGAAGCAGGGTAACCGCTGAAATATGCAGGACCCCCGAGGACCAACACCCCTGACTTAGAGGATAAAACCAGTCTATCAGGGGGAGAGTCAGAGAGAAAAAAAAATAATACCACCAGCATTCGTACCATTATCATGTGAGCAGGATGTACAGGGCTGACAGCTATCCAGGGAACTAGGGTGACTGTTGTATGTGCCAGCTTCACAGAACTCGCATGTTCTGTCGTCTGGAGAACTAGTACAGTGTTCTTTGAGTCGCTGACCTACAGTGCAGAAGAACAGAAATCAGAAGCAGAAACAAGTAAAACTCACTTGTGAAAATTAAAAGTCATTAGATGGGAATATTTACATATAAATGAGGAGCATTTCTGCCCTTTTATTTAACCTAATCTACACTTTTCACATCTATACAAGGACATTCTCTACTTTTATTTCTGAGGGTAGATCACATGAAAGTCCTGAACAGAACTTGTCTTAATAAGCATGTAACAGCTCATAATTCTCAGAGGGTTTCAGGACAGTCTTGTCTTAAAGAACATTATCTATTGGGTTATATTCATCGGTTGTTTTGTATTTCGTTGTTGTTTATTTTTTTTAACACTAAACCCAATTACTTACTGACCAGTTTGGTAAAATCTTGACAAATAGTTGAATAATTCATGTTTTTAAGTTAATGCAAAGTAGCTTCCTATAAACCTACATATACAAGGTAAAAGTTAAGCTCAACGTATAAAGCAAAAATATTGCATGGTCCAAATGTCAATACATTGAATTATAAAACATAAAATCAGACTTTCATGTATGTAAATCTTATTTGAGTAACTTTTCAATTCTGAAACTACTATTACTACAATATTATTACTTCTATTCTATTTCCTATTATATCTAAAAGTCCAGCACTCAGAATATATAAAGTAAAAGCACATACTATTGTAAAATGAGCTAGGAGTATGGTATTATTTGATCATTAAAACAGCAGAGGATAAAAAAACCGAAGTTTTATATAGCATGGATAGAAAAGCATGCAGCTAATGACATCTTTAAAAACTGGTCTGAACTTCATCTTCATAGGTGACCTCTTACTTACCAGCTGGACAATGACAACATTCTTTGTGGCCATAGATGTAGGTGCCATCTGGGCACACCTGCCTTTTGGCACGCGATCCCTCCTTAATTGTTGCAACGACGGATTTCTCCCCAGGATCTATTGGGTGGAAAGAAGCGGCTCTGTGGGCGAAAAAGAAATCGAAAGTTAAAACAAGTCATGAAGTGTCCCAGCTTAGATGGAAAAGAAATAGCACCGATTACTCTCTACCACTGCCACCCATCCCTGCTATACAGTAAAACATATCATAGACTGAATCATATCTGCTATTAAAGCCAGACGGGAACGCTGTCGGCGATGGGAGACACACGAAGCAACACCAAACCAACGGAGCAACACCAAACCAAAACGCACCGTGAAGCGAAGCAACGGTCTTCTAACACAGTTTATGCGTCAAAACTAACCCACGAGTATGTAAATCGCGTAGCTTTACTTACTGTGAAATCTGAAAGAAAAATGCGGACAAATAAACGAAGCGAGCGCAGAACATGTTGACTCCAGCAGTAAAACGTTGCTGCCCGTCTTCCTAAACTAACTTTTAATGTCGTACCAACCGGCGGGGAGTTTCTGTTTTGAATTCCCCTCGTATGCCCACACTCTACTTTCAGTTTCGTTTGTTGTCCTTTACTAAATTATTTGGATAGCTTTCTGCTCTAAATGAATGAAATTATCATTTAAAACCTGCATTTTGTGTTTTCTTGAGTGGTCTTGGTCTGATATTTTTAATGATCTGAAAGTTCAAAGAGAAGAAGACTTTAGGAAATCAAATTATTTTTACACCGTACTTTAACTGCACGTACCTTATTTAATTTGTATCCATATATTATCTCCACTTTGATTCATGTCCTGCTTTTTGGGATAGACATAGACATGGATATATTTAATTAAATTCATTACTATTTTATATTGTACATTGTACGTATGGTACATACGTGGGGTTCCCGCAGCTTACGGTTGTAAAGATCTATTTCCGCCACTAGATGGTGGTATTGTTTGTTCTTGCCATATCACTGCTGGAGAGGATGAGAGTTTTTAAATAACTTAGTTTAAATAATTTAATATAAAAAATACTTTTTTCACTTTTGATTGGCTGTGTTTAAAGTCAGGATACTTATGGAGGACTGGCAAAATAGTTTTAAAAAGGATGAATTATGTAACAAACTGATGCCATATCTCATAGTGAAAAGCAGAAGAGGTTTAATTGCTCTTTGACAATAATTATGAATTATATTGGTTAACAGAAACCATTCTTATTTTTCCAGACATGAGAAAGGATGAGAAAGTATAATGAAGTAAATTTAAAAGGACCAATCATCTTTGCCATGTCGGCATCTTCTCCTGAACAGGACGTTATCCATCTGAAGGTGAGAGTTGTGAGACACTGCAGGTACGCAAAACTCTCCACAGCTGGGTAAACTAAAAAAGCCCATGTATGACTCTATACTAGACTGAACTCAGTTTTTTTTTAACCATAAAGTTTATTAAGATTGAAAAGATCCAGTGCGTAACATGCCGCAAGTCATTTCTACTGTATAGTAGGAAATCCACTCTTGGTGCTACTAAATTATATATTTCATGTCACACATCCCAACCTGTTTTCTAAATAAATACATCAAATAAAACACCCATATATACATGATCTTACCAACAGTAGTTAGCTGCAAATGTATCTTTGAAGAAAAGTAGGAAAAGGTGTTTGGCTGGGGAACAAAACCTAACTCGCAGAACTCTTGTGAGATTTGGTTGTTTTTGCATGTGTATCACTTTTCAGCCCTTTGTAGTCCCACTGAGTCCCTGTATCGGATTTGTACCAGTCTACTGACAGTTAATGTGCCCCACTTATTGAGCAAAATGAACACTTGTAGGTGTTAGAAAAAAAGCTGTATTATCTTAGCCTGATATAGATCAGACCCACATCTAGAAATGAAGGATGTAAATGTTCCTGCAAAGCAAGGTTTATCTTTCTATATCCTTCCACAATACGGTAGTTAAATTGTAAGTGGTTCATTTGAATCTACAGGCAGATGTTGAAGATGTTGGTGATGCTAATTAACCAGATCCCAAAGGTTACAAAACCATCTGTAGACCATGGTGGTGGAAGTGTATTAGGTCTGATCTATTTTTCTACATCTGGGCCAGACGAAAGAAAAGAAAACATTACTAAATTACACTAAATACCAGGACAACTTGTTGCATCTCAAGAAAGTAGGCAAAGCAAACCACATCCATTGTTTTTACAAAACAAAAAAAAACAAAAAATGAAGTTAATGTTTTGGAGTTGCCAAGACAAAGTCCTAGCTTTAAACCATAATTAAACTCTGCTCGAGGTCAAAGGGCCAAGAACATAGTTCATGTTGGGAAACCCACAAACATCCCTGAGCTGAAGCAGTTCTGTGCAAAGAAATCGACTAACTCTCCTGCAAGTTGTGCAAGACTCAAAAACAGTCACCAGAGAAATGTTGTTGCAGATGCAGCTTCACAAATGTGTGACACAAAATGGTGAAAACAAACATTCAGATATGTGCAATAGTTCTATCACACTGAGTTCTCTTTTTCCAACTTTTGAACTTTGTCTGAAAATGGACAATGTTTAAAGTATGTTTGTTTCTGTTTTTTAACTCGTGCAAAAAAAAAGTCTGTCAAAGGCAATAAAAGAAGATAGTTTTATAGATATTAAAAGAGGAAAATAATCTCACGCAGTACATTTTATACGTGAGAAAATGATCATGACAAATGCATGCTTTTTTTGTTGCTCTATTGAGAGTACTAATACTACATGTAATAATAGCTTATGCAGTTGTTACTAGTAGATCATAGTGATACTCTCTTCTTGTCGGCTGTACTGCAAAAAACAAAAGCAAATAGTTGCAAAGCCGCAATGCGAGACTGCAGCTTGTAGATGTCTGCTCTGTGGAGTGGTATTATCATCCACAGCCATGTGTTCTGCCTCCCGTCACCCCCAGGTCATATGCAGAGTAATAGCTCCACCGAGATGGAGGGGAGGAAAAAAATAAAATAGAAGAAGACAAAGCTTTTGTTGTTTGGAAGAAGCTGCTGGAAAGGGGGGGGTTGCAAAGCATCCCCAGGGACACAGATGAAGACAGAGGACATGATTCGGTGGGAGGTGGCAGGTAACAAATCTTCTCTTTGAATAACAGAGAGGAGTCTCCTGCAGTCGTCTCTGTGCTGAAATTCATCGCTGCTGAATGTTTCATAGATTATTCGACTAGAGTTATGATGCCCTCTGTCTTTCTCGGGAAATTAGGTCACAGCAGTGTAAGCTCACGAAGAGCAAAGCAACAAGTTTTTCCAGAAATGGTTTTGCATGCACGTCACTGTCACACTTTGTGTCACTTTGCACAAGCAGCAATAGCTCCCCTTTTTGCATTTGTTAATTTAGAATTTCATGCATCATGCAAAGGAGTTCTTCTTGTTTCTTTTTTCAAAGTTTGAAGTTGAACTACTTTAAGCTGTAGTGCTCCTCATATGCAGCAGCTGCTCTACTGCAGATAGAATGGACTTGAAAGTGAAATGATTTATTTCATGTCACACTGGAATTACTTGATGTATCCTACTTTGAAAAACTCAGATTTCAGAGTTTTGCTTGTTTAATATTCAGCGCTTGAGTCGAGATCCTAAAATCAGGAACAGCTATCTTTAATTATTCCATCTCAAAAAAGGAACTAATATGGGAAGGGGGTCAGCTGCAAACTTCTTATGTGCCTTGTGAACTGTGTCCAGTGACTGAGACTGGGAGAACAAACCTGATGCTTCTTCTCACACACACAGAACAGGAAGAGAGTCATGCTGCTCTTCAACTACAGGAAATAACCTCGCTGCTGATGACGCAGGTCTCACGGGAAAGCTCAACAAGTTCAATAGATCTGAAACATTCTGTACTCTATAAGTGCACGAGCAGCAGGCCTGTGTAACTCGGTACACACACCCAGAGCCACACATATGGTTTTTGTGCCGTTTTGTGTCACCCATTAAAAATATTAAATGTGTTCTTCTCTAAATCATCAAACACAATTACAGTATCTTTCCCGTCTTTGTTTCCCTCAGCATCGGCTTACACATACACACACACACACATACTAGATGAAAAGACGTAAATCTGTAAAGCTACCAGTTGATGATAAGTCTTTGCAGAGAGATTTCCCCCAGCAACACGTCCAGCGGCCTGCCTAATCACAGCCGAGAGTATCTGTGGGCAGCGGCGTCTGTGTCTGCTCATGGAAAGGGGATTTAGCCAGGAGCATTCATTCATTCATTGGGCTGTCTGGTTGGAAGACAATGGTGAGGAGAGTAGATTGGATGTCTTGTTTCCAGAGGAAAGACAGGAATAATGTCAGTTGAAATCCCCTCAGAGATGGATTTATTGGGACTGTTGGTATTGGAAAAATCCAGTTAGGGGCTCAATCAAAACAGAACAGCAGCCGGGAGAGACTGAGCTGAGTCTGCAGGCAAAACTAAACTGATGCAAACCCTGCAAGCCCCGTAGTTTACCTGTCCTCACTGCCCTCAAGCTGGGCTCCATAGACTCCACGCATTGAGCCAATTACAACACCTACAAATCACAGGTTGGAGCAGAAAGTTTGTTAAATCTTGTTGGTATTTAAGCAAAAAAGTCAAACAACTAGTTCAAATATTGCACTGGAACATAAAATAAACGTCAGTCATTGTTTTTATATTTACCACGGCATCTTAATTACTTAATGTCTTTACTTAATTAATTACTTAATTTCCCCTCGAGGATGAATAAAGTTATCTATCTATCTATCGCTGAAGGGTTGGGGAAAGTCAGGCAGCAACAAAAGAATCAGTTCATAGAGCTAATGCTGATGGATTGGAAACAAATAAATAAATGACTTGTTCAAGTTACTGACTTCTGATTGAAAACTGCAGAAGGTACAAACTCCCACTAACGGTTTGCCATCCTTGCTTTATTATTAATTTATCTCTGAATGGCACCTAATTTTTATTAAAAAAATGGACAGCCAGGAACTAAGGACACAGAAGAAAATTTTGCATAAAAAAAAATAATAATAATAAATTGAGCCATTTTCCGACAAACTAACCACTTTTTGCAGCCAGATGAGCCCCCCCCCCCCTCTTTGCTGCCCTTTGAAGACGCTGCCAGATGTAAGGCACTCCTGAATCAGGCTCATTTCTAAAATGAGAGGCTACAAATGCAAAGTTCATCTTGATATACAGTTTGTGATCAGGAGATGGCCTGATCTGATGATTCGCTTTTTTACTTCAACGTCATGTGAATGGATAGGCGCGTGTGCGTCGTTTACACGGAGAAGAGATGGTAGCAGGATGCCCCGTGAGATGAAGACATGACAGCTGAGGCAGCTGTGGGTGAAGCTCTGCTGGGAAACCAGGTCCATCTGGATCTTATACTTTCAGTGAAAGCATGGTTTCCTGATGGTATTAACCTATCTCAGCAGGATACTATGCCATTCTACACTGCAAAAATAGTTCAGCAGTTTTCGGGACTGGAGAAACATGACAAATGGTTTAAGTTGTTTACTTGGCCTCTAGATTCTCAGATCTCAATCAGGCTCAATATATGTAGGATTTAATGGAAAATACCTCTGGACATCTGGACAAACGTAGGCACATGCACTTGTGATTTCTGTGTGCAACAAGAACTCCTACATAAATAACTTGATCAATATATTCAACAACTGTTTGCCTCTGACTTGTCACCTCATACTCCACCACATGTGAACTTTGATTGACAACCTCTTTCAAAGATATTCAAGCAAATGTAACCAGCAAGATACTGCTGCATGTTCACGTCAGTGAAATGAATTCAGTTTCTGATAATATAGCAATACTTTTATAAAAGTGTTTCTTAACAGCCATACACACACACACACACACACACACACACACACATCCATAGAAAAGGCTTTTAAAATGTGTAACAAATAATACACTGTAACCACACTATGCGAACAGAGTTCTCACCTCCCACCCACCAGCCTGGAAAATATGAACCTTTTCATCTCATGTCACTTTTCTTTCCAGCTTCACGTACCACGCTCACATGCCACACTGCACATTATGAACTGGTGTTAAGTGCACACAAATTCATGCATGAAAACACAGATACACACAAGCAGCTGCAGATATCTCAGAGGAATTTGAGAGAATTCAGGGAGTGGAGAGTCATTTTGTTAAAGAGGACCAAACTGCAGGAAATGAGAATCATTGACCCTCCCTTGTGGCCAAATTCACAATCTGAGCCTGAAATCAGTTGGAGGAAGAGAGAAAACAGAGAAATTTAAGCTGGAGAAGGAAATGTTTGAGCGCCTATAAATAGAATTCCTGTGTTTGAAATGATACTGAAAGGCGTGCGGTTATTTATTATTCAGCTCATAATGCTCCGTGTTTATCACATTGAATGAGTTAAACAAACGTGATGGGCCTGCTTCGCATCTAGATTTAAATTCTGACAGGAGAAGATTCAAAGCTGGAGGAGCTACAGCGTACGGTTATGAAAACGTAACGCTGGCATGGGACACAGTTTGGTGCAGCATGAATTCCTGATGCCACAAATGAACACCAAAAGAAAATATTAAAAGAGAAAAATCACGTGCTGCATTTTCCTAAAAAAAAAAAAAAATCACCGGATCCTGTTAAAACACAAATCCTCCTCACATGCAATGTCAAAGAATCTTACCGTCTTAGTGCAGCACCAATTAACAATCTGGTCTGTGCAGTTTGACTACAGCCAGACAAAGGAGATTTAAAGTAGCCTCTCAGTAGTCTGAACCTTTTATTTAAGGTCTTTATCACAGCCGACAGTGTCCATGGGAGACTGCATTCCTGCATGGGGCATTAATAAAAACAAACAGTATTTGCAGAGCATGGAGAGAAGAAGCCTTTTGCATTTAGGAGATGCATGGGGCCTCATTCATAATTCAGAGGCATCGCAGCGATACGAGGGAGGAGGATGCATCTGTCTGCATTACACCACCGTTGCCTCTGCGTTGCATCACCCTCCCGAGAGGTTCGTTTTCGAGAGTTTAATACGCTCCCTATCAGTTGCGCTCTGGCTGTGGTCTAATTCCAGCCTCAGATAAGAGCCTTTATTTGTCACCCAGCTTCTTTGGCCCGTCATGTAGCCTAGAAGAGCCTCCCTCAGTTTGACATCTTGAAAGGACTGCTGACTGGATGAGCTGCTGTTTGTCTACACAGTATGATACCTGTGACTGTTAAGTGTGCAGTATCATGAGTAAAGACACTATGAACCCTCAGTGCTAACTCAAAACCCATCCCCCACACACATATATAGCTGTCTCCCCACACAAAGAGAGGCACATGTGCCTTAATACACACACACACACACACTAACACACACACACACACACACACACACACACACACACACACACACACACACACACACACACACAGCTGGCTGCTGGTCTGTCTGACCTAGTTTATTTCTGTAGGCTGCTCTAATGGAAGAGGGGAGCTCGATGTATTATCCACTGTATCTGATTTGCATTTCTGCCCTGTCACTGGCAGATGGCACCAGAGGTCGAGAGCAGAGCTTTTCAGAGGTTTTCTCACACACAACACATACTGCACCTATACACAAACACAAACGAAAGAACACGAAGCTACACTTGTGTACCAGAATCCTCCAGTTGAGAGAAGGATGCCTACGCCAGGCGAAACCGACGTTGGTAGGAGCGATTGCGTTGTATGCAGAGCTGTATGCACTTTCAGACAGATACGGTCTTGCGCTGTGCATGTAGTACACATGCACGCATGCATCAAGCAGAGGGGTGGAGAGCCTGCTGTAGCGTTTGGTTCACACCCTCTGTTCTTGCACTATTCATGCTTAATAGGAAGGAAGTGATGAATCACGCTCACTTATTTGTGGTAATGGTGAGTGTTCAAGTACAGATTGGGCCTCTTTCTCGTGTTCTCACACACACACACACACACACACACACACACACACACACACACACACACACACACACACACACGCATGCACTTTCTCTAGAGAAATCACTGAGGAAGTGAACAGACATGAAACCTCAGCAGTTTGTCATTTTCTATCTGATGGAAACGTCGGTCATGCTTGAAATCATTCAGAAAGATGATTTTTGGTTTGTTATGGCACAGGAATGTTGTGTTTACATCTCAACCTTTGCATCAGATTTGTGTTCTTTGTTCCATTGAATCTGAGCAAATGTTGGGCTTCACATGCTGAAGAATAAAAACACGTTTGATTTAAACTGCGGCCTCGTGTCCTGTTTGATCTGAGTTCCACTGGAGCTTACACAAAAACTAAATATAGTGTCATTGTGTGTATAAATGTGCATCTAAGATGTATGTCTTGTTTTTTTTTTCTTACATTGTGACAACTGGAGCTGATACTGCATTTGCATAATCCCATCACGCTGTCCACCTTAAAATATTGTATTTCAGCAGTCGTGCTGTCATGAGCACACATACAAAATCTTGTATCTGTGCACATGTGTACACACAATCTATCAGTCTTTATTTGTAGACAGGAAATATCAGGGTGTGCTCTCACTCTGTCTCTCTCCGTCATACGCACAACACACACACACACACACGCGCACAACACACACACACAGTGAACCATTTGAGGGTGTGGGGACATTTTTCCATGTGGTTTGAGTGGTTAAGCTTTGCAATTGTATAAAGTGCAAACAGAAAAAAAAAAAGAAGTCCAAATCTGGTCTGATCTGATCTGCACAGTGAATACGTATGACGGTCCATTGACAAAGTAGGCAAAAAATGTCAAAATACACATCACAAAATAAATAGAATAAAAATGCCTTGTCATACCGGGGAATAGCTTTTCTTTGTAAACTGATTCTCAGAGTTGATGACCCTCAAGATATAAAACTTTGACTCTCTGAGTTCAAAATCAAGGGTGCCATTCAAACTGAATGCTGCTTGTGTTAAAATTCCTGTTTCTCCTGCTTTCGAGATTTTACTTGACACAATCATCTCCTCTCTGACTCATCCTTTAGGTCTCAAGAGTATTGTGGCAAAGCGCCGTCAAATTTACTGCACTTTTTTTTTTATCCCTTTCCTCCCTTGTATTTCTCTCTCCCTCTGTCCAGTTCTTTCTGCATCGCAACCATCTCTTTCTGTCTACCAAAGGTTAACTTCTAGTTCAGTGTAGACACAATTTAAATAATGCATGCTTCATATTAAACATGAATGAGCAAGTTTTTCTAAAAGGAAAATATGGTGAATTATACAAACTAGTTTGGTCTAGGGAAATAAAACACTTTATATATGCAGACTGAGGCAGAGCGCACTTCTTCAAGCCTGCAATGTGGCCTCCTACTGTTTTTATAAGCACTAGAGATGACTAGTCATTAACTCACAGGGAGGTAAATGTGCAGCTGGTGCTTTAGTTTAAAAGAAACTTATAAAACAAAATGAGTTTTACCTACAGCCATGCAAAAAAAGAAAAAAAATACAGCATCTTACAATTCTAATGTTTATAAATTAGTATATAATGAAAGCTCATCTGGTCTTTACTAGGTTTTAAAATTAGGTAAACGCAGCCCCAGATGATATACGAAAACAACATATGAAACCATGATCATTCGGGTGTAACCAGCTCCATAAAAGCAAAAATTGTGACAGTTTGCTGGTCTGTGGCCTTCGGGTGTGTATTAACACAATGCAAAAGAGGAACGACATCAGCAGTGATCTTGAAGAAGCAGTTGTTGTTGCCTGTCGATCTAGGAAGGATTATCAGGTGATTCCAAAACAATTTGGAGTGTATCATTCAATGGTGACAAAGAATATTAACCAGTGGAAAACATTCAAAAAAGTGCGTGAGAGATTTTGAACTAGAGGAGATGTGACAGCAAGTTCACGGCAAGGTCAGGCCATGCAATATTTAGAGAAACTGCAATAAACTTGAGGCCTACATCTCAGACTTTACAGGTCGAACATAGCATACAAGATGTTAAAGTTCATGACAGCACTTGTAAAAAAATTTGAATGAGTAGGATTTGCTTTGAAGAGTTGTCAGGAGGAAGCCTTTTTCTCCAGGCAACTCTGGGCAACTCTCCAGGCAAAAATAAGAAAAAAAAAAGAAGACTTTGAAAATTGCATCTGAAAGCTGAAATCCAGACAAGAGCAAAGTGGAAATGTTTAACCATATTACATAGTCACATTTAGTGAAACGCGAGCACATTTTAACATATCAACACAAACATTTAATACGGCCAGTGAAGCTCAGTAGCAGAGAGCTGATGATTTTAGGTTATTTTTTAGCATCAGGACCTGGGCACCTTACAGTCCTCACTCTCCCCTGTATCCCAAAGTATTCTCGAGTCAAATGTAAGGCCATCTGTCTGACAGCTAAAGACTGGCTGAAATTGGGTCATACAACAGGACAATGTTCCTAATCACACCAACAAATCTACAACAATATAGCTGAAAAGGAAAAAAAAAAAAATCAAAGTGAAGTCGCAGCCCTAAGTTTAGACCTGAACCTGAATGAAATGATGTGGTGAGACCTTAAGAGAGTTCTGCATAAATGGATGCCCACAAACCTCAATGTACTGAACAACGCTGAAGAGTCGGCCAAGATGCCTCCACAATGATGTGAGAGACAGGAAATTATTACTTCAAATTATTGCTCCTAAAAGGTGGTTATACAAGCTTTATAACCACACTCAAGAGCAATAATTTGTGTCTTAATGTAGTGAAATAAATAGTAACAGAGTGTAATATGGCTTGTGATGCTGTATTTACCTCGTTTTGTTTTCTTTCTTTTTTTTTAATCGT
This sequence comes from Xenentodon cancila, assembly GCA_014839995.1. Lineage (NCBI taxonomy): Eukaryota > Metazoa > Chordata > Actinopteri > Beloniformes > Belonidae > Xenentodon > Xenentodon cancila. Next base: position 11,506,620 of record CM026208.1, read on the forward strand.
GCCAAAATATGGCACATATATATGGCACAGTTACACAGGATGTAACTGTGTCTCAGCTCACTTTACGGTTCATATTTTGCCGTGACTCTTCAACATTACAGCAGTGTCGTCGTCACTTAAGGTGCTATGTGTGACAGTTAAAGGGAGTCATTTTTACCTGAAAAACCTGTTAGATACGCAACAGTTTTGGCCTTTCGTGTCTTGCTTAATAACTTGAGGTAGATGTGAGTGGAACTGACATAAGGCTGTGTGTTTGTCTGTTATTGTCTACAGCTTTGAACATGTGCTATGGGTGTTGAGTGTGTGTGTGTGTGTGTTAGTGTGTGCGTGTGTGTGCCAGCATCTGTGGTTGGATGGTCTGGGAAAGCCTATCCAATATTCATGCCTTGATGTGTATAATATGTGTGTGTGTGTGTGTGTGTGTGTGTGTGTGTGTGTGTGTGTGTGTGTGTGTGTGTGTGTGTGTGTGTGTGTGTGTGTGTGTGTGTGTGTTCCCATTTTGATGGCTGCTATCACTGTTTGGGGTTAAAAGCCCCTGTCTCTGAGGGTGTTAGCGGGGGTCATCTAAACCGGATCTGCAGCAGAATCGCTTGAGAGGCAGAAGCATAATCTGTAGCTGGCTTTGTGCGCCCAGATTAAAGTGATGTTTTGAACCTTTCTCATGGCCACAATATGCCTTCGCCTCCCTCCCAGATACTCGGTATGTATGTTTGACAGCAGATCCACTAGGTCGGGTTCAGGAAAAGGACACCTTTCTCGCTATTTAAGAAACAGGGAGCATTAGCACATTATCTGAGACGACGCATGCATGTTCTATTCATCTATTAATTTGCCATCAGCCTGGTGTAGCTATAGCGTATCTTTTCCACTGTTTGAGGGGAAACAGCTGCTAATCCTAATCCCCCATCTCCCCCTGCGGGATTCTGTCAAATCACAGGCCCTTTAAAGAGCTCTGGCTGGCTGGTTTCAGGGCTGGTTGAGTAGATGGCTGACTGGCAGGCTCTAAATGAGAGGATGGACCACACTTACCCACTACCCGGACCGACATCCACAAGGCCTCCAGAAAGTATGATACTTGTTTGTACAAATATGCACATTCACAGGCCAGAAATTCCCACTGCTTTTCCAGAGGCATCGTCCAATATGGTGAAAAAAAAAAAAACAAGCTTCTCTCATAAACATTTGAAGATGAGTAGTTTACAGGTGTGTCAAATGGTTTAAATAAATGCATACCATGCCGTAAAACAGATTAGAGAAAGGAATCTTTTGGTTTACATGAGATGTTTGTCACCGGAGAAGATGTTCTGAAAAACAACCATTGATAATCTACAGTGAAACTGACACACTATCGGGGGAAAAAAAAACAGCTGCTGCTCTGATTATGTGCCTTTCTCATATCTAAAATATAAAAATTCTGACATAGCAAAAGCCTATCAGTGAAAATGCAGCATTTGGTGAGCTGTTTAGACTTTCAGGGTGTTGTGACATCACCGAACAAGATTGGAGTAGGATCCCCACATTTATCTCCATCAAACTTCACATCATAATGCATTTACTGTGAGCCTGAAGTGTGTAGCGCAAAGCAGTAATGTTGTTTTGCAGAGTGGCACACCCTGCAGTAGAGGTGGGAGGACTCGACTGGCTTAAACTGGCTGCTACGATAAAAGCTGTAAAGACATGGTGCAAACAGGAGCTGTTGTACATCGATGTATCCTACTGAATGTTAGACATTTCATTAGGACCTCAGGACACTGTGTCAACGTTTTTGAAAAGAAGAGGACATGTCTCCTTTAAAAATGAGCAACAGAAACTTTGAAGTACCCCTTTCTCACCCTGGAAATCCCTCAGCAAAGTACTGAAAAAATGTTACCACCGAAAATGACACAAGGTAACACTTCTGAGAAAACGGGTAGTTCACGCTTGGGATATTTTTGATTGGTTGAGTAGTAATAGTGTCTTATTTCTGCCTGTCTTTCACAGTGAAGAAGAGAGATAACCTTTCTCACTGTGGTTACATTCTTCCCCACAAATAAAAATCACCCACATCTGAGTAAAACCCTGTGGGAAGATGTGACATTCACTGTTTGGGCTTCTCCATCTGAGGCGAACTTCCTGCTTTTTTTTAAACCATAGCTTCACTGTAGTCTGTGTGGCAATTATTTAGATCATTGAAAAAGAAAGTACCATGTACTTTTGGTCCAAACGCAGCCGTACTCAAGCATTGTATCGTATGAATTTGAAGGCCTGTTTTTCTTTTCGGCCTTCAGGCGAAGCTGAGGGTCTTTGCGTCAGACTAACATCATGTCACACTGTTTGTTTGTTTTTTTAAAAGCTTAAAAAGAAAACTTGACATGCCTCTTTTTTTTTTTCAAATGAAAAGTGGAACTCAGAGGCTATAAAACCTTAACTGCTCACTTCAGTACGCTCCGGTGTTTTGTTGCTCCAGTCTTAATTACTTTGGTGGCTCATGATAGCAAACTTTGGCTTGATATTGTGCTGTAACTGGAGCTACTGAGAGATTTTAATGTTATGAGACTTCAGACTGAAATGTTGTTTTATTATTGAATTTAAAGTCCACCAGATTATTTCAATTTTGGGTGCTCGTATAAACCTTCTTCAACTGCATGTACTTGCTAAAGGATTTGGGTTTTTATCAGATGAGTTTGAACACCCGGGAGACGCCTAGTGGGTTTAGATTTAGTTAAATGCACCACTGTTTTGCACTGAAACGTGAATAAACTAGAGCACTTGGAGAGTCACCTCTCACAAAGGCTACTGCCTTTTGATTTCATGCAGAAGTTGTTTGATTTGAGGAATTTAATGGCCAACCCGTTGCTCAACACAGATCTGATGACAGATGACAGTCACATGCTCCAAATGCATCACAGTAACTTCCATAAACCGTATGAGATGGATGTAATCACCGGGTCTCAAAGGTGATGTCCACGTGGAAGTCAAAAACCACCGAGGGTTGACAGCTGCTGGTTTCTACAGAAAACACCCGTAGTCAGTGCTAGTAAGGAAGGGAATTGTTTTGGAAATGTTTCCATAACTAACTATATATTAGGCTTTTAGGAGTTTTGTATGGGGGTATACTGGCTTTATTGGCATGACATTTGGGGGAACAAGCGACGTGCGAATGTGAATTCTTTCCACATTGCACATTGTTTTAAATGGGCATTGGATAATTTGGCAATGCAATTTCCTCATACAATGTTTAATTTCATTATTAAAATAAGCCCAATGAATGATTCCAATATCCTTTTATCTTTATTTCCTGTAAATGTTTATTTAACAGTATCAAACAGTGTTCAATTGCACTCCTTACTCTTCTTAAAATATGGTCACATACACTATTTATAGAACTTATAGGATATAGGATAACTACATCCAAATACCAGTATTTACCAGTATATACCAGTACATCCATTGTGTTTGCATTTATTTTCGTTGGCGCATCAGCTCTCCAGCAAGGGCCAAACATTACAACTTTTTATGTCCTCTAAATGACTAAATGTTTATTGCCTGCTCTCACAAGCTGGCAGTTAATATATTAAAGTTGACAGTATTATTTACATGAATAAAAATTCCTATACTTGAAAGCATTTGTTTTGTTCTGATATAACTACCAGTTCAAAAACTCTGAGATGACACAATTACTTTGTTTGAGGCCATCTGGATCTGAAAAGACGTCTTTCAGCAAGGATATTGTGACATACCAAGATCAGAGTAACATTATCCAACTTCCACATGTTTATCTCTACCCAGCTCAGGACTAAAAATGCATTTTCTGTACTTCAAAAAAAAAAAAAAAAAAAAAGAAAGGCAGTGTAATGTTGTAACACCACTTTCAAAAGAGGCACACCCTTCCCGAAGAAGGGGTGGAGTGGATTATCCGACTCCACGGTCTGACTTAACAGAGATGTAAAGATATGGTTAAAAAGTGAGTTGTTGTACTGCATCCCTGTGGTATTTTATCCAAAGCTTGGAAAATTGTGTCAATTTGTGGGAAAAAAGGATATAACTTCTCTTCTTAACAAACACAAATAAATCCTGTAACTATAACAACTCAAGTGTTTTGAAGCATCTCACGCTCTGTGAGATCCTAAATCAGCTTCTCTCCACTTGAACTCTAAAAGTCTGACTTTGCTTTCACTCACCAGCACAAACACTAATATTTGTCTTATCCATCAGTCATTCTCATATCAGTCATTTAAGATAATTAATCTCATCTGGGAGAGACGCAGAGGCTGTGCAAAGAACATCCAGCGGACGCACGTGCATCTTCATGTACATAAAGCACGAGTCTGAGGGCTCCACTGGTAAATATGAGTTATCAGCGTGAGAATTAGACACCGTCATCAGCAGCCATATACCGCGTATTACCCTCCCAGTGACACTAGACTGAAAGAGGGAAGGCAGTGAAAAGGAGGAGGCTCGGGGGAAGGATTAAGCCAGCTTTAAGATCTCAGGGTAAAAGTCAGGTAGAGAACAGAGCTTGTCAAACGAAGGTCTGATAAATGCAAAGACTGTGGAGTATGAACGTAGACTTTCAAGTGCTCACAAACTCCGCATAAAGATAAAGATGCTCAAAGGCCCTGCAGCACTTGTCACAGGGGGCAGTTCCTGCTGAAGACGTGTGTGTGAATGCTTGCTGCGCTGGCTATACAGCGTGTCTTACAGGAAAGCCAATATGCTTCGTTCTGTTTTTTTTTTTTTTTTTTTTTTTTTCGCTTCTGGCTTTGAGCATGTTGGTTTTAGAGTACAGTGGTGATGTATGTGCTCTTTATTGATCACACAGAATGAGCATGTACTGGTGTGCGAGTATCTGATAAGGGGGAGGGGTCGGTAGCAGGAACAGTACAGTAACTGTTTCCATGTGCCTCTCATGAACACACACAAACGCACACGCAGACTGACAAAGCACGCTGGCATATCCATGTCAACAAAAAACTCTCCATCGCACATACAAAAACAGTGACTCATCAGGTGACTCAGGTTTTGACAGTAAAAATAACATTTGAAAACATTTACCGTACATTAATTACAACTTGGTCCAACTCATGACGAGAAGCACTTCAATGGATTTCCATCAATTGGCCACTTTTGCCAGCTAAACTAACTCCTTCCTGCCGCTATGTACACACAGCGATGCATTACCAAATACCTCCTCCTCCTCCTTCTCCTTCTTCTTCTTCCCAATTCCACTTCCTCATTTACTGTAGTTCCTGTGTTCTATCAGCAAGCTATTTTGGTGCACGCTCATCAAAAGAGAAATGATGGTGCAGATTTGCTGCAAGTTCTGCTCGTACAGAAACGAGTACACGAAGGTTAACTGGTAAACATTCTAGCAGACTAAAATGTTATGAAAAATCCAAAGTTTAACATAAACACGATGAAAAGCGACTATTTTGGCAAAGTCTTAATCTCCCTTAAAGAAAATCTGGATACGATTTTAGCTTCAACGTGGACACAAAATGCAGAAGTGAATCAGCTCGTGTGATGATGAGAACAACTGTTGTTGTGTTTTATCTCATTCAGTCATTTGAATTATTGATATAACGTCTGCAGATCACAGTTACATACACAGTTACATATCGGCATCGTTACACAGGAAAGGCTGGGTGGGTTTTCTCTCACTGGCGGTCACAGCGGACCACCATGAAGAGGAAAGCAGTTAGCATGTAAAAAGACCACATGTGTGAGCACGAATGTGGGCACAGAGAAATGATACGCCTGTGGTCCTGCCTGGGCTCATGCGAGTCTTTCGGAGGCAGAGTCGTTCCTGGGGTAGTATATGCAGCGTGTATACATACGAGCGCGCTGGTCTGCACGTGTGGGTGTGCATACTTTTTCCACAGGCAGTCACACATGCCCCCGCTCGGTCTTTGGTAACTCACAGCGCCTGTGTGAGAGCATGTGTGTGCTTCTTTGTAAGTGTATGTGTGTGTTTAAGCTTTTGTTTAATTTCTACTTCCTGTTTTATTCTTGGCCTAATCCAAACGCAACACAGCTGTGCAGTCAGCCAGAGAAAGAGGGTTTGGGGGATGGGTTGCCAGGTCCTGGTGAGTGCAGCCATGCTCTACTACTGCTACCAACAGATGGAAGGGAAATGGGGTTACCAGCTTCGGCTTATCTTCTATTTGTAGGCCAGACTGACCCCCATGCCCCCCTTCAACCCCCACACACTCCTCCATCACCTCATTCACTCATAATACTGGGCTTAAATCTCTATTGACGTTTATATACAGACTACAGAAGACTGTGTGTGCCGTAATCAAGACATGAGACAGTGTGCATATATATTTTAAAAAAACAGGGAAAAAATGTTTATGATAATGTCATCAGGTGAGCATACAAACACTGAAATGCCTTGCAGTAATGCACATCCTCTGACCTCCGAGAAACGGAGCTTTCATGGTATCAAATTTTACAACAGAAAACCACAGGTAGAGGCCACAGCGAAAGTCCGAGACCTCAGCAAGTTTGTTTGCGTAGGGAGGAGCTCATGCACTCTCGCTGATAATTACAGCGGTTTGGGGATGACAACTCTGTTACTATGCTTATAATTAAATGTGGCTGCTTTCTATAGAACCTTTTTTTAAGCTGCATTATTTATTGAAGTCGCAGTATTTCTAAGGTTTCTAAGGTTTTTCGGCCATAAACATGGTAACATAACATCAGAGACTGAACACCAGTGGCTCAAGTCTGATCAGTAACTGCAGCCAGACACATTTCGGGCCGTCACAGCCAGTAAGAGCAGCTGTGCTCACAACCAGCTCCTGGATACTGTTGGACATCAGTCTTTGTGTCACATCGTCTTCTCTTTCCACTGACGTTTTATGCAGTGTGTTGCAGCTGGACTACACCATTGGAAATCATAAAAAGTATTGCCAAGGAATGGAAAAGTTTTACTACAAGGCAAAAGCAGAACACAAAGAAATATACCCGCTGTGACATTTGAGGGGCTTCGCAGACATACAGCCCTGAATGAGTTTGACTCGGCTAGTTAGAGCTCAAACGCCTGGTCACGTAAGCAAAACAAGCCATGTGTCTGTGCAAAAAAGATTTGTGTGGATGACAAACTACCGTGGGCATTAGTTGTGAACTAGCACCTTCAAGATTCACGCTATTTTCAGCAGCATTCAAATCAGTTCACTAAAATGTGCAATTTACACTTATAACTTATCTCTCGACTCCAGTGTTTTGCTCTGCACACCAGTTAGTTTGTTAAACGGGGCTTTGACAAACTGACAAGATAAAGTTTACTACTGCTGGCATTCATTTATTACTATTAAGAGAAAGAAAGATAGAAAAAAAAAGGGTGAAATGGTGAGTTCTGCTTCATTATCAGCTGTCATAGCTGTTGTGGATTTGCATCTATAACAATATGAGTTTTACTAAAATTGAATTTGAAAATATAATCATGGTGAATTTATAAAGCTGAGTCATAAAGCGTGGAGATGGACTGTAGGAGAGCCAGACTTTACCTACACGTGATGGCTTTTTAAGACACTTTTACAACGATCAGTAAGGGTTGTTGCCTAAATGTTAAATTTGTACATTCAACTGGTTTGTGGCCGCATAACATTTGTCTCTGTGGTCAAATTAGCTGATTTTATTTGCTTGATTCATCCAATTTTGTCTTACTACCATCAACAAAACGTGTATCAGCTTTTCTGTGTTCACTGTGACGGGTCAACCCCCCCCCTGATGAAAAAGGTTGAAATGTTTACACAGTCTTTACAAGCCATGAACGGTCAAACTCAGCCATCCCATAACGAGCTTGCTCACAGTGATCGATTAAAACAGGTCAAATCCATTCTCTTTTTGAAAACTGCGTTAGAAGAAATGGACAAACCTGCTTTGACGTCACTCCTGGATGAGTTGGAAGAGCGCTTTTGAAGCCTTGACGTTTTTCCTCATACCACATGGTACCATGTCACAAATGATGATGCGTTGTGGCTTACAGCTGCTTCAGCCAATCCATGCTGGAGGACCGTCGGCGCTGCAAAGGTCATCACCCCTGATTATACATACATTTGTTAATGATCATAATAATAAACATACCCCTTACAGTAGACATGGATGTTAAACCAGCTATGGATACCCAACCCATGGTTTGAAGCAGGTTGTAAATATGTTTATTACTTCAGTGGAGACTGATTTTGCAGCCTCTAGCGTCAATAGATGAACTCTTAACTTTTGCTATTTCATGTTTTCTCCTCCTACCTCAACCTGGAAGTTGGAAAGTTGACTCTGGAGCTGGACACCTGCGTATAACCACGGAGGTTCCTCTTTTACAACGCTGAAAGATTTATTCATTTGAGCTTGGTCAGTCCCTCATTTTCGCATCTGTCATTACTGTTTTGTGTCCTTTAGTTTGTTTTTTTTTATAGCAATTTTAGTTTTCTTTAATTTTTACAAACAGTGGGGAAAAGAAGAGTTAATCTATCCCAAAAGTGCTCAAGTGTGGTTGAACTGGTTAAGGAAAACCATTATCAGACTTTCTGGATGTGACTAGACCTTTAATCTATTCAACTGTTGTATAATAGTATTACTTTTTTCATTTTACATCATATTTACTCGCCTCTTAACATCCAGTATCTGAAGACATGAATCAATACAGAAGTGATTATAAACATGTTTTTTTAGTTTCATGTTGAAAATGAGTTTTTGAAAGAGACCAACATACCTGTAACTAAAAATGAACTTTTTAAGATTGTGGAGTTTCATGTGTTCATGCTGTAACTATTTATAAATATTATTGCTGCATGTATAAGGCTGCATGACACACATACTGTTACCCATTAAAGGAAAATATTTATTCAAAGACAAAAAGTAAAGATTTTTCTCAATCGTCTGCTTTCCCGTATTTGTCCCAGCTGTGCATAAATGTTAACTTTTCGACTGAAGCTCCAAAACATCAACATCGATGAGCTATTCTGAGGATGCAGAGCTGGCAAACAGTATGCAACAGAGGACAAAACCGACTCTGCAACATAAGTTCGACTGCGGACGGGCCTCGTCCTTCGTTTCAGCCATGTCCGCCTGTGAAGAGCTGACGCATCTCTCTGGTCTCTCTAAACCCAGAACAGCACATTCATTATTAATCTTCCAGAGTCTCACCCTCCTTCTCAGTTCAGCCAATTACAGCTGGGCCCCTGCGACTCCTGCCTGTCTCATTTGACGCCGCGCTGGTTGGCTTTGATGTCTCTATCAACACGAAAGAGCCAGGGACCGAGTCTTAACGGAGCAGAGGGGGATTATGTGACTCCCTGCCTCTGTGGGTTGGAACTTTTTTTTTTTTTTTTTTAATGTATATGTTTAATTCATACTTTATTTTATTATCATGGGACTTCGGGGTATGCTTTAGCCAGGGTCTTGCCAGTCTCTGTTCTCCTATCACAGCGACATGGCTGTTAATCCTGTTACTTTTTCATTTGGGGAGTCACAAGCTTCCCAAGGCCTCAACCCCCCCCCCACCCCTCCTCGGGCTGGCAGCCTGGTAGCCTTTCCTTCCTCTCCTCATTTCATGAGAACGCCTTGATTAACCAGCAGCTTCCATTTTGCATGCAACATTGATTGTTTGGTATGAAGTCAGGCTGCTTCGACTCCCTTAATGCTGTTTAAAAAAAAAAAAAAAAAAAAAAAACTATGCATGTATACGTGTGAATATATATATAAATATATATATATATATATATAATAAAAATAAGGGTTAAGAGGTCAGCATTTCAACATCAGCTCAAGAAACGTAAATGTGTCATTATGTGCAAACATTTAAAGTATGTGGTGTAACTACCAGTCGAGCTCCTGACGCGGGTATTCAACACGCTGATGTATCCATTTCCTCTTGACATGACCCGCACCCTAGATGCTCAGCTACCCAACAGTCACTGTTAATTGTCTGAAGTGGGGGTTTACACCCTCAATTGAACTTTTACTAACAATTCTTTCATTTCCCTACCTCAGCTCCCACCTACTATTTGGAGCCCTGACCTTTAAAAGCAGGAAGTTACTGTTAAAGCTCAAACAACTGCAACGACAACCTGCTTTACAGCATTTTTCTTTTAAACCAAGTGCAATGCTTGTGCACAATTTCTTCCCAATGTGCACACCATCGTTGCCTAATAGCAACTGCATTCATCTTCATTCTGCATAATTGTCATTAAAAAAAGAACAGCAGAGGGAAAGTATTACATAAACCTCTGATGTAATTGTTGGAGAATGACTCAAAGCACCAGGGAACCCCACGCAGAAGACACATCTCAGTTTGTTTCTTTAAGAAATGACAACTTTGCATACATTTATTAGGGATGGACGCCAATTTCAATACATGCAAATCACCACTTTTTTTTTATTTTTTTTTTTTTTTTTTTTTTTTTTTTTTAAATGTAGTGTTGACATTATTGCAAACACTTGTCTCCCTGCATTTTTGTGTATTATATTTTTATTATCTTAGGATAAAAAAAAACATTAACAATTACATGGGATGCCTTGTTCTGCATAATTTAACGTATACACAGTGGGAACAGGAATGGCAATGCTTTAGACATCATCACAGCCTCTTCATAACCCCGCCCACCCCCAACCCACTGCCCGCATGCAGTTTGCACTGCACAAAGGCCAAAAGTCACATGAGACAGCCTGCAAAGAGCACAAGAAGCATTCACAGTAAAGGAATATAGGAAGGAGGATAGGATGGAGGGCTGGGAGAGCAAAAGATGAGGAGAGGGTGGGGGGAGGAGGAGAAGAGAGGGAGTGAAACAAAGTGACTGTAGCACTGGCCTTGGTTTAGACAGGAGAAGGAGCAGCATAGTCCTAGTATTTCTTTCTAACTTCTCCCACACTTCAACTCCCGTCTCCTGATTGTGGTACTCTTTCCATTGTCTTTGACACAAAAGTTTGTTTATATATATATGCATGTATATATGTATATACATAGTTGTATGTATATATATATATAAACACATGTTTATAGCTACAGCACCTTTTCCCATGGGGCAACAGTGTCAATACCTCGCACATGGTTCATGGCCGTGCCAAAGAAAGAAAAAAAAAAAAAAAAAAAAAGAAAAATAATAAAAACAAAACAATTCATTGGTCAGAATATTTATCTTCTTTTTTTTTTTTTTTTTTTCCCTAAAATTGGCATTTGACATGATGATATTCTATTGCCGTCTGGGGGAGGGAAGGGACAAAGGTTCTTTTGAGTTTATATTCAAGTTTTTTCCTTTTTTTCAGGTGTATAATTTCTTCTTCTCCTGCTTAAAGAGTTCACACTTTTGTGATTTGCGTGTGCTGCTCTTCATCAAAAGGTTCATTTTCCGGATCAGAGTCAGTGGTGTCAGAGTATCGATAATGGTCTGGCTCATTGTCGCTAACGTCTGGGGTCACCGACGTTGAAGTGCTTGCCTCTGAATTTGAAGGCTCCTCCACGGTTTTCGTAAAATACAACTTCACCTGAAATCAAGACAACAATAAACACTATGAACATAAATGCTCCATTATCTTTTATGAGAGCAATTTCAGCTAAATATGTGTAAGTTGGCAGCTGGGTGATCAGCTTAGACAAAAAAAAAAAAAAGATCACAAAAATCTAAATGAAGCCAAATCCTTACCTTGAAGTTTGGCGAGAAGTAGCGATTAGCTTTATCTTTATTTGCTTTGTCCAGGTCATTCTTGGTGAGCGTCAGGATGAGGTAGTCCCTGTCGCTTTCCCTGTACTCAACGCTCTGTGGCTGGCCCTGAACCGGTGCTCCCTGCTGGTTCTCTGCATTGTTCACCGTCCCGTTCCCCATCTTCTCTCCGTTGTCCTCTGGTCCAGGTATGAAGAACGTGTTCACCCAGAAGTGAAACATTTTGTCCTGGAGGACAGAAATGGTAACAAGGTGAAGAAAAATGTACAAAAAAAAAAAAAAAAAAAAAAAAAAAAAAAGTGTTACACCCAAAGAGACTTTCTATGTTTTATTTTATTAAATTCGTTCAGTCTGTTGCCTAAGGCTCACTCTACTCTTTCCTTTTGTGAAAAACTTAAACCAACCGTACACTGGTGACTCTCCCCATTTCCCAGCCTTGTCGGTGCAGTCGGCCACAAGCACATTTGTTACTTAGAATGATGCGAGTCGTTATAAGTTACTCACAAATGGCTTCATTTACCAAACAAAAAAAAAAAACAAAAAAGGCTCAGGAAGTTCCTAAAAGAACTCATTTATTTTAGGAAATCACCAAGCCGTTGGCCACTGTAGTTTTTAGCAGACATTACTCAAACCGAAGTAAATACTGCATTTGTTGGGGTCTATTTTCAGCTGTGGAGTCATGCACATTTGTGTATTTACTGCAGCAGGACACTGAATGAGGCATCAACTCAAAATAAAACAACAGAGCCCCTGCTCACTGTGCCGACGGAGCTCGCCAATGCTGTGGGTAATTAATGTGTTTTTAATAGTTTTTTGGACAAAACTGGAGCACAGAGAAACATTACAAGGCTTTAATGGCAAACAGTAAATTGATAATTCTTAGTCAAATGCCAACTTATGACGTTATGTTAAGTCAGAGAACAATTTCAAGCTGCAACTGAAATAGGCTTCTTGTAACCAGATGTTAGGGGAAAAGAAAGAAAAAAAAAAAAACTAACCTTTTTCATCATCTTATTCTGTTTATGGAAGAACTCCACTTTGATATCACCGCAAACTGGCAGGGGCTGGGGAAACTCAAAGAACATGTGCTTGTCCTCACGCCGTGTGTGAGCTGGGTTCGACGTGTGAATCTTGACTTTCAGTTGGTACACCACAAACTGGGGATCTGTAAGAAGTGTTGACGTTGCACAGGGATGAGGGGTGAGATTTGTGAGAGGAAGGAAGAGAACAGGCGGCACGAGAGGAAGAGTGAGTGACAGGGAAGTGGGGAGCAGGACAGGACATCGGGGTTATTGCATGAGCTTGGCAAAGAAACACCACAGCACATCACCGCCTCCCCCCAAATGAATCAAGTCCCAAAAAAAGTGACATGGTGTCATACAAATTAAAAGAGGAGATAGGGAAAGTAACAGACCACAAAATGTTACACCCAAAGAGACCCTGAACCAGAAATGTAGGACGTATGCTGTTAGACAAGTCGCGGTTTGGACTTGGTCCAACGCAACACGTTACATATTCAAGAATTTTAGCCCTGTCTTCTTCCTGTCAGTGAGGTGGGGGGTGGGGGTGCTGGAGATGACTTCATACGCCTTCAAGCTTTTCCTTTCCTGCTAAGCAACATGTCTATCTTGGACTGCTCCTTCCTCGTGGATCTCTGAGGCCATTTAACACTTAGTGAGTGAAATAAAATAACAACAATAACAATAATGATGAATGAAAACTCATTTACCCCAATGCCAATTCCCTTTCTTGAAGCCCTGAGGGGTCGGCTCGCTCCTGTTTTTAACGGTACTGTCCCCTTAGAGAGAAAGAAGGAGGTTATCACAAGTGGGGCCTGGCTGGCCTGTCAGGGTCTTGACAGCACAACACAAGCGATCTACGCAAATATTTACAGATATATCTGAATTTACGTAGTGCTTCAGAACAACATACACAGCTTGGTTTTAAAGAGATGTTCACCTTAAATTTTTGAAAGGCACCTATTGTGTGGTGGGAGATAAACAATGAGGAATAAACAAATGGGAACTTGAGACTGCTGAAAATCAAATAATCCCAAATCATCAGTGTGTCTTTGGTGAATTTAATAAACAGAAGTATGTGATGTTGAGTTAACTGTAAGTGATTTATACTACTTCTTTAAAAGCTGGTGTAAAATAGAAATCTGAAAAAAAAAAAAAAAAAAAATTAAAAAAAGCTGTATCAGGATGTCAAACTCAGAGTAGAGCCTTTTTTATCCCCCCAAAAGGGGCAAGTTAGCAAGAAAGAGGAGGATCAATACAGGCAGGGCCTTTGAGAAGAGTCAGGTGTTGAGGTGAGAAAGCCACAGACATGAAAGAGAAGAAAAAGCCTTTTCTGATTGACAGCTAAGAAGTGACAAATTTAGATACAAGAGGGGTGCAACAATGTGTGACTCAGACACATTTGAGCAGATTTGCAGTTATTTAATGTTTCCTTCATCCACGGGCCATGACGGAGGATAAACCACTAAAATCTGCACAAACAAATGCACAGATTTAACATGAAAAACACATTTTTGCTGAAAGCTAAAATTTTGACTGAAATGAGTTTTGGTCCGATTGCTTTGTGTCTGTTTCACTTTTCCCACCATAACAGGGGACCAACAACTGTACATCTCGGCACACGTAACATTTCGCGACAGTCATACCATCAATCTCTGAGCAAGCATGCAGTGTTATGTAAATATTCATAAATAAGTGGCTGAAACCAATAAAAACTAATGGTGCGTTCCTATAAGGAAAAACTATTTCCCCAACTAAAATATCTTATTCTGCTTTTCACTGTTAGCTAGTTCCTGGTTAAGTGTGATGAAGCATACAAAACGTTTACTAATGTGAACGCTACTGCACTGTCCAGTGCACGAACGCACCATTTGCCCCCCTGATTCAACACTACTCTCTTCCAACTGTGCACATTGCAATTAACACTGGTATCAGAAAGTCAAAACTAATCCGTCCACTGCAAAAGTCGCTCCTTCGGTTGGCATTTTAAAGTTAAATCAGCTGCTTTCACGTTACCCTCCAACTGCTCTGTATGATCCTCAACAGATGTAAACAATAGGATGTTGACTTTGATGTGAGCAACCAGAGGACTTGATGAATATGAAGCTGCTGTTGTCTGCCAAGGATCCGAAAATACTGCAGCAGATTCAGCCGCGCTCAGCTCAGTTCTACCACAGATGACCTGCTCTGCTCTACACTACTGAACTGCAGCGTGGGTGAACCTTACAGTGCGCCACACACCCGGAGCGCTCGCTCCATTCGAACAGCAGCGTGCATGCCTACGCCCTAGTTTGGAGTTGAATTTGAACATGAGCGTGACTCACTGCAGGTGCCCCCGCTGAACATAGGGAGAGTCTCGAACACCATTTTGTGGAAGAGTAGCGCCACCGGCCTGTATTCTAGCTGGTTCTTCAATAGGTAGCTGTAGTAGACGACGTAGCGGCGCTGGCTCGGGATCGTTACTCCCTGCAACACAGACAACAATGTTCAGAGATACAATGGCGGTGATTCATGACATCTGTAGCATGCAAGATGTGACTAACACAATATTATCACCTGGTGTCCTAATCCCTTGCTAAAACAGGATACTCCAAACTTTTACAATCAGTTGCGTTAAAAATCTCTTGTGTAACTTACCCCAAGGCATACAATTAGCATCGTCCTTTCTAAAAGTATTTTCTTGCAACAAGAGCTGAAACTAGTCAACTAGATGACAACTTGAA
Source organism: Xenentodon cancila (assembly GCA_014839995.1). Lineage (NCBI taxonomy): Eukaryota > Metazoa > Chordata > Actinopteri > Beloniformes > Belonidae > Xenentodon > Xenentodon cancila. The sequence continues at coordinate 11,522,004 of CM026208.1, forward strand.
AATGCCAATAACCCCCCTCCCCCACCCCCCCCACCCCACCCCAAATATCTTTGGACTCTGGTCAATACAGGCCATGTAAGAACGCTTGCATAAAAAAAAATAAAAATAAAACAAATAAATAAAAACATAGAAAAGGGGGTTAATTAACAGCTGCAGGCCTGACTGTGGAAACTGAATTAAACCCAGCTGCCTTGAAGCATTTAGTTTCTGGTCGTACCTTCTTGTCCCTTGTCCTGACTTCACCATAAAAGTCAAGTGCTTCTTGGGCGTCCAAGAATTTGCCGCGATGAAGGAGATAGGCGCAGATCATGACTCCAGTGCGGCCCTTTCCGGCCTTACAGTGGATGGCCGCCACGTGATTGTCATCCTCGCTGAGCCACTGGTCCAGGTCTTCACAAAACGGCTTAATTAGCTCCAGCTGAGGAGGATTGTGGTCTTCAAAGGGGTACTGTGCAACTGATGTGAAATCGATGTAGGCCCACGCACGGTTGTAAGACAAAGTGAAAATAATGTGGACAACAACACATTAGCCACTCGGTGGAGACACAATCTGGAAGACTGAATATTTTGAGAGAATTTAACAACTTTGTGTTGCATTATCAAACTGAATAAGCTAAAAAAGCAGCCTACCTCTGCAGTTAAATTTGGCAGCATCGTAGTGTCTTTCTGCGCAGCTGAAAAGAGAGGAACAAACTCTAGTTAGCCATCATGCAGAGGAAGTTTGTAAGTAAACAAAGGCCAGATCAGATACAAACAGTGGAGCACTTACAGGTTGTAGATTTTGTAATGGTTTTTATGCTTTGAATCCAAAAACCTGTTGTGAGAAAAGAAGATAAAAAGGATCAATATGCGGTTTACTGCTTGATGATTATAAAAGTAAGCACATTTCTCTTAAAACTCTCTTTTCTACAATCACAAGAGGTATCACTCACCGTACTACATCGTCTATATTGTTTCTGTACACGCCTTCAAGTCTCTCTGCTGGAAATCCCATCGCAATGATGTTTGGGTATATATCTGGTCAGCTTGGGGTTAAAGAAACGTACATTGTGCATGCCTGTAGGTGCAACTAGAGGGACCCAGCCCCTCATTATTAGATACAGAAAAATCAGAAATGCAACATCAAGTGCTTTTCAAGACAATTACTACAGAGTCATCTAAAGATGAGCAAAAAAAAAGAAAAAAAAAAAAGGAAAAGTTTCAGCCAGCGCCAATAAGAGACTTTATCACTCGTTATGGATAGATGGGAATGCAGAACGAGGGCTCCAATCAGCGTGTGCACAGGCCTGTTTGCATGTTGTGACAGATGGCCTTGACAGGAATGGCAGGCAGTGAGGACAGGAGTAACAGCACTCCTGCTTCAGCCAGCTCCACATGTGCGTGCACGAGGAGTCGCCGCTCCCTGACCTGCGTGTATTTTTAGATCCTAAAGTTATATTAGGACGATTGCAAATGTTCGGCTCATCTCTCTTTTGAGCTCAGCCAGACTAATTTGAATATCTCTAAGATTGAACGCATGCAACATGATGTCCCACGAGCAGATTAAAAACATGCTTCAAACAAAAATACTTTGTATTACAGCTTCAGAGTTACCAAACAGCAACCACAGAGAGACAAATAGGCACCACATTTCAACACAGCATCATGCTGTTGAAAGATTTTGATCATAAATGGTGACATACATAAAATCTTCAAGGCTTACATTAGTGTCATGCTGCAGTGAAAAGAATAATTCAGTTGGCATGCATGTCTTCGAGGCTCGACTCCAACGCCTACCTGTAACTGAAATCTGCTTGTCGCAATAAGCTGTGAGATTTCACACTTTAACCACTGACTAAAGGGCAACCTTTTCTTACACTTCCTGTGCCACAGTGTCAAAATAGAGAAGCTGAATAATTATAATTGGATGTGTCTGTTTCATTTTAGGTCGACCACATTTTTCCAAAGTCAAATCACTTTTTAAGTGGTCAGAAAAATTTGACACACATTTAACAGCTCTGGTGACAAAAGTGCAGCAAGCAGCCTCTGCAAAAACCTTGCTAGTAATCATACATACAAGTACCTGCACATGCAAAACACAAGGACAGTCTTTTTCAAGGTACACTGTGTGTGTACACACAGTTCATTGTACAGTCAGCAGACCTCAAATTCAGTGCTGGAATCCAGAACAAGCAGCCGAGGTCAACTATGTGAGGAATACACTGAACACTGATGAACAATTTTAAATAAAAAGGTGCAAATCATAGTTTTTCAACAAATCCCAGTGGAAAGAATTGCTAAAAAGTTTCTTTTGTAAACTTTGTAAAGCTGAATGTACATTAAGTCAGTGTCCAATAGCAAATATATTACTTTCTGCCATACTACTTCTCTGAAAGCTCAGTAAAGAATATCTGTATATACCGTAGCATATTCCTGCACAATCATGCCTCAAAGACCTAATTAGGAGCCAAACACAGCTTTTTGTTTAAGGCGTTAATGGGCTACTCCAACCTTGCTGTTAAAAAAAAAAAAAAAAAAAAAAAAAAAAAAAAAAAAAAATATATATTATATATATATATATTATATATAATATAGAGATATATAATATATATCTATATATATCATATCTAGTATCATATATCATATATATCTCTATCTCCCTCTATATCATCATATCTATCTACTATATATCACTCTCGCTCTCTCTATCTCTATCGACCTCATCTCTCTCTCTCGCCTCTCTCTATCTATCCTCTCTCTCTATCTATACTTCTATCTATCTATCTATATATATATATATTCAGAAGCTCCCTGGAGAGCCCCAGCTCAAGGCATGTGGGGCTTGCTCTGCAGCTGGAGGAAATGCATAAGCAGGACCCCCAATGGAAGCACCAGTAGGAGGGGAAAAAAAAAAAACACAACAAAAAAACATCTGCTTCTTTAGGCATGTCTTTTCTTTAAAGCCAGCCCTGCCTGAGCTCTAGGCATATGCCAAATCCACAACTGTGAGCAAAGAAGAAGAGCAGGGGGAAAGGGAGAGTGGGAACCAGCAAGCGCTACGTGAAGAGGAGGTGGGGAGGACAGGAAAGGAGGAGAGCACAGGAAAGGGGGCAAGCAGAGGGAGGGAGAATTAGAGTAGGAGTAGTAAAGAAAGAGAGCAAAGGAGACGTGGTGGGTTGAGAGGGTAAGAGCACTCAAACAGTAATGCTGATACAAGATCACTGGCAACTCTATTTTAAGGGCAATTCCCAGAACTGTGATACTGTATTACATAACTTCAGAGAGTCCATATTGTTTTTAGACACCATGCAAAACAAAAAATATAAACCGAAGTAGTCAGAAAGGCTCCAAATCTGAATGGGGGTGCCCCCCAACATCAAAGAAAAGTGTACATTTTGAGGGGTGCTAGTCATGACATCTGATTGCCTACAGTTTAAAAACAGGCGAGACCCTTCATCAAACACTGATTTTACAGTAACGCATATGTGGGTACACCCCTGTCCATACATTAAGTGTTACCAACAATCAGTGTGACAGTCCTTTTCTTTTATTAAAAAGGAAACATATGTCAGCGTGGTCCGTAAGTCAACACAGTAAGACAATAAAGACTTCTTTATGCTGCATCTGACTACAATATTTATTACTGATCAATCGACCAAACACTGTCGTACAGTGGCTTTAGTTTCAGATTCATTTGTCAGATGTGTCCACAAATCAGGCTTTGCCACATGCCAGGTCACATCTTTTTTTTTTTTTAAACCTGACAAGTCGAAACCACATATTTTTAGTGACTCTCACAGTACACTGAGTAAATCTGAGACAATTTTACATATATGGATATGATTGTAGTCAATATTTTCCTCAATAATTGTTCTACAAGAATGTTACAGATTATTAAATATATTTCTCCGCAAACTCAACTGCTATTCAACAACTTGATTCAACTCTTGAAATCAGAAGCATCAAACTCCTAATATGCAATCAGGTCAGGAGGGCACATCCAGCCTAACTTTGACTATGACCTCCTCCTCCTCACAGGTTAGATTATCCATTTATAGTTGGCCATAAACCACATCACCTGCTTATCTAGTACATCACCAGCCAAATAAGCAAGAGTACCATCTTTAGTACCAGGTCAGTTGAAATCATAGGTAATACAAGACACGAATCCTGCAATGACCCAAATGACAAATCTTAACATGTTAATCATTGAAATCTTCCAGGGAACACTCATCTTGTGAAGACACAAGCGAGGGAATACACAATCCTGTCGTAATAAAGCAGAAAACCAGCCGGAATCAAAGATTTACATATTTTGCTTAGGTAGACAAGCATAAGAGTATAACCAAAATATCTAATGAGACCTATGCAAGACACAATCCCTTTGCCTTGAGCACCAAATAATACGAGGAAAAAAAAAAAAAAAAAAAAGAAAAAAAAAAAGACTAAATGCCAGCAACAATTTCACAACCTTCAGCCAGCCCGTTTCGAGATAGATGCAAATAAGCCAGTATCCACCTTGGTTGGAGTGTATGGTCGATACTGTGAGTGTGGCATGTTTGCAGGACGGTTTGACAGATCCTCCATCCTTCAAACACGCTGCTTGACAGCGACGCTGGACTGTCTTCACTAACTAGCCGACAGCTAACTTAAGCAGCAAGGAAGCTAACCAACCTCCACATATATCAGGCTCTAGCTCTCAAAAAACAAACAACAGAAAAAAAAAAAGACAAGGAAAATCAATGCAACTACGACATGTTCCGAATCGATTCCTCCGAATGCTGTAACAACAGACGGCTCACAGCGAAGGATACACGTTAAGTCCAGGTCGAAACCATCCTCCTGGTACCTCCTTTTGTTCCTACTGACCATTTCTTTAATTATCGCGGCCATCACGGCAGGTGACAGGAGTCTATGTTAAGTAAATAGAGATATCGAGTGTAAATAATAATTGTCCGACTGGTTGTTTCGGTGGAGCGGTCGGTTGCTGGATTTTGTCCTCGCAGAGACGTGCTAGCCCGCGGAGCTAGCGGTGGTTGTCGGTGGGATTAGAAAGGCTTCCTCCGGATCATAAAGACGGGCCTCTCTGCTCTGCTCCTCCGTGCAGGCCCGACTTTCCAAATCCTGCAATTCGTCTTGCAAGCAGCCCCGTATAAAATGCATGCAGTTGTCCTTAGAATTAAAAAAAATAATAATAAAAAAAATAAAATTTAAAAATTAAAAAAAAAAAAAAAAAAAATTTAAAAATGCCAAATACGTTCCAGTCGATGGCTCAGTGGCAGCTGCCAGGTTTGACAGCAGGAGGTTGGAGAAGTCACCGGCTCTCAAAAGCCGTAACAAGTCACTAAGATGTAGCTAGCCGCGCTGGCTAACTAGCGACAATAGCTAATTCTACCTCCTTTTTCGATCCAGAATCTCCTACCGATTCAGCATTGTCATCGAATGATTGCCGCGAACACATCTGAAAAAAGTGACAGGCTCCACCTCGAACGTGTATGGGCTTCACGAGAATCAGAAACGTCCCCAGGCTGCTCTGACAGGTCCGTCCCGGGGAATCATCTTCTTTTCTCGCTCCTCTTCGCTCCAGCTCGACTCTCAGGCTCCCATCATGGCCTCCACCGAAGGAAAAAAAGAAGGTAGAGCGGGCTGGGATTTTACAACAAATATCCCGTCGCCTTCACCCTATAGTTCCGCTGATTCATTAAAGCGTATAAACCTAACATTGTCTTTTTTGCCCACGGTTTAAAAAAGAAACTGGCAATAATAGATAGAAACGTTTATTGTTTTAGAATTAAAAAGCGCAGCAGTGTTGCTTTTTGGTGTCTCCGGCGGAAGGATAACACGTTCTCGTTTGCGATGCTCCCTTCTGTCAAAGTGGTCACGTGTGACTGTAATTAGGGAAGTTTCCGACATAATGTCAATTTTTTGCGGTTTAAACTGTCATTCTGGCCTATAGAAAACAAATCATGGCAACACACCCACCATAAAAGATTTTTTTAAATGTACAATGGGTGTACAATTTTTTTTCTTTCCCGTTAGGTCCTTCAAACAATGAATCACTCCTACTTTATGGTAAGGTTTTTATTCCTTTACAGTTAGTGTTTAGATTAAATCCTATGCAGATGTAATGTGATCGTGTTCATTTCCAAAATAAAATAAATAAAAGATATTTAAAAATACTTAATCTGATGCTAAATAATGGCACAAACATTGCACAATATTCTTATTTTACTCCTATTTTATAAAAATTCAAAAACATCCCGAAATGCATTTCTGCTCAAAGATTTAGTCTCATAAGTTGGTCAAAACGATCATAACAAAATTAAACAAAAAGTACAGGTGAATCCCTCTGGATACTTTGTGTGTGTGTGTGTGTGTGTGTGTGTGTGTGTGTGTGTGTGCGGGTTTTGGTTTGCCATGGAGGACCTGTGTCAGGGTGGACCATCCAAGAGATCCACATATATGATCAATAACGATTACCTTGATACACCAGCCACCTGCATCCATGGGCGATATACTCAATCGAGCATAAACATGAGCAAAAACCAGTTAAAAACCCCTTAATCCACTCAGGAACACCTGAGAAAAAAAGGGGACACCTTCAACACAATAAGTGTTCAATTCATTCATTTTCTAGACTCACTCATATGAAGAGACATATTTTGACATGATATGACAAACTATGTACAGGGCTTGGAGATTTATGTAAAATACTGAGGGTGCAGTTTAGCAGATTTAATAAGGGTTACCTGGAACATCGCAGATTAAGTAATCTGATCCTATGCACAGCTAATTAGGAATCTGCCCCTTGCATGAGAGTCTGGCTCTGCTTATAGAGGGACAACTCATCTCACAGAAATGAGCTTACCTCACAGATTAATGACGGACACAATTAATCAGTCCTCCAAGTTCATTCAACCACCTTACTGTAATGTGAATGCGTCTCATGAGCTCCTTAATCTATTATAAAAGATCTAGCAGGCAAATCCAATCTAGAGCCAAACCAGCAGTTATCCACTGCATATGTGTATAATAAGTAAGATTATTATGGAATATCACCACTGTTGGCTGTGACTGCTGCTGGTCTAGTTTCGATCTGAAAATCCAATTAAAAGTCCTGCAACTAACACACAGACCTGTTTTTTAGTCTTATTAAGGGATTAAATTATTCTGATCAGTGAAGTTGCTGAGCTGAGCTCCTCAAACGTAAGTATTTCTTTATTTATTTTTCACAACAGTGGCTACCAGTTTTCACCAGCAGATGGGAGCGTTGCACTCTGGGTGTGCACAGATCAGCTGACCTTTCATCTTGAAACTCAGTTTGCACCTTGTGCAGACAGACATTAATGTAAGATATGTTGCATAACCAGTGGTACGCAAACAAACTGAGACCAAGGTATCTTCTCTGGGGTAAAGAACACACTGTCCCATTATCAGACAGTCAGCAATGATTAATAGCAACAAATAATTTCCTTTATTACTGCATTTTAAACTCTTTGCAGGTATTCATTAAATGAATGCACAGGCCCATTTCATAATGGCACACAGATCTTAGACATTTCAATGAAACACACAAAAAGGCATCAATCAGTTTTATAATGACATTTGGGAGAAATACACTTTCACATTATAAAAACAACAGTACATCTACAGCAAGTATGTGTTGGATGGGATTCAGGTCACACAATAAATTGACAAACAGTAATATCTATCTTAAAATGGTATAACATTATGAAATGCAATAAAAGTACACGTTTTTTGTCCCATATCCTTCACAAATCATTTGTAAATATCAAAACTGATTTTCCTAAACTTGTAAAAGAGAAATAAAAAATAATCTCAAGTTATTTTAATTTTATTAAAATGCATATCTTAAGTTAATATGTATATAAACACGCAATAGTCTGATAAACTATATTGCTTTATAGAAATGTTACAATGCTTTTTACACCATTAGAAGTTCATACATTAAAATTTGACAGAAGACAAAATACCCCTCCGGAATGACTCATTGTTAACATAAATCAAAGCCAACCCCACCTAAAATAACACTGAAGGAAAGTATATATCTAGCCATTTGAGAACCCACTTTATCATTCTTATATTATGTTATTCACTGGTAATCTGAAGGTCAATTACTTGTTCTTCTGAAGGGAGGTGTAGTACTCCACCAACACCTTCCAGGCCTTTGGAGCCATGAAACCATCGGGGGGGTTCTCTCTGTTCCTTGCCAAGTTCCTCATCTTTGTGCCAGAGATGAACTCAAATTCAGCTTGACTATAAGAAGAATCAGTAAGGACAGTGTGGAGAGGAAGGGTGGCGGGTGAAACGGGAAATCAGAAGTCAGCACTAATTGTTGAATAAATCATTAAAAAAAAAAAAACCCACAAGGTTTCATAATGTAAACCATAGTTGTCTTTTACGTCATAACAGAAGTTTACAATCAAAGTCCTGAAATTCTTTTTTTACTCACCGATCTGGGCTGTAAAAGTCCATTGCCTTTTTAGCCTTGTTGTAAGCAGCTACCTTGAAGGGGATGACTTCCACAGAGGTGAGGCCTGGGGCCATAGTGAGCACCTTCCCTCCGTGGGTGGGTTCGTACAGGTCCTTCTTCGTCACTGGATGAGGCATGCCTGCAGGGTCCCGGCCAACTATGTAAAAGTTGGCTCCAGCAACCATCCTAGCTCTACAGTGCCACTGAACCTGGAGGATGTGCAGACTGATTTTCAGTCACGTATGATTTCACAGGCGGATCGTAACCTCTGACCGACCCATAACGGTTTACCTCTGTGGGTCCAGCATACATCATGGGTGAGGGGAAAATGGCAACAATGGTGCTGGCTGGGTCCAGGACGCCGTCCTCCAACACTGCTGCATGCTGCCTCATCCTCCATTCCAGAGGCACATCGTCATCTTTGGTCCAGCCACCGAGCGGGTGAAGTAGGAGAACTGGATTTTTGTATCCTCGTTCCAGCAGGCGCTGCTTGGTGTCCTGCATAAGCAGGGCATGGCCGTTGTGGACTGGATTACGTATCTGGAATGCGAATATTGCATCTAAGGAGGAACATAACAGTATTGGTCACAAAAGTAGTTTTATGACATTATTGCAAGTGCTGACCGAGTTGCGTCGGGGCCTGGGAATCAAAAATGTGAGAATAGTGTGTATTCTCACAGATGTCACTGCAAACATGCTCATCGTGCCTTTTACATTGCTCCAATTGATTTTGAACATGAATTTAGCTTTTAGCTTTGGACGTTTTTTGTTTTTTTTCTTACTGTCAACAAATCCCATCAAAAACTCCAAAACCAACAATCAATTTATCCTCATTACGAGTATTCTTTTGGTGTAACTTATTGATTTGAGTCAGAAAGATCCACTGTCATCCAAAAGCGCCTGTAAATACATCAAAGACTTGCTATGGATTAACATAATTGTGAACGTGAGGGGTTGTTTATTTTGTCTTTATCCCACAGCCACTACTAAATAATAATAGCAAATAAAATCTGAAGCAAAACACTGTTCACAAGTTACCTGCCTTCTTCTGTTCCACTGGTACTTACTGAAGCAACGACTGATTTAGGGAAGTCAATTTAATGGTTTCGACAGTGAAAAAGTAGATATATTGGTTAAGAAGCACTCCACTGAGAACACCAATTTCGACTGACAGGATGTGGCAGTTTCTAACCTTTTCTGTTCTTGAGAGGATACTTGGGTGTCTAAAGTGTCAGTAGTATTTAACATTACACAGCTCCGTTACTTTGTTTGGGACTGCCTAGATCTGAATATGTGTTTTTCAGTGAACTGTTCAGATTTTTCTGGATGCTGTTCTGTCATTCCTCGTGAGAGAGCCTTCCTGTCCACAGCTGTAACCATTTATGATGACTCTGTGAAGAAACTTCAGTTGTAACACTTACTGCAACATAGCGTTTCCCTTTGGGGATTAGTAAAGTATTACTGAATTGAACTGAACTGAATGTCATAGGACCAGTTGACGAAATCCAGATTTCCCATTTTTATCTCCACCCAACACATGCTTCAAATCATGTTTTTCCTGTACTTAAGGAGTGTTTTTGCTTTTCTGCTGTGCTGTTAACAAACAGTTCTCTTCATCAGTTATACACCTCCCTTAACTTGGAAAATAAGATCAGGGCTCCAATAGTACTTTGTCTAATGCATTATATCATGTCTACAACATCAAGCTTCTTGTTGGTGTTTTCTTTGATTTCGTTTTTTTGTCCCAGGTGAAAATTGAAAATTTTCTTACCTCTAAAAAGTTAAACACATTGAGGGATAGACTGACAGTTTTGACCAGGGTTTATTGAACCCATGTGTGTGTGATTTTGGGATTTTGGCCAGTATACAACCCGTCTGCTGGCCGTGCAGTGATTGGCTGTGAATGGCAACGTCTGTTCTCAGGCCAAGGTGCTTGTATTTTCGCTCAAACATACATCAAGCTGACAATAAGTTGTCGAAAAGGCTGAGAATCTTGGTGAACATCTGTGTCTTTTTTTCTCCTTGGTCCAAAGTGTTCATCAACGTGTGCATCAGGTTTGTCAAGACTAGACTGCCCTGGATGGCTGTTAAAATGTAGTGAATGTGCTCTGTATGTAAATGTGACATTAACTGTGTTCTTTATTTGGTGCAGAAAGCTTAAATGCTCAATAAAAGTATCAATGAACAAAACAATCCATGTGATGAGTTAGTTTAAAATGAAACACAGCTTTTTGAGTCTAGATGCATTAAAACAAGTCTAACTGAGCTCAGATTATGCTGAAAACGAATCCAAAGGGCTTGAAGCTATAGATGACTGCTCCCTTCTGCACAGCAAAATCAAGTCCTCTGTTGCTGAGGTAGTTGTCCAGATGCTTGTGACATTAGAGCACTAATTGACACTGGTTCTTCACATCAGTGTGGCGTATGAGACACCCAAATGTATGCTTTCACTGAAGTACAACGGTGTAAGTAAATCAATCTCAAAATAGACACAAAAAAGTGGATGTTGTGAAGTTGAGTGGCTCATTTTACCCCCAAAGACCAGCTGCTGTAAAAATACATGTTAAGACTGAAAAAATGAGCGCTGGTACAGCATCTCTGTGGTATTTTTTTTACCAAAGCATGCCACAGAAATGTCTTTGAAACCTCATAAAATTGTGTTAATTTGTGAAAAAAGAACATACGTTTCCCAGTAGACAAACTGTTGGTTTTGATCTTTCATTTGGGGTTGTTGAAAATAAGAATATAAAGAATATCCTCAACATAACCCAGGTGCAGAAAGCAACATGCCAGCAACTGTAATAAAACTTAGGATTGGTAAATTGCCCCAGCACACACCCTGTGGTAATAATGAATAAAAAATTACAACCTTGACCACAGCACCCATCTCTAATTGGTTGAATGAGAGTAAAATTAGGCAATGACATTTATATGATCTTTTGTGTGTGATAATCTATGGTGCCACAAAACACATCACTATCATGCAAGTTTAAAATTACCATTTCACTTTTTCCTCTGGTCCTTCGAAAAGTCTCTCTGAAAGACAAATGGTGCATTGCTAAATACAATCCCTTCCCTTTTTGTGACTAGTGTTCCACCAGCAACTGTGGATATTTTCATTTATTTTTCAACTGTGGAACTTATATAATCAAAAGAGGCACACAAGCAGCTACCAACGTGTCCTGTTCTCAATGATAAATGGTGAAATAGTCATGGAATCAGTTTCACTGCTTAATTTCATTTTTGAGTCCATGTGCACTACCCAGTAGTCACGTTTTCAAGAACGGTAGTGAGACTATTGGCTGTATGTCATTTTGTGTTCCCTAATTGTTACTCCAGGGTAACGTTTAAGGTTTACTCACCTGATCTCATATCTTTAAACTTCTGCTTGAGCTCCTTAGGTGTGAGTCGGTACTGGTCAAGTCCATCATTCCATTTGATTCGCTCTAGCACCTCCAGGTCACCACCTACCAGCCAATCACCTCCCTCCATGACCATCTGCGTAACATAATAATAATAAAAAAAAAGATAAGCATTAGTGTTTTATGCTAAAGGTTACTGAATACAGTTTCAATACCACTGTGGGTTAAAAAAAAAAAAAAAAAAAAAGATGGAAGGAATGTTGTTGCCTGTAATCATATGTTAGGTACTAAAATACATGTCCACAGCACCCTTACAAAAAGGCAAATATTTTACCTTTACGTAAGGGTGCTGTGGACAGCTGGTGCCCCACTGTCTGGCACAACGTTCCTCCTTGCGGTGTTCGTAGAACTCTGGGTTCCTGAGAATAGCCACACGGGAACCCTGATACTCCAGAGCTACAGCTGCACAGCCGTCCAACTCCTCCTTGGTCTCGGTGCTTACAGGCAGCACAATAGGGACAGACATGTTGATGGCTCCACCTGAGATGGAAGAGGGAGATCACTAAATCATCAAACAGCACAACGCACTTCTCTCACAACACAACGTGTTTAGGCATAATGTTTAAGAGCACACTCGTCATAGTATGTGATTGGGGGAATACAAAAAAGAAAGAAAGAAAGAAAGAAAATAGTCCAAACACAAGGCTCCTTATAGCAGTGTAAAGCATTTTAAAAATAGTCTTCAAAAAAAGAATAGTGTGGTGAAAAGGATTGAATAGTTGGTGGAAATTGATAGCTAAAAGAAATGCACAGAGGTTGAAATAGCTGGATAATTGTTGTCCAACCTGTAATAAATGTAACTGAAACTATGGGACAACTGTTAACAGAAAGTTGATAGACATTTTAATAGGTAATGGTGTAGGGCGAGTCAACGTTTGGAAGATGCAGCTGATTGAAAAGTTCAAAACGGAACATTTTGTAGATGTCCAATGCATTATAATCTAAAATGGAAGTTATTATTTAAAAAACAAAGAATGACCCGGTGGTTGGGGACCCATGCTCTAGATGAAGTGAGGGAGTCTGACAGATGCACTGGTGGTCACGGACCTTTGTAAAGGTCCAACAAAACAAAAAAAAAAAAAAAAGAAAAGAAGAAAGATTCTGTTAAACTAATCTATCAATGTGGATGATAAGGTTTGTGTAGAGGTGATATCCTGGTATACTAATTATGATAACAATGGTGATCTCTCACCATCCAGCAGGTTGCCGAAGTGCAGGACCTGGAGGAATTCTCTTTCCCTCATAAAGCCCCTCAGTGGACTGGCCCAGCCCTCAGCCAACACCTGCACCCACTGTAGGTCCAGCTGTGGATGGAGACTAATTACTCACTGATACAGAAAAAAGACAACGACACCGAAGACATTAACATTTCTGCTTTACAAGATTAAATGATTTAACTGCACTCACATTAGCATTTTACAAATGTAGTAAGTTTTTAAGATTAGTTATTTTAATCAGCACTTTTGACAGGAGAGCACGTAGAAATGCTGGATTGATGACAAAAATCAGTTATTGGCAGAAGGAAGACTTCATTTTGAGATTTTGCTCTTTCCCACAGACATGAATTTAACAGTCTTAGAAAAAAACAGCACATTCACAAAGCACCTACAGTTTAAAGCTTGAACCAGAAGGCTGCTGTGTAGTCATCCTCAAATCAGTGATTGACTGAAACCTTTATTATTATCCAGACAATGGACTTTGTTGGAAGTCTGATAAAACAGACCGGCATATATTTTTATTTCCTTCTTTGTTCTCCTTTGCACTGGGAGCAATGGGCTAATGGCAATGGGGCATAAAACTATTTTACTTTAGAAATATAAATGGAATTTGGTTTCTAAATGTACATTTTGCAAAAGTAATGAAGAAACTTTGCTACATCTTTTCTCTTTTGAACTGACTTGAGGAACTTTTTTCAAAGACAATGTGTGAAAATGTTCTTGGCAGACAAAGGTGTATTGTTTAGTAGGGAGAAATGTGACATTGAGCGAACAAATTGCAGTTTCATGTGACTCGAACCAGCTTTTGTCTCATTAGTCAACGGCCCCACCTTGTGTTAAGCACATATGCTGCAGTGATTATTTTTTAAGTTGGGCTCCCAGTTGGACTTCTTGGCTTGACAAATGCGTTTCTTAATTCTTACTATCTTGAATTAATAGGGCTGTTACACAAAAGTAAAATAAACAAATCTGGGATGATCTGAGAAAGTGGAGCTTAACATATTCTGATGAGAAGGATGAGAGAGACGATGTGTGTCGCTTATGTTTCACCAAGTGAGCAACAGTTCCTACAGAAATGTATAAAGAGCTCAAACACCTAATATTAAAAAAAAAAGGAAAAAAAAAGGAAAATACAGTCACTGTTAATAAACTTAGAGAGTGCTTAGAGGCAGACAGCAGAGGACAGATTGAGTCTACTATAGACTATCCACCACTTAGTAGCAGAAAAAAAACCTTCTTTCTGTGATATCAACCTACCCAAAATTGGATGTTCTCTGTATGTTAATGTCACATTAAGAGATAGAAATATCCCAAATATAAAACTTAAGTAAGCGGGTATAGATAATGGATGGATGGATGCCTGTTGAGGTCATTTCATGTTGGTAACAGCCCAAACAATGAAAACCTGTACACCAAAGCATATTATTTACTATTTAGACTATGATCGTTCCTTAATCGGCAACAAAACACCCAACAAGACTATCAGAGACATCGTTTAGAGATAAACCGTCTTTCTGTCAAATGTGTTTAAAAATAGCTGTCAACTACAAATGGTATTTGTTTGCTGCCATCTACTGGTCACTAAAGTATAAGCGCTCTAAATTAAAACCATTCCCATCTGTTATCTAGTAAAATCATTTTCATGTAGAAATATAAATGGAATTTGGTTTATAAACGTAAATTTTGCAAAAAGTAATAAAGAAACTTTACTATATCTGTTCTCTTTTGACTTGAGGAACATTTTTTTTTTTTTTAAAGAAAATGTGTGAAAGTCTTCTTGGCAGACAAATGTGTATTGTTTAGTAGGGAGAAAAGTGACATTAAAAAAAATTACATTGTTAATTTGCACATTTACGTTTATGAGAAAAACCATATTCACTTTTGAAATGATACCTTTCATAAAGTCAGTTGAGAACACAATTGTCAAGGAAAGACTGCAAAAATGTTAATATATATGACCTAGACTAAAGTTGTCATTATCTGGAATAACCTTTGCAGCCTCATCTATAACTAATCATAAAAAAACTGCAATAATATTGAAAAAACAATATATACATAAACTGTTAGTCAAACGTCTGACATCCTTCATAAACACCAGCCCCTATGGACTATATGATGATCATAATGCTGTATTACAATCTGTCTGTAAATGTTGACGCAGGGTAATGACAATGACGTAACACACACAGAGGATCATGAATAAATGGTAATTACATTTATTCCCAATCACAGTGACAGCAGACTCTACAGACAGAGAAGCAGGATTAAAACAATCCTGGTTGTAGCTGCAGAGAATAATTCTCCAAAGTAACTTATTCTCAATTTTAAAACTTATCAAACTCCAGGCTAAGTTCAGCCAGGATAAGTGACATATTTGGACTTCATCGCTCATTTTGTTTTATGCAAAAGCCCTCAGGTCATTAGTATATCGGGTGATGGGATGGGAGGTGTCATCGTGAGCAGCTCTGTGCAACATCCAGTTTGCTGATTGTTAAAAAAAAAAAAAGCCTATGTACTGGAGCATTGAATTACCTTGGTGATGCTGATGGTGGGCTGAGCGTTTGCATCAGCCACAGCAAGATGCAGCTTGTTCTCTGGAACAAAGAGCTCCTTCACCTCCTCCATGATCTCGCCTGGTATAATACTCTACATGCAAGCAAAGAGAGAACATGTTCAGATTTTTAACTGATGAGGTTGATGCCACAGGAGTTTATTTATCATTTATGCTTTGAAACTGTCTAAATGTTTAATCTGGTGTATATTTCCAAAACACATGCTGGTTGTGGGATAATTAACAGCACATTCAGGAATTTGGCCACTTTTTCTTTTTCTTTTTTTCAAGCAGAGTGTGACAGACTCATCTCTAGGGAACAAGGTTTATACTCCACTTTGAGGACACGGCGTCTTAGAAAGGATAAACAAGAAGGAAATGCCAAATCAAAGGCACTGGACTTCCAGTCTTCTTTTTCTCCCTCGTTCAACCTTGTATTATTTTCCAGCCATCTTTAAACCGTATGCAGCGGACCCGCAGGTGTATGTTAAACCTTGTATGCTCAATGTCATTTTATGGATTTTTTCCGTACAGAAGTATTGTTCTTCTTCTTTTCCTTTCGGCTGCTTCCTTCAGGAGTCTCCACAGCAAGTCATTCGTCTCCATCTAACCCTATCCTCTGTGTCCTCTTTTCTTACACCAACCAACCTCATGTCCTCCTTCACTACATCCATATATCTCGTCTTTGGTCTTCCTCTAGGCCTCCTCTGCCTGGCAGTTCCCACCTGAGCATCCTTTTTCCAATAAGCTCTGTACATGTCAAACCATCACAATCTGGCGTCTCTGACTTTAAAACATCTAACATTTGCCGTCCCTCTGATGAACTCATTCCTGATCCTATCCATCCTCAGCACTCCCAAAGACAACCTCAACATTTTTATTTCTGCTACCTTTAGCTCAGCCTCCTGTCCCTACCTCAGTGTCAGTGTCTCCAGACCATCCAACATCTCTGGCCAATACTATCAGAGTATGTTGTATGTAAAAAATTTTGAAAAGAAAACTACAGTGAGATTAATAAACAAGGCAGTTTATTATACTTCTAAAGACTGGTATATCCATTATAAATACTTGTCTTGATCAGTGTTTTTTTTCATTGCATCTTAGTTCTCCTTATGCAATGAAAGTTTAGCTTCCTGGCATGTTAAGAGGTTTAAAAAAAAAAAAATAATAATAATATAAAAGCGGATCTATGAACTACAAGACGCTATGCTGTCTTAGGGCCCACAGAGAACTTCGTCCAATAGTCTCAAGGTCTACAAAACATGTTTTTGAGGACCAAAAGCACCAGTAGTCATCACACTAGTTATCACACTAGTTTCTGTTCTGCCTTCATTCTTGTTTTGATTCTTTTATTTAATTTTAGCTTTGCATCCTGTCTGCACATTTTCTGGATTTTTTTCTCCTTTGCAAGACTTTATTAGGCTTTTTGGTAAATAAAGGTTGCAGTCATTTTTTCCTCCTATAAACGTGCATTCGCCCTCCTCCTAAACTACCACTGACGATCACCTTCCATGAGCTTAAATTTGGTTTTCACTTAATGTAGGTTCCGTTTTACAGAACTGCAGTAACAAATGCATCAGCATTTTCGCAAATGATCTTAACTTAAAGTATTAACACATCGCCGGATTTCAAGAGATGTGTCATCGCTTTACTTTTCTTTGCAGCCTCAGATCAGAACATTACTGTCTTTCCCAAATATTGCTTAATTTCTTTTTCTTTTTTTTTCCCAGGGAATGAGGGTTGTGACATAACTGCGCATATAATGACGCAAACTAAACCACAATTACTTCACTGGAAGAACAACAATTCATCTTTACTGGCACTGGCTGTGACCAAGTGTGCGTTGGCTTGTATAAGTATACACATGTAATGTATATACTTTGATTTTAAAAACTATTTTATCTAATTTAAATGAATGGAGGGTAACTGCATGTAGATTTGCCCATCCCCTCCAATTCTATGGAGCTCCTACTTTTTTTTAAAGTCAAGGCACTGCTGTGTGCCTTTTAAAACAATTTATTTCATTACATTATATCTTCTGTTCTCAGTTTGTAACTCTGACTGTGTGTGTCATGTAATTCTAATAAGATTGTCCTTAACTTAAGAAAAAAAAAAAAAAGTGTGTATCACACTGACACAAGTTTTTTTTTTTTTTTATTTGTCCATCCGTCAACAGATTAATTAGGCTGTAAAACTGTTTGCACGTTTACTTATCACTCTCATACTGTATGTCTGTGTCTGTTCTGTAGGCTTACCTGTGTGTTACATGTGATAAGCCAAAGTCTGATTTGCACCCGTTTTGCTCCGTTTAATTTTTGTGATTTAGACTGTAGCTAATATAAAAGTTATGTACTGTAATGCTTTTTAAATGGAAATGTTGCTCTTGTAAATACTTACATAATATACGATTGAAATATATGAGTGCAGAATAACTTTTTTACATTTTTTCTTATTGTTGAAAAATGCGCATACTTGGGATAAGAGAACTAGATTAATACATACATATTTTGCTACGTGTCATTAAGTAAAGTTGAGTGAATGTTATTTCCTGTTTATACCATTTCACAGCTTTAAACCTGTATTTTTAAACGTTTTAAGCACAGTGAGGCAAAAAAAAAAAAATGGCCCCACCTTGTGTTATGCACATATGCTGCAGTGATTATTTTCTAAGTTGAAAACGTGCTGTTTAAACTATCTTAACACTCAATAAGTGAATATGTGCTCTCTTCAAACAAACCCCATCTAACCGTCAACATGTTGTCCTCTACCTCTGGTTGGTTAAGTTTATTAATTCAAATTCAAAAAGACTTTATTTATCCCTGAAGTAAAATTAAGGGAAAGAAGTCATTTAAGACTCCTCAAAGAGTCATTATGGATGGTTATTGCTGTGGGCAGGAAGGATCCCTGTAGCGGTCTGTGCTGCAGCGGATCTGAAGGAGCCTCTGACTCAAGACGCTCTGTTGCTGAGACACTGTGCTGTGAAGACGATGACCAGGGCTGTCGATGATCTTCATTTTCTGAAGTATTCTCCTTCACACAATCAGCTCCAGAACAGCACCATCTTAGTATCTTGAATCATTTGCTTTTTAAGAGGTCAGCTTGTATGTCATACCTGCTTCTTGACTATAATAAATATGCTTTGCGAAATACGCAAGTGGTTAGTTTAAATGGGGATATACTGTGCTGTTCTGTGTACCGACAGACTAACAGGCTTATACCTATGACATGTATAATCAACAGTGGCTCCTTGGTCACGCAACATTTGAGAACTGTGTGCTTTGACAACAAGATTAGGTTTAGTGGAGGAAAAGTATCATAAATACCGAAACGTAAAGTGGCACTATGGAAACTTGTGAGAGAGAGAGACAACACTGAGTCATTCTAAACCAAACACGGGAGCAGAAGCGCTGGGCTGTTTCTCTTTGACAGTTTTGATCCGCAAAGCCCAAGATTCTTATTTATTCCACTTACCTGATCCCTGAGCATCTCCAACACTTGGTGGAGGCATTCATTTACTGAAAGCTCTCCAGTCTTTAGAACGAGCTCTGGTGCCTCGGGGCGCTCGTAGTCTGAATCAATCCCAGTGAAACCTGACAGAAAAAGTCAAACTATTAAAAAAACGTGATTGATGACAGAGGGTCTGTAACATAACAGCTGTGACATGTTTGAACAAAGGGAGTGGAGTTGCTTATGTGAGAGTGGTTGTAAGATAAACACTGCGAGAAAGTTTGCAGTGGGTGAGCACTGCTAACCAGACCTTTGATCTCTCCAGCACGAGCCTTCTTGTAAAGCCCTTTTACATCCCTGCTCTCACACACTTCAAGAGGAGCATGGATGAACACTTCAAAAAATGGTAGCCCGGCACTCTCGTGGATCTTCCTCGCCTCATCACGATCCTGGGCAGGAAAACAGCATTACATTTGCATTTTAATTAAATACATACCACCTGGATTGTTCTTAGATAATGTTTCCAGTGTTTTAAGTGAACAGATACTTTGCACCCCACTCCCCATTATGATGGCAACCGTTAATGCTTTCTGACCTTGGTGAAAGGAGAGATGAAACTGGTGATGCACACAAGGCCAGCATCAGCGAACAGTTTGGCCACCTCAGCAACACGTCGGATATTTTCCTCGCGGTCCTCGGCAGAGAAGCCCAGATTCTTGTTCAGGCCATGACGAATGTTGTCTCCATCCAATGAGTAGCAAGGGATGGCATGGGACACAAGATATTCTTCCATAGCAAAACTGATGGTGGTCTTCCCAGCACCAGATAAACCTAATGGGTGTAGTTAAATGGTTTAACCGTGTTTAATTATATCCACACACCAAAAGAACGAGGCAAATTACCATAAAGAGCATGGGCATGCATGTAGGACTACAGAAATTTACCAGTGAGCCAGATAGTGCAGCCCCTGAAGCCTCCCCTGGTGCCCACGACCTGTCCTCTCTTGCTGCGGCTGACGTGGTGGGCCTGGTACACCACATTTGTAGACCTTTTGAGATCCTGATATAGAAGAATGAAGACTTGGGATTATGAACAGCTGCACTAAATTTTCCATCCTGTACTTCAGCCGTGCTGCAGTGTTTTTCAGTTCCCTGATCACTGGGTCCACCGAGAGGGCATCCTGCTCCAAGGCCAGGGTCATACCCTTCCAATGGTCAACTCTTTGTTTTTGCAGTTTTAAAGACAATGAGACAAAACTGTGCCAACATATAAATTAAAGATCACTCTTCCCTCACTCTGTTTTTGTGAATTTTCTTGAAATTTTGATGAGTAAGTCCAACCTCATCAGTTAAGCCCAATTTCAAAGCATCTTAGGGCAAGATGCTGAAACTCACATTTGTACTATTAAGAGTTTTAAGTGTTCAACATTTAAAGCTCTTAACACTCAACTGAACTGAATTGAACTAAACAATATTTTATTAATCAACAAAGGAAATTTTTGATGAAGCATAAATTATATGCAGATGTATCATGCAATGCATCTTAGACGTTTTAGGAAATGTAGCAGAACAAATCTGGTTTTACTTGTGGAGTCAGAAGTGAAGATGTGGAAAAAAGGCTGTGGATAAATAGAGCTGTATTGACTTCTACATGGGAGGGGTGGGGTGGGGAAGCATGGATAGGATGTAGGGAGGGAGAGGTCTGACCAGACAATGTCTTCAGTGTACTGCATGCAGAGGCAGCGATGATGTGGCAGTGCTCATACCCGCAAGTTTTGCCCTCTGCCACCACTCTCGCTGCTCAACCCCATAACCAGTCAAGCCAGATCTGACATAAATCTAAAAACACTACCCTGCCATTTTTTCATTTCTGAATTTCAGTCATCGCATTTATCTATGCTGCATATCCAGGTATGTTCTAATCACTACATGGCTTCATACTTTCTGGCCAGCTTCCACACCAGGATGGTGAACAATGCAAACAATGTACCCACACAACGTGAGTGAGGAGGAGAAAAACAGCACTAGTCTGTCAAACAGAGGCACTACCTTCTCTCTTTTGTCTGAACCAGTCACATACTACGTTTTATGACCCCATCCTACTGTTAAATAATTAACTTCCTTTCAATATGATGTACTCTTCCAGTCTGTGAAGCAACATCAAAATCATGGCGCTTATATTTAATCGCTTCAAATCCAGCTTCTTTCAAGTTTTTTTTTTTTTTTTTTGAAAAAGGGTCATTTTTCTATCATTAATATGAATTTATTTTAATCATTTTCAAACCCTGAAAAGCATTTCTCTTAAAGAATTTGATCATGTTTTTGCCATTACCAATTGGGATGACCTTATGCAGTATAACGCTCTTCCTCTTACTCCAAGTTCAGCCTTCATTTATTTTATTTTTTTGAGGAAATGACAACAGATAAAAGTAGCAGGGCACTCAGAGAGCACAACTACCAAGGCCGATGCTCTATCTCCTTTTCCTGTGCTTCATCTTTCTGCCAGAGTTCATGAAATTGTGCCTGGTGCTTCTGCAGACCAGATAGACAGATAAACATGCAGCACTGAAAAGACACGCTTGACTGAGTGCCACCTTGGCTGAGGAGCTACAGTAATTAAATAGTTGTAACTTCCTTAGCTCAAGAAACATGCACATGCATGATGCAACTGCAGACATACCTGTATCATAAGACATAGTAAGGACAGGAACCGGTTTTGACTAGGAAATTAAAAAATAAAATCAGATTTAAAAAAAATATATATATTTTTGAGATATTATGGGCTCACAGTGTATGTGTAACAAAAATGTCATTTGAACATCTGCTGACAAAGCTTTGTGTGAGAAAGGAGAAATCTTACTGACAGCCCCTGCAAAAGGTGCAGACTGAGTAACGTTTAAAAATAAATCCTGAAAAAGATGCATGGCAGGTTTGTGGAATTGTCATCCCCTTGAACATAATATGCAATATTTATACATACTTCCCACTTTGTTGAGACGTATACATATATTTACTGTAGTTAGACCATATGAGTGTATGCTCAGTAAATTGGCAGCATACCTGTCTATCATTCATTAGCCGGTTCACAGTAACTTCTTTCTCCGCAGCACAAGAAACCCAATGTTAGACGCGGACCAGACTGACATGGATATGTTCCTACAACAACCGACCCATTGAGAGGCGACGCGAGTCTGTGGCCATCACACCTGGCTGTACAGTCAGGGGCCAGAAAAGTGAACATGGCGCTGCAGAAACCCAGAAACCCAGCTTTAAAGCAGCATTTCAGGGTTACTGGAGAAACGGCAAAAGCAGAGTCCTCCTCTCTGCTTTTTGCCGTGCCACTATCACACTTAACACACTTACTTGACGCAAACTTAGGAGGAGTCACCAAGACCGCTTTTCACTTATGGCAGAGACTTTAAGACTTATATGATGAGCAACGGTACTCTGTAAAGTAGTCCCCCCCTCCCTTATCTCCACATCTCCTTACCGTACGAGGCTTCTTCACACCGGACATTTCGGACTTGGGTTGACACCGCTGATAGATAGCTGGACGTGGGGCTAGAACCGCTTCTCTCTCACGGTCTGGACCCTTGAGAACTTGTAAACACCAAAACTTTGGGCTGCGTTAATGAAAAGAGGCGAATAGGGGTTTTTAAAAGGGACTTTCAAGACACGTAGCATTCCGCTGGCCCTGCCTCCGACACTCCTTCTTCCTCTCACGTCCAATAAATTACCATAATTAGGCGTTTACCAGCCAATACTAATGCGTGACGAAAAAGTGGGATGAGCACCGGGAGGCCGGTGTCAGAGTTTGCCGGTTTTCACAAAAAAAAAAAAAAGTCCACAAACGGTTGTTTTGTAGAGCCGGGCTGTGACGTCACATCACGTTTTTTTCCCCCTTGGGAATTTTGTTAGGGAATCTATCTTGGATTTTGTTCCAAGGTTTTCACTTGAAATAATGGGCTTCGTTACATAAAAAGAAGCAAAGTTAACCGAGTTAAGCAAAATAAATGATACTTAACAACTTCCCAGAAATGATTACGCGACTGTCACCGTTTTTTACATGGTGTTCTCGTGAAACTAAACTCCAACGGTCGTGTGGCTGTAAATGCCGGGTGTGACTGCGCAAATAATGTATAATATCAAATATGGCCAGATGTCAACTTGAAGCTGATATCTGGAACTTGCATTTAAGTAATCACAACCGCAAATGTGTTTTCATTGGTGGTTGTAGAGTAAACGTTTTGTTTATTAATTAATTTAAAGCTTATGTTGAGGACTGGCCTGTGTGACCCTGAGTTATTCTTTTAGTTATATTATACATTTGCTTAATGGAAATTAAACATCATTTTTCCTGTTGCGATGGGGACAAAAGCAATGTGTGGGTTGATAAAACATCGGCTACATTTTATAACTTTTTCCCCCAGGTTTTCAGTGAATCTTCCAGAAAAAGTATTAACAAAATATTGCCATTAAATAGCAATAAAATACAAAAATTCTCCCATAATAAACTACTGTGTCTTCTCACTCATTTTATTTTATTTATTTATTTTTTTTATGAGACATTATTGTCATCATTACTCATTGTTGGTTAATCAAGTGTCACTATGAAATGCTTTTGGTTACTGTAAGTTGTAAATGCACCAAACAGGGTCAAGAGTTCAACCAAGCACATCATTTGTATTCCCATAATGAGGATAGCTGCATAATCCAGGTGTTTATTAGTTCACATTTCATGTTGTAAGTGTCATAAGTACTATGGTAGAAAAAGTATTGTAATGGTGAAGGACTTTCCATTGAGGTCATAATTAGTAATTAACCAGTGATTAATTCATGGTTTACATGGGAAAAGAATTCCAAACCAAGAAGTTCCTTTTAGAAAACCTAATACTTTTATTTGGCAACAAAAAAAAATTAGCAGAGGATGCTGCTTAGGTTGATTCCAGAGATATCAAGATAAAAACCCAGTTTACAAAATCTTGGAGTTTTAGATAGCCACATCTAAACAGTAACCAGATCATCTTTTTATTACTTTGGTTTCTCAGACATTTGTCCGGACAAGACTCGGAGAAGCTCATTCGGCCCTTCCTCTCCAGCAGACCTGACCTACTGCAACCTCTCCGGTCTTCCAAAAAAGACAGGTTCAGGTTATTCAGAACGCCGTTGCTAGTGTTCTGACAAGAACAAGCACAACTGAGAACACTACATTCTCCTTTTTTTTCCACACTAGCTAAAAATTACCTAGAAAATAGACTTTAGGTTGTTGCTGCTAAGTTACAAATCAATCAATAATAAGAAGGCACAAAACATTTCTGATTTCTTTGTAGAATATGAACCAACAGGACACCGAGGTGCTGAGGGGTGAGGATGGGGGTGGGCGGAGGAACCAAACAGGGTGAAAATTCATTTAGCGGCAATACTTTAAATTGTATTAGAAATGTACATTTTAAATAACGTGCCTAATGTTTACTACAGTGTGCAAATAAAACACAATAAAGCCAACACGAAGCCTTTCCTTTCAGAATCTACCCCGTCTGCCTAGACATCAGCAGTATTATTGAACAGCTGGCATTCAGTCTCAAAATCACAACCGTGGAGGAGATCTCTGTAGTGTTCTCTGACCCTCTGATAGAGCGGGATTGAGTCCTCCTGCTCCATCAAACCCGGGAATGTCATCGGCTTCTCATTGAGCAGTGGCTGCAGTCTGAGGTCGCCTCCCCCACAGTCATACAGCACCAGGATTAAGTTAGCTGCATAAGGCAGCATACGACTCGTGCGGAAAGAGCGTTGGGTCTGTGAGGCGTAGTTTGTTGACGTCAGGGTCTCGCTGTCCTTGAAGAAGCCCAGGAGGGTAAGAAGTGGCAGGAGGGTCTCTGCATGGCCCACCTGGACCGTCACGGCCTCACTCACCTGCTGGCCTAACCTGGAACACACAGCAGCGATGTATGTATACAGATGACACAGTTGAGCTCTGTTTTATGACACAAGAAAGGTCCCATATTTTTGAAAAAAATTTTAGGTGTTAGTTTAGGGGGGAAAAACTCAATGCCAAGTAATGATTTAAAGTATCTATAAAAATTCAAGTAAAAAGACAGCAGGTTACTGGGATCAGGCTGGTGTATTTGAGTAGAGCAGTTCAGAAAGTACTAGTAGAGGTGTAATTTAATTTTTTTTAAATTCACTCACATGTTATGGATCATCGTCTTGGCCCATGGATAAATTGATTTTCGAAATTCATGTACATATATGACTTTTTTCTTTGTTGTTTGTTAGTAAAATTACAACAGTATTATTATAACATTAACATCTGTGCACATTCTTTATTCTGTAACCTTTACCAGCTTGATGAAATCAAGTTAGTGCAGAGCTACACAAACACAAAAACCCTGTTTCTTAAACAACCCTCAAGCCTTATTGTCATCTTCAAAAAACACATGGCTCTATTGCAAATATAAAAATAATTCATAATCATAACCAATGTTTTATGGCATTTTCTATTTGAATAAATGTTTTTTTTTCCTCCCAAAATTCCCAGTATATTTGTTGAAATTGTTAAACTGAATTGACCCACATTAAATCATTATTAAATGATTTTAGTGCTTATATGTACAGAAAAATACAGTTTCCGAACATTTATGCATTAGTGCACATACTGGCCTTGTCACATCTCAAAGTTAATTTAAGCACTGACATGAACACACATACATGAATATCTAAGTGAACCTTAAAAAAATTAAAAAAAACATTTAAGTGATTATTAAATTAAAAAAAAAAAACACGCTTTCGTAATAATTAGTGCATGTTCCAAGATTAAAGTTTCTCTTTTAAAATTGTTTTTGTCATGACAAGGAAACATATCATTTAGTGGAGAACCATGAAATCCTCAAATATTTAGTGTCTTTGCTGTATAGAGCTCCAACCCCCCCCCCCCCCCCCCCCCCCAAAAAAAAACAAAAACCCAAAGATTGTCAAAGATAATTCTCATGAGCTCAGTGAGTAATCATTTCAGCACTTCCTGAGACAGTTAAAGTTTGGTTCTTACCGTATTAGTAACTATCTAATGAAGGGGAGTTTGAAGAAATGTGTACATGTGTTGGCTTTTTTTCTTTATTAAATGCAACACACATGTAAATATGTATATATGTATATATGTATGTATGCATGTGCTGTACCGTCACCCTCTTAAAACAATGGTCTAATTTTCACAGGTCAAAAAAAAAAAAACAAACAACAAACCAAATATTTGGTTCAGTTGTTTTTGCTTATGAAGAATTTGAGAAAAATGTGACTTAGGCCATTATTCTCAGAAGGGGACAGTTTGTGCCATTTAGATTTCACTCACTTGTTTTCGTTGGCTGCTTTGTCCAGGCGACTGAACACATCATGGAACAGAATACAGCTTGACTTGCTGTTAATATCGTATCCATAACCACGTTTCCAAAACTGTTTCAGATCGAGTGCATACTCCATAACCTGTTGAACCAGATGGGACAAGTGAATATGCACCAGGATGTAAGCTTTGTTACATAATTATTAGCACAAGACACACATGAGTTGCTTCTCAGTCAACATTAACTGAAGCAAAGCAGAGAAAGCAAAATGTTTTTAAAACCAGATCCTCAAATTTGCATCTATGAAAATATGTAAAACAGACTATAAAAACAAAACATGACATGGCAAGAGACAATCTTCGACATTGATGTCACGTAATTTCAGGTTCAAGGTTTCATTTCATTGATTAATTTCATTTAATTAATTATTGATTCATTTCAGGCATGTCAAAACCATTGTGAAATTATAACAACATAAGCTAAATTTTAGAGTTTTAAATTCACATCAAGATAGACATTTACATCCAAACACTGATACTCACATTCACACTCTACACTACATATACTACACTATACACTACATATACTACAGTATACACTACATATACTACACTATATACTACTTATACTACACTATACACTACATATACTACACTATATACTACTGATACTACACTATACACTACATATACTACAGTATATACTACATATAGTACACTATATACTACTTATACTACACTATATACTACATATACTAAATTATATACTACTTATACTACACTATACACTACATATACTACAGTATAAAATACATATGCTACACTATACACAACATATACTACAGTATATACTACATATAGTACACTATATACTACTTATACTACACTATATACTACATATACTACACTATACTATGTACATATACTACACTGGGGAGTGGTGGCCTAGTGGTTACAGTGGTGGGCTTGGGCGTGGGCCCAGGTTCAAGCCCAGGGCTGCCCACAATGGTAAATCACTGGGGTGAATCAATGGTAAATCACTGGGGGCCCCTGAGCAAGGCTCCCAATTGCTCCCCGGGGCGCTGCCCTGCTAGCAGCCCCACTGCTCACTAGTGAAGCTAGTTTCTGGCTTAAAAGCAGAGACTAATTTCGGTGTGCATCGTACATACAGCGTGTGCACGATGTCCACACTGACAATGAAAAACTAGGTGGCCTAGTGGGCTTGGCTGTGGAGGAGCCCAGGGCTGCCCACAATGGTAAATCACTGGGGGCCCCTGAGCAAGGCCCTTAACTCCCAATTGCTCCCTGGGGAGCTAGTGAAACTAGTTGATGGGTTAAAAGCAGAGACTAATTTCGGTGTCCACACTGACTAGAAAGGAAAGAAAAAAAAAAAATATATACTACTTATACTACACTATATACTACATATACTACACTATACACTACATATACTACAGTATATACTACATATAGTACACTATACACTACTTATACTACACTATACACTACATATACTACACTATATACTACTTATACTACACTATACACTACATATCCCACACTACATATACTACAGTATATACTACATATAGTACACTATATACTACTTATACTACACTATAGACTACATATAGACACTAACACTACAAGAACACGACACGACAATCACACTACACGAACAGCGACAGACGAACATACGACATACGACACGATGACACGACAGAGAGGACACTAAGACTGACAGACGACACTATAGACTACGGACCACACGGAGACGACGAGACTACACCGACACACAGATACGACACGAATAGACAGATAGGGACACCATACTAGATACACCATACGTACTATACGACATAGACGACAGATATCACTATACATATACTACACTATATACTACATATATACACCATACACTACATATACTACACTATATACTACATATATACACTATACACTACATATACTACACTATACACTACATATACTACACTATACACTACATATACTACAGTATATACTACATATATTACACTATACACTACACCCACACACACAGTGCACCCTGAGAGCACCCAGACCGCCACCCAATCCCACCATGCTGCACTCAGACACCAAAACCACCCAAGCCCAATCCCCCCACCAGCCCTCATCCAGCACCCCACAATGACAGTACGAGTGCAGAACCAGGAGGTCCCCTGACCCGGTTGGTCTACAAAAGACACCCCACCAACACAAGCACCCAGACCCCTGACAGCAACACAAACAAACAAGCCCAAGCACCACCCACCTCCCCCTGCAAGCCCCTGAGACCCCCTCTGAAATGACAAAAGATGTGAGGAAAAGTAAGATACAAACAGTTACATTAGTTAAAACAAGCATTTCAGGTTACTGTCCAAAGTATATGTGCAGCCCTCGGGGTGGAATGTGTTACATGTGTGCTTGTTAAGCTGAAATAATAGATGTGACATTTGAAGTTGTCTGACAAAAGGCTGTACCTGTGCATCAACCTCATCAAAGAGGCGACACCACGGCGAGTTCACCGTCTTGATCGCAAACTCATAAGCGCAAAAGTAGAATGCAGCTTCTGTCATGTCTGTGGGAGAAAGGCTGCAGTCAAACACCATTCAGAAATGAAGAGAGGCACTGAAAGCTGGAGACAAGATGATTTAGCGATCATTACATTTGCTGCCTTTGTAGTTACGAATTTACCATACTTATAATAATACAAACACAGTGATATGAAAAATGTAATTACATGTACTAATGTGTAATAAATGTGCAAAGTGCAACAAAAAGTTGATTGTTGTGTATCAGTAATGCAAAATTAAAGGTCCTTATGGTACAGGTACTTTTCTTTGTATTATTCCTTTGCTGTTTTTTTTCTTTTTTTCTTTGTTTCCCTAATGTGCAGTTGTCTGTCTTCTCTCAGTCAGTGTGAGTTTGCATTGGACTTGGTGTTGAACTTTCTGGCTTTCATACCTAAAAACCATAATCTCTGTAGTTTATCAACCCTGTTCTTTCTGCTGTTCCATGTCAGATTGTTTTATGCTCTGCTTTGTTAAGGAAGATCTGTGTTGTTACACTTGATATTGCTGCCATGTCAGACTCTCCTTGTCTTGCCGCAGACGCCCAGTAAAATTCTCCACTAAGGGTTTAAAGGGTTATGAAAAGCTGTAAATGTTAAAAGAGTTAAAAACATTTAAAAAGGATTACGAGTTTTCAAGCTGGAACAACGTGCATGCTAATTTAGTTTCTAGCACATTTATTGTAGCTATATAACTTTGTTTCTTTGGACTTTGATCTTTTCTTAAAATGGAAACTGTGTGAGAAGTTGCTGCTGGACCGACGAATGAAAGGGCCCCGAAAGATGATGTTAAAGGTTGGAGGCCACTGGCATGATCTTAAATAATATAATGTGTGAGTGTTTTTCTTAGAATATTTTTTACGTAAAAATGATTTTAGTTGGTAGATAAATGTAGGTTAAAATTTTTGAGTCAATGAGTGTGTCTGAATGTTTGAGGTTTGGGAGAGTCTCAAAATCAAAGTGAATTAAACAGGTCTGAAGTTCACGAATCACAAAGGGAACATTCACTAAATCGCAGCGAGTGGAAAAACCGCTGTGTAGGAAGTTGTGCCTTTTAACATTACAAAAACAGCACCACCTACTGTGCATATACACTTTACAGCACACACCGGTGAAATGAACACCACTGGCCAATCAGACGATGCAGGATGCACTCAGTTACTGTACAGTAAACTGTATATGTTTATTGTAAACTCTTTAACTTCAAAAGTAGCTAAACTCCTGTACTTAATTACTTTTTTTTTTTTTTTAACTCACCTCTGCTCTGTATCAACTTGTTTATGTGAATTTGTAGCCCTGTTTTGACCGGATCTGGTTCATTTGTTGATTGATTTTGTTTTGTAAGTCTGCATTGTGCTCACATGCTGAATTTTGGAACAAAACGCTGCCGGTCTGTCCACATGCTGGGATATTTTACCAAGGATCAGGTTTAATACCAGTACAGGGTGTTAACAGATGGTACAAATGCATGCACAATATTTCTTCACTTTATCATGTAAAAAAAAAAAAAAAAATTGCTTGAACAGTCTCTTCCACTGACCATTTGTGATAAGAGCGTATGGCACTCCGAGGCGGTCAGCAATCTTCTGTTGGACCCTTGTCATTTCTGAGCCCTGCTTGAACTTTTCCAGCTCTGTCATGGCTGAAGGGTTTTTGTCAACCTCCTCCAGGAACTTGGTGCACTTGTCAAAGAACCTCATGAGGGCATCGTTCACTGCATGCTCAAACTCCATGTCTAAATGGAAAAATAAGCAAATTTGAGTAAAAGTTGTCTACATATTAGTGTAGTATCATGTAGATCATCAGAGAGATGTTTGTTAGTGTATGCAGTGTTTGCATAAGGCCCCTGTAGCCACCAAAGGGCCCCAAACTACAAGCCCAACCTCAATATGCAGAATTTGGCGAGAAATAAACAGATCAGCCTTTCTTTTTTAGCCACCTAAAAACAACATCTGAGTACTTCAAATGGAAACACTTAAAATATGGCTCAGATATGTGGGTTTGGTTTGGGAGGGTTTTCTCAAAAACCAGTGTGTTTATAAAGTCCAAATTTCATATTTTGTCCCTCATACATTTGCAAATTTATACATTTAAAAAGTCAGAGGTTTTTCTGTTTTTTTTTCTTGCAAATTTCTAAATTTACAAAGTCACAATTTCAGATTTTTTCTTTTTCAAAATTGTGAGTTCATGAATGCAGTCTATACATTTTAATTTTATAAAGTCAGAATATCTGAGTGAAAATGACATACACAAGTAAATAATTTTTTTTATATGTATGCATGTATGTATGTATGTATGTATGTATGTATGTATGTATGTATGTATGTATGTATGTATGTATGTATGTATGTATGTATGTATGTATGTATGTATGTATGTATGTATGTATGTATGTCATAACAATTGTACCAATTTTCCTTCAAATTAAAATATTTCAGTATTCTAAAAAGAAAAATCTTAAGTGCTACTTTTAAGGATTTTAAGATAAATAAAGAGTACCCCGCCCCCCAATCTTGCATAGGCCCCCAAAAACCTAGGCTGGGCCCTGGCTCATGACCAGGGTGATACCTTCAATGGCCCACAACTCCGTCAGTCCTGCCTTGAAGGACAGCGTACTGTTGACGCATCTGTGCTTGGAACTTGTTATGAACTTGAAGAGTCCACCTCGAAGTTTCTCCTGTGAAACCAAAGAGGGGAATAGCTTCGACATCCTGACAGCCAGATGTTTGAGGTCGTGGACACCTTTCTGGACCAGCCGGCCGTCCATGTCCTCGGTGTACCACTGAGTCCACTGAGTCTGGATCTCGCGCAGCCAGCTCTGTTTGGCACGGGCGCTGCTCCGGATCAGATCGTACACTTTCTCCATCTTCTTGACGTTTTTGGCCGTCGGGTATCTCGTCCCGTGTCTGACTATGGCAGTCAGGTAGATTTCCCGACATTGCGCGGACGGGGGCTGTAAAATAGATCTGTTTACAGCAAGTATGTCCTCTATGAGATACGGGTTCACCTCTTCATACCGCCCTTTCGTGCTGAAATATTTCGCAATTGAAGGTATATTTAGATATTCCTCTGGATTCACATCACGAAAGCAGTCGGAAAAGCCAGTGATGGAGATGGTGTGAATAAAAATGATTTTCCATAAAGTGATCGGCATGATTTTTTTAAATTCTTTGGACTAAATACAAGGCCGTGTGCAGACTAAAAACTGAGTGACGTTGTCCATGTGGGACTGACTGACCAATGAGTTAGAGGACGCACGGAAATCTAAGCTTTTCTCAAACCTCTTTCGTCTCCTCATCTGAGATCGTAACAACTTCTTCTTAGTGCAATTTTAGTTGGACGTTGTCTTTCGTTGGTGAGTTTTTGCATTTTTTTAATAAAGTGAATCTGGAAGAAAACAATTCCTTTTTGTGGCTGCAAAGGCTGAAGTCAGCTTTAAGGTTATTTTTCATTGAAAAATACAAAATTCCCTGGGTGAAAATTGTCACGAATCTCTCAAATATGCATTATTTACCAAACGTTTTTAAACTATAAGGGAAAAATCTTAGCAGGTCTCCTCTGGAGTTGGGACTTCAGTTTAAATGGACCACCAAGGTAATAAAAGTAGCAACACATCATTTCAGCTGAAATAACATGAAACTGTTAGTAAATATGACCTTTCCTGTGTCACAGTAGCACTTTTAAATATTCTTCATCTCATGGAATAAAATGCAGAACATATAATTCATTTGAGTGTAAGAAAGGTTGATTCGACTAATTAATAAATCCCCCAAATGATTGTGGTTTAACGTGAGGTTCATCAAAATCGTCCTCCTCAGGTGTAACTAGTTCTTGGATGTGTGTTCTTGTACAGTCAGTTTTAGGGGCAGCAGACATCCCTATAAAAAGCTCTGTCCTGTCTAAACTTTTCCTCTTTTTTGTGATGTCTATGGGGAAGGTTGAGCTCTTATTTTGTCCTTTAAATTTATCATTTTATTTCACTAGGCATTTCCCATGTTGTAATTATTTTTGTGTTTATGGTTTATGGCTGTTCTCTTTTATGATGTCTATGGGGAAATAATAAAATCGTGTGACTGTAACGGTCACCTGCACACAACACTGGAGGCGACCCACCACCGTTACATAGAGATAAAGTTAAATATGATTTTGTGTGTTTGTGTGTTTGTTTGTTTGTTTGCGTGTGTGTCTGTATCTTTGCTTTTCATCCTCACTTAGTATCCCAAAGTATCAAAAACAGAACATCATCAGCTTAAGAACACTTTAAATATACACAGCTTTTCTTGCTTAGTAGCATCTAATTCACTCAAATGTCTTGAGGTCTTGTTTTGCATTACATTTTAAATGCAATCTTTGCAGATGTAATCATCTTCAAAGATCCCAACTACTCTTATGATATGAGTGGCACTGACCATCTATAATGCATTACTGTAAAGAAAAAACAAAACAAGGTATTATAGGAGTTGAATGTGGACGCCTAAACTTGTTTTTGTACTCAGTTCCTGTGTATCTTCTCTGTGGCGTCTGCATATGTGGCCCACTTTAGCTGAAAATGGTGACCCATTTTTACCTTAATAGTTAAACTAAGTGGATCATCGACTAAAATGTCATATTTTTGTTCTTATGAAATTATATTTTTTTCTTCAATTTAATACTCTTTGTTTGAGAGAATCATTCAAACATTTACTCAAAGCATTTATCTTTCTTGGTTATCTTACCTAGACTTACTTTATCACCCTTATTTGTGATGAGGGATTTTTTTTTTTGTCAAGCTCACTTTTAATTTAATTTCATTGAGAGTTTTCCAACTCACATCAGCAAATGTAAACTAATTGCAGAAGACTGCTGAAAGTCAAGTGGTGATTTAGCCGTTTTATTGCACAAGGACAGTCATTATTAGTAGTTGTAACATTTAAACAGCTTGTGCATCACAGTCTTGTTATTTTACCTGGTGGCACATTTGTGCTGAACCCACACAAATACATTTATGAAACTACACAAAAGCCTGTATCTGTCGGGTTACAGTCCAGTGCAACTCAGTTTCCAAAAATGTTAGGATGTTGTGTACTTTTTTGACAACAACAAAAAGTAGCTGTTTAGAACAAAGAAAACTTATGAGATATTGAAAGTGAGAAATGTTATTATATGAAAGATATTTGCAATTTTTTAACTGGATGCCAACATGCTTTGCTCTGTGTTGAATCACCTCTTCTTTTAAAGGTGCCATAGTATGAATAAAATGCTCTTTTTCTGTTACTTTAATACTTTAATGATTTTTGTTGTCCAAGGTGACACTTAATCATTGCTCTCTCTGTCTCTCTTTCCATCTCTCTCTCTGTCTCTCTCTCTCTCGCTACTTGGCGGTCCATGTTTGCCTTACCTGGAAGCGTCTTACATCCCAGTATTATGTGCTACATTGTCACAGGAGCATCTTCACTGAGATTATTGGCTCTGTGCTGTCCTTCAGATCAGCTTTTTCCAGCCACTGATAGAACTTCTCAATGACCACCACGTCTTCAAATCCATTGATGGTATTGCACTGGCCATGCATTGGCTTCTCTTATCATGATGGTTCCTCCTCCATTTCTTCTTCCCCCTTACTGTAAATCTTTTGCCTGAGATGTTCAGTTAAGCCCTGATTCCACTGAGTGGTTTAATACGGTCCAGTATGGTATTTAGTGTGTTTCCATTGGAAAAGCGTCCCATACAACTGAACCATACCGAACCATTTCTGGGCCCCAGTTGTTTGTAGGTCCATAGAAAAATAGTGCAGTATGGTAAGGATCGCAATACTGGTGTCACACAACACATTTTGTTGATTGGTGGACATTGACCGCCAGCAATCTTCTCTCAAACAACATGGCATAGATTGTACATACGAAGTACTAAAAGCCAAGCGTAACAAAAATGAGCTGCTGGATCTGGGTGACCTCCCTTGTTGGTGTTTGTAATTTCCTTGTGGTATCTTTGCCTTTGTTGTCGTCACACTACTATGATGTCACAGAAAGCATTTTGTCCACACCCGGTCTGCAGAGTGGCGGTCCAACTTGCAGTGGAAATGCTCACCTGAATTAACTGGACCATTCAAACCCGTACCAGACCACTGAGGGGAAACGGACCTCTAGTAGTTCATTACAGGGAACCATTTCATGGGTGTATTTTTCCAGATATTTGTTGTTTCATCCTGGATGGTGGAAGAAACAACAGTCATTCAGCATCATTAAAGAGGTTTAAATGAGTTATTATACTAAGGTTCTTAAAACATAAAGTACACTTCCCCTCTAAAAAGCAAAATGTTCTTTTTCATATGAAAACCTATATCAAGACACTTCTGTATTCTGTATGAACAATCATTTGGTGTCAGCTCTTGTTAAATGTCACAATGACATGGCACTTTCACAGGAGCTTGGTCCCAGAGACAGACAATGTTCAGTCAGACAAAACAAAATAAAATGTACTCTATGGACATTCAAAACACGATGGCCCTACTATTCATTCTTATCAAGCTTTACAACTTGATTAATGTTATCAAGAGCAGTGTAAAGAAAAAGAAGAATGAGTGCAACTGTTTTTAAACATCTAGCTGGAGAGAAGCTTGTAAATGCCAGACTGCAATCTCCTGTCAGCATCAGGATGATTTCATGTTTTTGTTTATGAGACCCATTTGTTAAAAGTAGGGATTTTAACCAATCTGTAATGACTTATTGAAGATTTATTCAATAAACAATAATAAAAAAGTTACTAAATAAATAAATAAATAAATAAATAAATAATAAATACATCTGTCCCTAATCACTGTTGTGTTACTAAGCTGTTACAAAAACGTCATACTTCAAGGTTTTAAAATTGTAAAGTAGCCGCTGTGTTTGAATCTTCACCAATAGGTGGCGCTAGTCTGTAGATGTCTGTGACATAGGCTGGTCTGTGACCGAGGTTGTCACGTTTGTAGCATTCAAGTGATCCCCGGGTGCTCCCGCCCCAAACTCTATCTTCTAACTCCTGTCTGAGAGGACTTAAACTAAAACAGACATACTTTCTTTATTTTACACTCTCCTGATTTAAAAATCACGAAAACATGACGGCGGTGGTGTGGTGTTTCACTAGTTTGGAACCGTTGACGTTGTCGGATTCACGTCCCATTACTCGAGTTTTCGATTTCAGTTGTAATTTTCCCAACATTTGTTCCTGGTACGCGAAGGCACCACTGATGACGGACCCAGGGAACTCCCCGCTTGCCCAGCCACGAACCGCCTGTCTTAGAAAACACCGGACTTACATCGAAACGAAGTCTTGCCACATTGGGGGAGATATTAACTTATTCATTCGTAAAATAAACTACGTCCAAACTTCGACGGCAAGGTAAATACGTTTTATGTACGTATACTATCTCTTTGTAGAAGGCTCACCTAGCTGTCCCCTGAACCCTCTCAGCCTGGTGTGAGATGGGTAGGTTAACGCTGAAGTCCTGCAGAGATTGCTCACACAGTTAACGAGTTACCTACGGTGTACCACACACCGGTGGGTAAACACAGCTGCAGTACACCACACACCGAACTTCCTTCGCCTGCTCGTCGGTCACATCGCAACATTTCGCTTGGTTTAATGCCAACGCAGCGCGAGCTAACAGACGCTCCTCACTGGCCTTGGGCTGGAACATTTTTTAATCAGCTGCCGAGGAAACATCTTTCGTTACAGATAATCCCGATTCAACGTGACTCGGAGAGAGAGGGACGCTATTCTAACCAAACTCCCCAGCAGATTAACGCGTTGCTTCAAAACACACGCGGTCATTTTGTGAGGGAAAAGCCGGAGTCGAGCCGCTAACAGACCTCCTCGATCGTGAAATGAAAACACGAGCAGGAGCTGTCGCAGCTAACGAACCGGCTAACTGATCCTGAAGACGCCACCTCGGCGGGTTATTTTTGGATCGGCTATAAGCTCTTGGACCATAAAACCCAGCGACTGACAGGGCGTCGTTTTGAATAAAAACAACGTTTCTGGCACACGAAGCCGCCAGTGTTAACTACGGATTAAATGTAACTGTCTTACAGGTGTGCCTTAGGAGTTGAGTAATAGTGGGTCGCTTCCTCTACGAGTTGTGTAATAAATAAGTACCCGGAGTCAATAATTACACAAGAAGAAAGACTAGTAAAGAAATAGGCTTCATTTTCAGTTATTCCTACTTTGCTTAAACCTCTTAGTAGCCTCGTGTTGTCAAGAGTAATTTAACTTGTCATTTCTCGACTCCAGATGCCTTATTAGTTATTATGAAGCGTTTTTAACTGTATTATAAGTGTGATTTCGTGAATTAATTATTATGTTTTATTTATATAGGAATATATTGCGTAAGTACTCTTTCTGCAGTCGTCAAACAAAAGATATAAAAGATATAAAAGAAAAAAGTATCCTACATGTAACATAAGCATATTATGGTGTCTGTGGAGTAGTGGGCGAAGTTATTTATTTATATATTATATATATATATATATATATATATATATATATATATATATATATATATATATATATATATATATATATATATATATATATATAATATATATATAACTTCATTTTTTATTAATCTCCATGTATAATTTTATTTTCATTAAAATGGTTTTAATTTTAAGAGAAAAGAAAAAAGTAAGGAATTGAAAGCGGTATTTTCAATGTTTTTGTGAGGTATTTGAAGTACAAACCAATCTTAATATATTTTTTTGTTAAATAGTAGATATTGTTATAAAATAGTCTTTTGTATTCATAACTTGCTTTAAAAGTACATCATGTGCTACTGAATCTGCAAAAATACTCTCTGCCAATCTTTTCTTTCATACCTTTTCATACCAAGATAAGTAAACATTTGTTTTTGTTTGGCTCCGTTTTTCAGGGCTCATTTGCTTCTATTTTGATCTCTTTTTGTTGCCTTCAAGCTGGGATAATCTGAGTCAGTACAATTTTCCACAAACAATTATGGACTTATGGAAACAACCCTTCCTCGTTTAAAGAAGGAAGGGAGTATGATCACAGATGTTTTGAAATGATTTAGTCACTGGAAAAAGTAAGTCTGCGTTAATAGCAATGCTGTGTGTGACTTTGAAGATCCACTGAGGCCACAAAGACATCGCTTGCAAGCTGCCATAGACAGACCAGCCAAGAGCGACAGTTATTGAAATAAACAGGGGGGATGTCTGTGTAAAGGAAATGGTGAGAAAGCAGCTCTTCACAGGCACAAACAGTATGTGACTGCAGTCAGTGTCAAGAGGGCGAAATGTTAAATGGGGTTATTGTTGTCACTGTGTCCAGCCTTGTTGCAGAGGAAGCTGTCTTGCCAACGCAAATCATGTCACTCTCCCACCAAGCAAAGGGGTGCATTTGACAAGCAGGGCACAGCACCAGTTTCAGTCTTTAGATGGAAACAGTGAACTCTCTGTAGGTGCTGCTAAAAGCTATAATTTATCTCTGAAAAAGAAAAGAAATAGTCAGTTGACAACCACTGTATTGATCAAACAATTGCTTAGTCACGTCACTCATTTCCTCGCTTCCCTGGGGGGAGGCTTTCTCAAGAAGGTAGATTAATTTTATCATTAACTGTCTCAGTCACACTTCTGTTGCTCTTCCAAGGCTGCTGACTGGGTTCATAAGTTATAGCTTTACTCAAAGACATTTGGCTGTGGCGTAAAGCGTCGTAATTAAATAGCAGTCCCCAGTCATGGCTCTCTGGCTCCCACCCTGACTGTTTTGCATGCTTTCCTGCTTTAACACACCTGACTGAAATAAGCAGATTACTATCAGTTTTGTTTTGCAGAACTCAAAGAAATGACAAGTTGAGCCGGGACAGTAATTGAAATCAGCTGTTGGCATGTTGAAACACATCAGACTTACAGATCAGCATGCAATGCTGCGTTGACTGTAAATCTCTGAGCAACCAGTTATTTTCTCAGAAATGGCATTCGGTAAAATGTTGTCAGGCAGCTTTGATTCAGCAGAGAAAGCTGGTTGGCTATATGTATGCCAGCTTCTTCATTCCACATGCAGAAGTGTCCCCAGGGAATAGAGTGAATCCCACAAGCGCCCATTGTGTGACCGTGTGTGCAGTGTAGAAACGGCTTCTGTGTACAGGATAAAAACAAAGCGCTACTTATATTATTTATTGGTGACTGCAGTTACCTTTAACATTTGTGAACTTATGGACATTTTAGCAACTTGTGGACATTTTAGCTGGTGAGAGACTCAAAATTCATAGATTTGGAGGAAGAAGCTGCAGAAAACAGCGTGTTTAATGTTTAATGCTCAAAACACCCTGCTAATCACTCTGTGGCCTGAACAACAAACAAGTGAGCAATACTTTTAAATTGGCTTTGGCTGGATAACATGATGAATTGACCTAGATTTGACATATACACACAATAAAGAACATCTGACGTCCTTTTATGGGGTAATATGCTCAGGTTGAGGCAGATGGCCACCCTTCATGGGCCCATCATGGGTTGATATTGAGTCATTCCTGCCTGCTGATGCTTTGTGGATGCACAGAACAAGAGTTGTAATTGAAGGGAAGATTTGATGCTTTCTAGGGTTTTTTTTTATTTTTTATTTTTTTTATTTTTTATGAATTTGGATTATAGGTGAAATTAAATCAGGCCACATTGAACTTCTTCATTTTTCTCTGTAAATAACTTTCGATGAGTGTTGTTGTGAATTAGTTCTGTTCAGGTGAACTGAATTTGGCAAAAATATAGTGTCAGCCCTTCTATTGTATTGTAGTGTATTTTGAATGTCCCCTCTGTACATGTTATGAATTTTTGATTAAGGTTTAGGATACTTTGTAGTTGAGCTGAAATTATACACAATGCTTGCCTAAACAGCTGATCAGTTTGCCTGACGAAGCGTTGCAAACATCTGCGTGATCAAAGGACGCTCCAATGAATTATCCTTGGAATCACTCCTATTGGTTTCTACTTAATTAAATTACTCTTCAAAAACTTAGAGATTCTGAAACAAATACACATTTGATGCATATTAGTATCATCTTAAAACGACTTTCCTTAGTGCTCTATCATCATACTCCTTCCTTTAGTCTTCTGCTTTGTTTTAAATTTTGTTGTCATTGATAGTTTTTATCAGAGATCAACAGTCTGTCATCGCTCAATCACTGGCTTTCAGAGAAAAGGGTATCTGGTGGCCTCAATTCTGTTTTTACCATAATTAGGAACACATGTAGTTTTTCTGCTACTCACATGATGCCCCAGTTTCCTGCGGCCTACAACAGCTTTTTTTTCCAAGATCAATGCAAGTAGTGCGGTGGCATAACCTATTTCCTGCAGTTTTAGAAGAAAGTCGTGTCACAATATGAGATCATTTTATTAACATATGTTTTGTGTGGGGTGATGTGGTCTGTCTTGGAATAAATAAACAAAATGGATTTAAATGGATTTTCTATAATCTATGTGATTTGATAATATCTGTAAATAACAGTCTTTTATACTGGGTTAAACTGGAACATGACAAGTGTGTTTTCACAGTGGTGATGAGTGGGTGCATTGTTAAAGCAGTACAAGCTGCTTCTGCTACAGCCAGATTCTCAGCTGTCCTCATTC
Source organism: Xenentodon cancila (assembly GCA_014839995.1). Taxonomy (NCBI): domain Eukaryota; kingdom Metazoa; phylum Chordata; class Actinopteri; order Beloniformes; family Belonidae; genus Xenentodon; species Xenentodon cancila. The sequence continues at coordinate 11,562,630 of CM026208.1, forward strand.
ATTGTTGAACCTGTTTAAATGTGATAATGTACTTCCCTGTCTTGGGTTGTTTCTAGTAGATGTGCAACTAGTACATTTCTTTCATGCATTCACCTTGTGCTGTTCCGGGATGCTTGGATTACATGCAAATGAAAAAGGTACATGAACGATGTACCGTTTCAGCTGTAAACCAAACACCCATGTAGCTTTAACTGATATAGATCCCTTCTTGACCTACATTTCTTTGATTAAAATCAGCTTAATTTAAATGCACAATTCAATGTGATGCTAAATTGAGGGAGGAGGAGTTCAGCTTTGGTCAAGGACGGAGCCAGTTTTAGAGTGAACAAAACAAAGCTATATTGGTAGGAGGGGTGAATCTGAAAAAATAAGAGAAGTCCTCTGAGAGGTGATACCTCTGCTTGCAGGAATTCCCAGTTCTTTTTTTTTTTTCATTATAGGAACTATATTTGACCAGGTAGAACATTTTCTTTGTTTTTTCTTGACTTGAAAACTCAAACATTACAACACACAAAACAAACAAACAGAAAACCTCTCTAAGAATTCCTGTCACTTTGAGGACTCTCGCTTTTGGGGTGTCTGTTCAGGGGTATTTTATTCCTTATTCTTGGAATGATTTTTATATTAGTTTGTGGGCGTTGATCTAAGAAGCCTGGTGTTGTCTCTGTTAGCTGCTAGAAGCGTTAATTGTTGCTAAGAGACATTGTTTCCTGAGACAATGAGCGACATTTGGTTAATTAAAGCCACATCCTGACAGCACTGCATAAAACACACGTTGACCACAAAAACCTCAGCCAAATGGTGAACTGTTGGAGACTTATAAAAGTAAATCGAATTAAATAAATAAATGATACGTTATTTCCAAGGTGCTCTGTATCTCTACCAGACCAGAGATCCCAAGTTAAAATAAAAACAACATAAAAATAATGGAAGGCTAAACTAATGCCTAGAATAAATGTAAAAGAGCATAAAATAAACTCCAGTTGTGACTGTGATGATTCCTCCTGATGTCTGAATCTTTTGATGATATTATTCACTGTCGATGGTGGGATCTTCAAAGTCTACACAATTTTATGTCGATACAAATTTTCCAGAGATTGTTTCACAATTTTTTTGAAACAGTTTGTTGCAGATTGGTGAATCTCTAGCCATCTTTACATCTTAAATGCACCATGTCATGTTACTCACCTGTTGCCAATTGAATTAGTTGTCAGATAGCCCTCCCAGTTTTTTTTTAATCCTTTTCCAGCCTTTTGTTGCTCCCATACCAAATTTTTTTCAATGTGTTGTTGTCATTAAATTAAAAATGGCCAAATATTTCCTATTATGGAAAAATGTCTCACTTTCGCTTTTCTAATGTTCTATTGAGAATAAAATATGGATATATAAGATTTTCAGATCTTTGCATTTTGTTTTTTTTTTTTTTTTAATCTACATTTTAACACAGCTTCCCAACTTTTTCCCAATATACTGTGTCTGAGTAGGTAGTTTGTTAATATGGCATTAAGCAGTTTTGCATTTAGTTAGAAGTGCTGCCACCAAGGACGCTCCATGAAAATGCTGCACACAACTCCACAACAATAGAAGCACTGTTTTAGTCTTTTTTTCTCATTTATTCATTTATCCTTGAAGGTGTTGCGGGAACAGCTTATCCAAGTATTAAAAACATTGCTGCACATACACAAGGAACTTCATGAATAGAATTTTATTATGATTTAATCATGACATTATAATGTTAGAGTGAATAAGATTTTGGGCTGCAATTTGATTGGGCTAATTATTGTGAGCAGGATGGGAAAGTGGAGAAGAAGGCATGGGGTCAGAGTACAGACAAATGAGGTGACGGATAAAAGAAAAGAGGACTCATTGTAAAGAGTCAGCGTTAAGACACTCATAGTTCAGTGTTTTAGAAACATTCAATGTAAGACACGTGGGATACCTATAGAGCAGGCTTTTATCATCTTGTTCGTTCAGTTTTGGTACCAAGTCAGAGCAAGTATTGATGCGTACAGTATTAGTACGCTATGTCAGGTTGTTGCTGATGGTCTGCTAAGTATTTGAAGCTCCAGAGCATCTTCATCTTCTATCCACTGAGATGTGGAGATGAATGACAACCAATAGTAGTAGTAGTAGCATATCCATCCATCCATCCATCCATCCATCCATCCATCCATCCATCCATCCATCCATCCATCCATCCATCCATCCATCCATCCATCCATCCATCCATCCATCCATCCATCCATCCATCCATCCATCCATTATACCCGTTTTAATCCATAGCAGGGTCACGGGGGTCTGCCGGAGCCTATCACGGCTTATTATAGGTAAGAGGGTACACCCTGGACAAGTATATCATTGGCCGTTTCCAAAACACATTTTCCCAAAACAAAAACAAAACTCTGAATTTGCGATAAAGGTACTGCTGTGGGGGGTTGGTGTTTCCATTGAACTGTGTTTTTCTTTATATGAGTGTAACTGTCCTAGTTCTCTCTCCATATTGCCATACCTCTCTGTATCTCGTCCTGCAAGACTTCTCTTCAAAACAATGAAAAAGAAGATCTTGACTTTGAAGAAGATGAACAACAACATCTTTCGTCTTTGACAAGTTATTGCAATTGCCACTACTGCTGTTGCGAAAATTATATTAAGGATGAAGGCAGCAGATGATCATTTAAATGATTATACAGAGGCAAAGCCGTTTCTAATGCAATAATGCATAATGATTATGTATGTCTTATAAAGTAGTGTTATAGCACAACACTTTATTAATGAGGCCAAAAACGTCTGGAAGTTAGATTTTGATGATGTGAGATTGACCAGCTATGTCACATCCAGTAGTGCCAGGGATGTGCAAATACGCAAAAAGCATTTCCATTACACTTTTGCGATAAACTGGATCATCAATATGTCTGAAAAAACAGCTCATAAATGCATAAAAAGATTTTTGCAATATTTTTTTTAGTTATAGAGGCATTTCCATTATAGGTTTTCTTTTGCAATATTTAGCTTTTGCACAAATCTACGGGAATGTGTTTTATCTTTAATCTTTTTGAAGAAAATTGACTGATCTTACAAAAAACATGACTATGCCCTTTTTATTTATTTATTTATATATATATATATATATATATATATATATATATATATATATATATATATATATATATATATATATACTCAAGATAACTTAAAAGCTGGTTATCAAAAGTTAAATATTGTGACCCAACAAAACAATTGTCTGGCTATAACTAGGGATAGATGTGGAAGTCCATGTTTAAACAGACATTGGGTTCAATTCTTTTAGACAATGATGCTGATAAAATCTGACGTTTCATGTTCTGCTCTTGATATGTGGCTTTATAGGCACTAAAGTAAACATCCTTTTTCTCTTGTAGACATATTTGAGGCATAAATCTCAGTGAGGTGGATCTTGGAAGCAGGAATTACAAAATCACGGTGCTATGGAGGCACACAGCTGTGATATGGTAATTCATACTAGGTTGAATTTTTATATTCCCTTTTAATTACAAAAATGCTGCATATTCCAAACATGAAAGAGCCAAAGTAAAGGTTGTTTATCGCTGCTCACAATTCATCTTAAGGCATCACAATCTGTAATCCAAGCTGATTTGGTCCCCATTCTCCCCCTCCAGTTGTTCTGACACACACCAGGGGAAAATCTGATAAGAGTGATGGAATCTGCTCATACGAATGTTTGAGCTAAATATTAGATCATAAAGATTAAGCACTTTTGATATTTACATCTATGTGCGGAGAGTCTCGATTTATGGAATGTAGTAGTGTTGTCAGTCCCTTTTCCCTCGTCTCCAAAACCTCATTAATTAAAACCTTTTTTTTAATCCTCTTTTCTATTTTTGAAGTGAATTTTCAAATTGGAAAAAAGTCCACACATTATTACGCTTACATCCTTTTGCCAATTGTCTGACGTATTTATTTACCCTGACATTTGTGTTGTATTTGAGTTTGATAAATTGTGTTCACAAATGGGCCTCTGTTATTAGTCTTCTAGAAATTTGAAAGTCTTTTAGTGCGTGCCAGTGTTTAGATGCTTAGTTTATTATTACACCGGCTTGAGATGTGAAAGTAATTTTCACCTTGTTTTTTCTTATAAAACTATTCAGCTCTGTGACTTTGCATTTCTTAGAATTCAAAGTTTGACTTAGATTAACTTACTTCTTAAAGCCTCCCAAGTATATAGCCTTATTCTTACAGTATGACTGGACTGCTCTCTAATTAAAAGGAACATACAGAGTTAATTTGTAACCATATTATCTTTCATTTTAACCAGGTTGGCCCAGTTATGTAAATATTGACCTCACTTCTACGTGGGTGTTTGCATACCTGTTGTAAATGGATACAGGTGAGACCGTGCAATTCATCCATTGTTAGTTTGTCACAGGAGATAAAAAAAATCCTGTAAAGGGATATTACTTTTTCAAAAACTACTTAAAGAAAAGAACAACAGGGTTTGAACTGAGGATAGGCAGAAGACAAAAAGTGCTTTCCAGTCTAGAAAAGTTTATTATCAGGCAATATTATGTTAGTTTGGCTTTTATGCAGCAGAGTTTGATCAGATGGAGACATTCAGGCAAAAGCAACATGAGCTGTCAAATATGAGAGGTTGACAGCAAACTGATTTGCAGGACTGATTTGTTGACCTTTTTAGAGTTTCTGGTCTAACCGATATTGATAATCATTCACAGCTGACGCACCAGGGGCGAAGGAAAAAAAAACATGTGACTCTTCCTTGTTCTATGTGAAGTTTGAACTAACAATACAAAACAAGACCTAAAGGTCAAAGAGAGTTCTAGGTTTTATTTTTAGCATTGTGACTGAAGTGGTTAAGAAAGTGGTTAAGACCATCTTTCCTGTTCTGATTTTTTTGCCTTCATACTGTTGTACCTCATGCTTTTAGTATATGGTTGACCCACATGTACATATGGAACTTAAATACCAAAGACAAGCGCTGAGTGACAAAGTTGACTTTTTTGTTAACTTTTTGTGTACGATTTCTTTTTTTAATGGCTCTCTAAAGTTAGAACTGCAATAACACTTATTTTTATTGAGTACATCTCAACATATGATCTCCTTGAGATCAAATGTTTTTTAAAATATCAGAAAATAATGGCGTTTGTGTCTATATACACTATATGGCCAAAAGTGTACGCTCACCTGCCTCGACTCGCATGTGAACTTAAGTGACATCCCATTCCTAATCCATAGGGTTCAATATGACGTCTGTCATGCAGCTATAACAGGATAAACTCTTCTGGTAAAGCTGTCCACAAAGTTTAGGAGTTTGTTGATGGGAGTTTTGGACCATTCTTCCAGATGCAGATTTGTGAGGTCACACACTGATTTTGATTGAGAAGTTCTGGCTCTTAGTCTCCGCTCTAATTCATCCCAAAGGTGTTCTGTCGAGTAGAGTTAAGTCAAGGTGCATCCAGACCAGAGTCACAGTCCACCACAGTCATGTGGGAAGAGCAAGGGGCCAGCTCCAAACTGTTTCAACAAAGTTGGGAGCATGGAAAAGAACCCCACACTATAATTCTCCTATCACCAAACTTTACACTTGGCACAATGCAGTCAGACAAGTACCGTTGTCCTGGCAACAACCAAACCCAGAGTCCAGTGGCGGCGTGCTTTACACCACTGGATCCGACGCTTTGCATTGTACTTGGTGATGTATGGCTTGGATGCAGCTGCTCGGCCATGGAAACCAATTTCATGAAGCTGGCTGAGTTGCTGTTGTTCCCAAACACTTCCATGTTCTTTTAATACAGTTGACTGTGGAATATTTAGGATCATTGAAATTTAACGACTGGTTTTGTTGCACAGGTGACACAGTTCCACACTGGAATTCACTGAGCTCCTGAGAGCGACCCATTTTTTTCACAAATAGTTGTAAAAAACAGTCTGCAGTCTAGGTGCTTGATTCTTTATACCTGTGACCATGGAAGTGACTGGAACACCTGATTCCGATTATTTGGATGGGTAAGCCAATACTTTTGGCAATGTAGTGTACGCTTTGACCTGCCGTGAAGGTCTATGTTAAGGGTGATTTAGCAGAGCGGACACACTGGCCTTACCCTGATACCATCTGCTTCCTCCTTGCTTTACAGTTCTGCAAAACAACTGGTTCTATTCAATGAGCTGCCAGGTTCTCATGTATGAACATAGTGTTTATTTTAATACAGTATGCTGTAGCAATTTTCCGTTTTGGAGTTATCAGTTTTTGCCGTGAACTCACCACGCACGTGCGTGTGCGTGTGCGTGTGCGTGTGCGTGTGTGTGTGTGTGTGTGTATATATATAAAATCAAACTAAAAGTTTATTCTTTAAAAATGACATCCAATTTTAATGTTAGGTGATCAAATGGATCACATTTTTCATTTAGTTCACAAAGCTCTCCTTGTTGCCCACTGCAGCCATGAAGCTCAGGCACAGGGATATTGTTGTAAAAAAACGCCTTTTTATTACTGCTTCAGGACAGCGCTGTTCGGTGACTCTTTAAACAGTCATACAGTATTTTGTAAAAATAAGCTGCATGTTGTAGTCATTTCAACAAGATAAGTAAGGCCAATTCAGGCCTGTCAGGTTTATGATCCTATGTGTGCATTTATGCTTCTTCATAAACATTAATCTTTCATGTTGTTTTATTTCAAACATATCTTTTATTATAGTTCTATTTGACAAAGACCATTCATTTCACCGGGACATTTCATCTTTCAAAAAGTGTCCTTTTTACCAAGGAAAAAGTTGAAGAGATTTACTGCATGAGAGGAAACTATTGTGCAATCATTGAATGAAATGAAGTTCATTTATTAGGTGTTGGCTCCAAATTGTAAAGGGAAATGAGAGTAAAGTATAAAAGCTGTTTTATTCCTTACCGAGGTCAGAGTGGTTGACATAAGGAAAACAGTTGAGTTTCAGTTTAAGTCATTTGTTGAAATATCTTAACAGCTTGTGCCTGTAGAAAAATAACATTGGCCTCAGATTTTCTTTGGTCAGTCTGAATTAACATTTTTTTTCTTCCTTTTTTTTGAAGGCTGTTCAAAGCAGTTTAAACTAAATCGTTCTGTCTCTCTTTTCTGGCTAAACATGGGCTAAGGATAGTCTGTTTATCTTACTCTCAACTTGACGTATAGTTGTTTCTAGGTGGGATCTTTTTCTGTTGATGTCACATGTGCAGCCTTGTGCTAAACCGATGAGTCTACTTCCCCTCCCTTCAGCCACTAAACTCACTAAACTCACTGCTGAAAAAAAACAAACTTACAAGATAAAGTAAGTGGTAAAGTTTTAATCTGCCTTGAACACTGTTCTTATTTACCCGTTTTTTCTTTTCTATGAAGTATGTACAACCAATTATTACAAATACCATCTTTTGTATTTTTATGGATAAAGTCTGATCTCTACTATACAAAGAAACAAAAAAGGGGCCTGATGTGGGGGCCTTGGTTTAAAACAATTACTTTCCTTGGTGAAACATACACAGCTGCACATCTATGCCAAAATTATAAAGGTGCTGAAACGCATATTTTTCAGAAGTACTGGTACTCCATGCTTATAAAGACACTCCCGTATTGCTTGAACAACGCAGCACGAAATCTTATCCTCTTGGTTTATAATACTAATTGTAGTTCTGAAGGAAAAAGGAAAAATGGAGGCTTTCATGCTCATACTTCTTTGTTCAGGGTAGTGGTTCAATGGTTCTCTTCTTTCTTTTTTGTTGTGTCATGTCGTAACTTTAAGTTTTTGGAGACCTGTTTTCTGTGGTGTTTACATGCAAACACTATTGCCGCGAAGTCCTGTTGAGTTTACGTTTTATCACCTTGACAGAAAGTGTTTTCAAAGTTCTTAGAGAATTTGAATCGACCTTTAAAAAAAAGTTGTGGATAATTAGAATTAAAATTTAAATTCAATTCAAATTCAAAAAGTCTTTTATTTTTAACATATATAAAGTAACAGACATGCTTGAACATACTTAACAAGGAATGCAAGAGACACACATTTTTGTATCAGCAGCAGTCTTGACATGTTTGAAAAGGGAGTAGGAAAAAGTAAAAAAACTTAGGAGCTCCTACCCCTTGAACTCAATACCTATACCAATAAATTTATATTGTGGTATACCTGAGTATAAATTAACAGATACTTGAGTTATTATTGCCACGTGCAGTTATTTAAGTTACTTATTTCCCCCTTAGTCCCTGTATTCATCTATACATAACATACATTAATTTAAGATGGGAATTTATATACACCATTGTGCAATCTTGCTCATAGATATTTCTATATGCATTAATGCATACATTTACAACTATACTTATTAATATCCATATAGACAATCAGTATTTCCCATCAGCCGGGCTTGCCTAGTGAGTGAAGATTGACACTATTTAAACAATTTGTACATTTACAGCACTAAGAGAAAGTTGAACGATTGCCTTAGTCCTACTGATATTGATGTGTTAAAAGCCATGTATACACCTTAGTCGGGCTGTAGTCGAACCGAACTGGAGTTCTTGAAATCAAGCTATTAGAGCCAGATAAATCGGTTCTAAATCAAGCTATTCTGGCACGTATACGTCTGCTTCAAATCTGCAGTATTTGTATTTGTATTTATTACTAATTGTTCTAACTAACAGAAGGAATGCCAATGCGAAAGGGTGTTTTAGTGCCACATAGCGATGCAGAGTCCAATGAACCTCACACAATAATTCGATTCTCTTCCAGCCCATGTATACTCTGATTTCTCAGAAACTCCAGTTAAATCCTTAGCTTGATTATTGCTAATAGCTCAATTTAGATGTGCTTGTAACCATGCTAGTAAGGCCAGGCCATGTCCAAAAGCCACGCTCAGAGCCTTATACACCTATATACACCTATGACCCACCATTCCTGCAGGGTTAAAATACATAAAAACATCTGACATCTAAAGCTGATAATGTTCAGTTAAAAAAAAACTGACCAAAGTCTATAGACAACTGAATATTTACAGCAGTGGCATGACAGATCCGAACACCTCGGGGATGAGATGTCATGGTAAATCTCTGGCTGTTAATACAGCTAACACAATCGATCTTCACGTGTGGTTGAGAGTGACCAGTAAGTAACATGATACTGTACATATTGTGCATCTGTGAAATGTGGTCTAAGGTACTATCTCAATAATTAATTTGCATGACTAAATAGACATTAAAATTAAGGAAAAACTATCAAAAGATAAGTCAAGAAATGCATCAGTTTGTCTTCTGAATGCAGTCTCCTTTATTGGTTTTAGAATTCCTTTGTTTTGCCAGACTATTCATTTGGGGCATTAGATTACTTTGGAGCAGCAAGCGTTAAGCTGATTCACTGACCAAAGGTCGTGAGCACACAGCTGACTCAGTGACAAATAATCTCTGATTTGTCTCAGTTGTGAGCTGTTAACAGCCGTCTGATGTGAGTCCTACTTGTCAGTGCATGTTTCGTTATCTCTGCCGAATACTGTTCATCTTTGCACTCACATTGTATTCAGGTACACTGCCGTTTCCGCTGATGGTGTCACATACCTGATGCAATAAGGATCTTCCTGTTTGCTGGCAAGTCCATATGCTTGTTTTTTTATACTTGTTCTACAGTGTTTGTATGTTGCATTATAATCATGGGGTTAGTACTGAAAAATACTCACTAGACCACTGCAAGAATAAATTTAATGCCGATTCAGTGTCCAGCCTGTTTATTGGATTCTATATTACGATGTGCAGTTTTTATTTTGTCCTGCCAACTTTCCAGCCTGCTAGTGTATTTTGCTGCTTTTAGCCTGAGCTGAGCTGGCTTCGTTAGGCCATCCCTGCTGGCTGACTGCCCTTTTGACAGGGGTGGGGCTGATTCAGAGCTCGGCTTTGACCTTCACTTTGATTCATGAGTTTCTCCTTGCAGTCAGTTTCCCTCCCATCCACCCGATTTCCTCTCCTCCATGTAGATCACAGCCGTGTTTGTTGCTTCACATTATTCCTTCCCCTCCACCAAAAGCACGAGCAGGGCCCCTCTTGTGTCCGCCACTGATATTACTATCTTTAAACAAACAAATGATGCGCTGCAGATGTGTGGGTTCATCTGCTTGTTTTTGGCGCTGGTCTGAAGTTTGGACAAGAGAGTGCACTCTAGAAAACTAAAGTTATTATTTGTGGAAAAATTGGTCATATTTCGTCCCCTTAGATATCCCTTTGAGAGATGAATTAATTGATTGATGGAGGAGTTACCTGGATTTCCTGTTCTGATGGCTTGAGTGCAGCAAGAAGAAAAAGCTGCTGATTTATTTAGGTCCGACACGGCTTCTGTTGTTGTGAACTCTTTATAATAAAGGGATACTTTAAAATGGCTTGATGCAGTCATTGACTATTTCATGTTTGAGAGTGTACTTAAGTGGTTCCATCACATTTTCAATTGTACGGAGTAGGTGGAGCAACGGGTCCCTTGTGTGGTTTTAATATTCAGAATATGCATTCAGACTTCCCAGGTCTGCCCGTACAGCTGATACAGAGGTATACCCAGTAAAGCAGAAAATAGCCTTGATAACATTATGAACATATTTGTCATCTACTGCATAGGAGAATTATATTTGTAAGTGAATATGACTGTTGTCACTGCATTCTAATACACAGTATTTTGTTCTCTCTTTAACAGCGGTGTTGAAAAAGCTGATGAGGTGAAGAAAACATCTGTCGTTGACCAGTCATCCATTTGCTCTGACGTTGAGGGACCCTGCTGCCTTCCTTCCTTCCCTTCTTCATATTAGGAGGAGTCTGGACTCCGTTTGGATCTTAACATGCACCATGTGCCATAACTGTAGACATCTTACTGCTGTTCCATAGACAGCCAGTCCTCTTGTGAACCTTCTAGTCTGAGGACCCTTCTAACCATCAACCTTGTCCCACTAGCCAATATGAGGAAGGTAGTGCTATGGTCTGCAGAGGATGTTTCTAATTGGCTGAGCAAAGAGGGCATGCAAGAGTACATGGATGCTCTCCGTCAGACAGACGGCCCTGCTCTGCTCAGGCTCACTGAAGAAGATTTCCAGAAGCCTCCCCTTTCACGGGTGTCGTCTGATGGTGGACAGCAGCTGTTGGAGCGATTGGAGACTCTTCGGATAGAAACCCACATTGAGGATCACAAAAATGGTCATGCAAACGGACACGTTTCTGGGGTACCCAATGGAACTAGTAAGCCTCAGAGGAATGGCATATTGGCGAGAAAGGACTTCAAGAAGGAAATGATCCAGATTCAGATGCCTATGATCGAAGCCACACGCACGTCGTTTCCTACAGAGTGGGGGAAAACAGGCATAGCATTTGTCTATGCAGTAGTTTGCTTTGTCACCACCAGTGTTGTCATATCAGTGGTCCATGAAAGAGTGCCGCCAAAGGAGCACACCCCCCCATTGCCTGATAAATTCTTCGACCTATTTGACAGGGTGGAGTGGGCCTTCTCCATCTGTGAGATTAACGGCATGTTGCTGGTGGGACTCTGGCTGATACAGTGGCTTCTCCTCAAGCACAGGTACGGTCATGTGTGTTGTTCTTAGGGGTGGCTTAAACCAAGCCAAGCTAATTTTAGGTAAAAATACATTTAATTCTTTTTTTTGCTCTTCAGGTCGATAGTAGGCAGGAGATTCTTTTTCATTGTGGGAACCCTCTATCTGTACCGGTGTATTACCATGTACATCACCACCCTGCCAGTTCCTGGGATGCACTTTCAGTGTGCTCCAAAGGTATTTTGTTTCTGTTCTTACGATGAAATGTGCTAAATGGGTATAACTGCTTATTGCTCTCTAATGACAACTGATTGTGATATATGCCCATTTGTTTACTAAAAGGAACTATAAGTGGGTGCTTCTCTTAGCTCCTTTTGTACTTCTCTGGTAGGAAAATTGTTTTGTTTTAGGAATATTATTTTACATTAGTGATAGAATATTATCCTGTAAAAATAAATAGCGTCTTTCACCATTTAACTCTTTTCATTGGGTTTGCTTGGCAGAGTTCATGGGGTTTAAGTCATTCCTTCTGAAGTGCTGTCATTTGCAACAACCTGAATAGGTTAAAAGAAAAAACAACTTGTGACTTCATCGGAAACACTAGTAGAATTATCTCATGCTGCTCAAGCTATGCATGTTGATAGGTTGGAGTGAAGAATATGATCCTTGCTTTTAAAACAAACTTTGTGTTGCTGTTCGGAGATCTGAACCACTTGTTCCATTATTCAAGTCAATAACTACAGTCATATCCCACACCCATGTTTGTTGCTGGTCTCCAAGGAATATTACACCACTTCCTTCTGTGCAACAGTAACGCATTGTTCTAAAGTCTGTAGAAAGATTTAATCCACACTAAACGTTTATAACATTGTTTCACATATACCATTTGTTTATGTATTAACTTAAATGCCCCCACAGCTTTATTGCTTGGCTACTTCATTAATTCTTAATAGAGAAAATCGACAGTTTTTTCTTCAAAACTTCACCTGCATTTTGCTGCTAACATGCTTTTTTTCTACATACTGCTTATGTAAACAAACAATTGGTTTTGAAATAGAGACGTTGTACTTTAAATCATATAACGGAAAAAGAAGTTCACTGTTCTTCACATCCGGAATTTTCTGTTTCGTTTGAGTCATATTTTGAAGTTTGAATCACACTTTAAAGGTGATGTATGACTGTCTTTCTTTCAGCTTCTCGGGAACTGGGAAGCACAGATGAGGAGAATAATGAAAATGATTGCTGGTGGGGGTCTGTCTATCACAGGATCCCACAGCATGTGTGGAGACTATCTGTATAGTGGCCACACGGTCATGTTAACGCTCACATACCTCTTCATCAAAGAATGTAAGTCCCACACTGTCTATACACTAGTCAAAGTTGGGATGAACATGCACTTTCAACTGTCAGAATCGGGCATTTTTTTTTTATTTGCTTATGGGTGCTGATAGCACCCATAAGCTGCATTTGCCATATGTGGTTATCATACTTCAATTCTGGGACATTTGACTGGCTAGTAAGATGTGGTGCGTAGATACAATAGTTCTGTTACAGCAGATACTTGTGGTTTTGGTGCCATGTGTATCTTAGCGATTCTGCTGTGGTGTGGTTTTGCATTGGGAACGAACATCTTGAAAATGTTATGAAATAACGATGCAAAAGTGTTGAGGAACTATTTTAAATAGAGGAAGTATTGCCAAAAAAACCCCAAAAAACTTTCAGTATGTGAAAGCATTACAATCAGCAAGCTGTCTTATTTTATGTGATTTACACACACATCGAGTTCACCACTAAGTCCGTTTGTGGGTGAGACACTGAAGCATATTAACCGGTTCTCATTTTTTATGGTGTTAAAAGATGTTTTAATTCTCTTGTAATGTTTTAATTACATTGTTTTCTAGTTTTTAATCTACAACGTTTGTCAAAAAACCTGATGCAGCACTGGCATCTAGTGGCGAAAGGGAGAAACGCTCTGAGTAATATTCCTGCTCAAAGACCCCATTGTGCCCACCACACAGATTTTTCCTTTGTGCAGTTAGTTGGGTCATTTAGCTATGTCAATGTGCTGACAGCAATAACTGATCAATTTCATATAAAATACATAATATATTGTATATGTTGACATTTGTTTTTAGTTGTAGCATGGCTAAAAGGGAGTTCTTCTTTTCCTTGGTGTTAATACTTCTTTTTTTGATTGTCAGATTCTCCCAAGCGCTTTTGGTGGTACCACTGGGTCTGCTGGACCTTGAGTGCCATTGGAATTTTCTGCATCCTTCTGGCCCATGACCACTATACTGTAGACGTGGTTGTGGCGTACTTTATCACTACACGTCTCTTCTGGTGGTACCACTCTATGGCCAACCAGCAGGTAAGTGTCCATGCTTCTCTTACGGATTTCTTATATTAGCAAAGTAGCACAAAAGTGTTTTCAGCACTGTAACACCTGAGTGCAGTTCAATGCCATGCATGCTATTTGTGTGCACAACTTGGAAAAAAATAAAGTTTAACTTGGACACAGTATGCTGTGGCAACAGCTCAACACATCCTATGACAGATAATCTGATGGAGCACAAAGCGGTGATGGGGAAGCTGATTTTGACTGTCACTCTTTCAAGAGCTGTACAGCGTGAGTCAAAAGACAACCGTTGTCATAAATAGGAACCATCTGCAGTGTTATTTAAAAACGCTAGAAATTTTATTTTTTTTAAAGACTTTCATAAATGGTCTTTTGACTCGATCCTACAAGCTCCAAATAGTGCAGTTTTGTGAATCTCCAGCAGGCTAACCAGTTCCTGAAGAGGTTTTTGGTCGACTAAGAACGAGTGCCCTTCATGACAGTTATTTGTGTTTGTGGGCCCTTCTCTCCTGTCCTATCTGAACGGTCTTTTAGGGCCACTACAGCGCTCCACTACCAGTCAAAATGTTCAAATACATGGGAAGGTGTGTCCAAACCTTTGAATAGAGGTGTATGTCATTACATCCTTACATTTCCTCCAACTCTGAACTCCCTTTAGTGTACTCCATGGTCCATGGGTCTCAAAAGTCACTAATTAGTGTTTTCTTTCAAAACATTGTCTCAATATCACCAGTCAGCCTTGATAAAGGTCGTTGCTGACAAATTCAACAGAATTTTTGAACCACCGCTGTTTGATGCTGATGCACATTCTTTGTTTGTCCATTTCATCAGTTTCTTCTCTACTACCTTGATACAAGTATGAGTTAAAAATGGCTGTTTTTAATGGACCAATGTGATCTAGCCCAGTAAAGTTAGGGTGGCAGAGTAGACACTAGTTAGCACAGACTCTGCTCTGCCACTGGAACAGCTTTGATGGAAACGGCCTATCAGAATTACAATCTTTTTTTTCTACAACTTTCCAAAAGAAAGCACAACTGATACAATGTGAAATGATATAAAATGTGTCAAAATAAACTCAAAATCAGCTGGTATCTTTTGCAATTGGAGACTTCACCTACATCTTCACTGTCTGTCTTTGTGTTTCAGTCGTTGAAGGAGACGTCACAGAGCAACCCGTTCTCGCGGGTGTGGTGGTATAGACTGTTCCAGTATTTTGAAGAGAATGTGAACGGCACAGTCCCTCGGAATTATCAGCTCCCGTTCTCTTGGCGAGCGTTGCAGTGGAACCCCGGTGTGAAATACACCAGACTAGACATCCAGTGACCCCCGCCGAGTTCAAGCAGGCGATGAAGGAAACTGCAAGGATTACTATTTATGCTCATGGACTGTTCAATGTAGCGCTGTCCTTTCACCTCTACTAACAGACACATCCCTGTCCAAATGGGTAGCACTGTGACCCATATCATTTTTTTTGTTGTTTTTTTTTAAAGTTTAAAGTTCTCCTCATCTGTTTATCTCTTCTGGTAGTGTTTGTGAACATGGAGCACTACTTGGTTTTCTTTCCTCCTCATAGGTCACACATTTCTCTGCTTTTTGTAGCAGTTCTATGAAGAATTTCAACAAATTCGTACATTTCATTTCAGGTTTTTGGTCAGAATACTTGCCCTCCCAGCAGAAAAGCTTCGTTCATGTTATGTTATTAGATTTCTAGTGCAGTTACATTCAGGCAGAAGCTCATTTCAGAACCAAAATGCCATAAGATTTTTTTTTTTCTCCCCCTTTTTTATATGAACTTTTTCTAAACTGTCCTTGCTAAAAATGCATCAAAGGTGCAAAAAAAAAAAAGAAGTATTTTTTCTAAATATGTCAAACTTTATTTTTCAAAACCAAATGATGTCCAACAAAATATTTTTTAGATTTTTATCATTTTCAAGATGGATAACTGAGAGTATAAGAATCTTATGTGGTATACATTAATCCAGTGCCTTTTTAGCTTGATTGTAAACCAGTTCAAGTATTACATGTTATGTGTCTCTGTGCCGCTTTATGGTCTCAGTCTCAGTCCCTTGAATGTATAAAACAACTATGCCAGCTTTACCAGAAAATTGGTCTTCCCCAAATTATGTGCAGTCAGTGAAATGTCCTGTTTGTTAATCAATACTTTTGAACAGTAATTGGACTACTCGGTTTATGCTGTTCTAAATGGGAAAAAAAGACTGTTAATTATAGCTTCTTCTTTTCTTTTTTCTTTTTTTTTTTTTAAATGTTTGCAACATTTCCTATTTACTAGTCAGTTTTTATGAAATGCCAGCCATGTTCAAAGTCAAACCACTGATACATTAGAGATTTGTTAGTTTTACTTTCCTCAAACTCGCTGCCTAATTGGGCATTTGATTAAAACACTTCCCTCAAAGTGCAGGTTTATTTTGTTTTTTAACATGTTTTGTGCATCGCCGTGGCGTCTCTGTTTCTGGAGAACTGCCCTCTTGTTCCCCTCCATGGAGTCCCGGTTTAAAATTAAACTATTCTTTTGTCTTATAGTCTTTTTGGTCACGACGTATAGAGTGAACAGTTAAATGTGACTTTTGTCAGAGGAGGGAAGACAGAAACTTCAGGCAGAGTTTCTGAACATATCTGTGGTGAATGTGGGGAACAAGCTGAATGCCAAGATTGCATGGAGCTGGTGATTTATTTGGCCATAAATGTGCAAACATTTTTTCCATGAATGTGAAAATGCATTAAAACAAATTCACCTTGTATTGTTTATTTTATGTTGTTGTTTTTTTTGGTTTTGTTTGTTTAAGCCACTGAACTGTAAAGAGCATTACATAAGTATTATAGTTTGTGTATAGGGGAAGACTTGATTTTGTAAAACCTTTAATTTCAGATGAAGTTCAGCTGCTCTGATAAAGAAGTGCTCTAATCTTTAGCTCATAAACTTCAAAGAGATCATAGGGATGATAATATGATTAACTTCTTTAAACGGTCAGAGATCATTTTAAAAATAAACTTATGAGGCCAACAGTTTCCAATGCCTCATGGGAGTTTTGATATTAGGATGATTATAGTACGGCCTCATCTTCACTCCTGTAGCATTGCCCAATCGGTTCCTTTTTACTGAGAACATTTTCTCAGCTTTTAAGAGCACAGTTGGTTCCTCACAAATGACCTCGTTTTAATTTGAGACGCTGTTTTGTCTCTGTTTTCTTTGTTTGGGAGCTGGATAATGATTATGGTTGTCTTATAGTTTGCCAATTAAGTTTCTTTTTATGTTTGTGTCTCTAAGGAATCCAAGTTGACCACCTTGTATGTCTGCGTAAACCTCTCACCCAATTTATTATTTTTTTTTTTCTGTTTTTTTTTTTTTTTGTGCAAATCAGAAATTTGTAATATACGCTAAATCATTCTACATGTGATGTTTTTGAATAAAACATTTGACTATGATTTATTTGATTTACCATTTGTTGCTTTCTTTGTGTTAAACAAACTGCGTTTTTCTTGCCGCACATTAGATTCACGTGTCAAGTCATTGTGTTTAAAAGATGACGTCGTTGCAGATGCACAAGCGGCCAGCAGAGGGGGACATTGACTATAGTGACGGCGGCGCCTCTATAAACATAATAAATATAAATATATGTCGAAGTTTTTACATACTGTTGTAGCCAATGTTAGGAGATCCATTAGCTTTCTTAATATTGGCTATTGCATCCAAATACAGCAGTGACAGTTATTGATTACCTGTTGAGATTTAAAAATGCAAATTGTGACTAAGTGATCTCAACACTTCTGCAATTCACTAGTCAGCTACTCCTAGTATAGTGCACAGAGCGCCATCTTCTGGTATTCTTGTCAGCAAGTATAAAATTATCACAGCCCCAAATTTAATCGGGAGTTTAGTATTTTTAGAGTCTCAGTGTTATCTGTATTAGACAGTGCTGTAATCATAGTCTGTAATCAACAGCCAGAGTCAGCAGGCAGGGACAGTCTAGAGAGCTGAAGCTGAGCAGTTATGAATGAAAGATGATGCTGGCATAATCTAGAGGATGTTTGAGTCTTATTCTATTTTAAATAAATTGTGTCAAATTTATTTCAGTATCTCTGTAATAGCAGTTGGTTTAAAACAGGGTGGATGTATTTATTGACTAGTTGAATGAGGCATTATTGTTGAATCTGTCTCTGAAATAGGTCTTTCAATCAAATGTTTACTTACAGGGAAAGCAGGTGTCTAACAACCTGTCAAAATGCACCCAAGTCCAGGAAATGACATCTACTTATTTAAAAGTTTTCTGAGAAAAGACCCCCCCAAACCTCCCACCAGTGTGCCCCCACACACATTACAAATGCTTCAGACACCCCAAGTGTTGGGATAAACACAAACATAGAAATACATAGAAATATTATCCTTCCGGATTATGACAAAAGTAAAGAACAATGACAAAATTCTCCAGAAGAAAGACCAAAGCAGCAAGCAGCAAGGATTGATTTGGAAGAGAAAAGAAAAGATCTGGAATTGTTGTGGCACAATCTGGATGTGGAGAAAGCCGTGATGGGGCAAATTAAGTTGCAACAGCAGGAACAACTGTGGACAGAGGAGAAGAAGCTGCAGCAGGAGATGAATGTTTTCACAGAGAAGAGAAGAAAGAACTGGAAGTGGGTTGAAAGAAACTAGAGCTGGAAAAGGCACATATCTGTGATATGAAATTGAAAATGGAAGAAGAGTGTAAAGAGCTTCAGACAGAGAAGGAAACCCTGCTGCAGCAGTTCCTTATCTTAGATGAGGAAAAGAAACAAGCAGGAGGAGTGAAAAAAAAACCTTGCAAATGTAGAAATTTCAAATGACGCAATCCAAGATAGAAAGAGGTGAAACCTGGAAAAAAACTGCAGTTGAAGAAGACTGATCTACAGAAGGAGTTCTTAGACTTAGATGATAAAAAGCAAGTTGAAGAGATAAGAAAAAGCTTGGAAAAAAGAAAAAAAAGTCCAATTGGAAAATATGACTCTGCAGCTGAAAGTGAATAATACAACCGCAGCAGAAGAAAGAAATGGAAGACAAGAAGGAAAAGCTACAGCTGGAGAAAACTGAAATCAGTGATAGAGATAAAAATGATGGAAAACTTTCAAGATCTCCAGACAGAGAAAAAAAGAGGGTGTTGGAAGAATGCACCAATTTGGAGGAAGAAAAGATAAAAATGAAGGAAGGAGAAACAAATGAATGAATTCTGAAATGAAGAAGAACCATATTATGAGTGACAAAAAGACATGAACAGCAAACTGCAGAATGATAAAAGAGAATTGGACAAAGACAGAGACAAACTGGTAAAGGAACAAAACGAATTGGACAAAGAGAAAAGAGAAATCAAGGAAGAATGGAAAATATTGGAGGGGGTTAAACAAATTTTGCAAGGAACAGAAAATCCTGGAGGAAAAGAGTGGAGAGATCCAAGAGAGAAGAGAAAGCGACTCTTCATTTCAAAGGAGAGGTCACAAAAAAGTATCTTTCTGAGCTGGCCCAAGTCCGGCTAAATGCAGAGGGGATGAGAGGGCATCCGATGTCAATCCAATGCCCAACTGAATGTGTGAATCACGTGTGAAGGCCCATAAACCCCATTCCGGATTGGTCGAGGTCCTACCAATGTAATGAACGGGGACATGTGAAGTTAGCTGGTGGGAGAGAATAGGATGCAGAAGACAGGGATGGAGACTAATGATCTGCTGTGGTGTCCCCTGATGGACACAGCCCACAGGAAACGAAGGAGCAGTAAAAATCCTTCCCTGGTATTTCCGTTTTAGAACGAGCTAGATCCCATCGTGTCTAATGGTTGTTTCTTTAAATGCTGCCGATGTAATTGTAGTTTTAAAAACTCCATCGGACATTGTAATCATATCAAAGAGACACAGTGTATTAAAAACTTCTTGCATGCGTCTCACAAGCATGCAGCCCAGGTTAATCAAATATTTGTAACCATTTGTTCCTTCTGTAGGGGTCGACACAGCAAGTCATCCGCCTCCATCTAACCCCATCCTCTGCGTCCTTTTCTGTCACACCAACCAACCTCAAAATATAATTCAAATACAAATACATACAATTTAATCCAGAGGTGTGTTGTTTATAAACGCGATTGGACGACAGACCACCACTAGGCGAAGCATTCATGACGCTTCTATGGTCATCGTGACTGATTTGACAGTTTGAGCTACCTGTGTGTTATTATCCAATCAGTACAGAGCCACCAGTCGTCGTTTTTTCTCTTCCCATTTGATAAACTAAGTCCAAAATTCCTCCTATTTTTACTCTTAGGTTTTCGTTTCTACCCCCTCCTGAGGGAAACGGCCGTCTCGTTTGGTGCTTGATGCGTCTCTGAGTATAGAAGCGTGCCGTCATCGCTGCCTGTCTGCTTTGTGGTATTGACTCAGAAGCGTATAGCTTGTTTCTGGAATGTCTTGACTTCAAATGACTGCAGCTGAAAGTGATTTTTATGAGAGAAAATCAGCAGTGAAGTTGTAGCGGAACAGTGAGCTCAGAGTGACTTTAACAAAAAAATACAACAACAAGGCAGAGTTCTGAGCTGCAGTTGTCTAACGGATTTTTTAGGTGGACCTGTGAAGATGCTGCTACAATAATCAAGCCTACTGAAGATGGATGGACTAGTTTTTCCAGGTCCTGCTGAGACATCAGATCTTTTAACTTTGATATATTCTTGAGGTGATAGTAAGCTAACTTTGTCATTGCCTTTATGTGTTTTTTTAAATTTAAGGTCTGAGTCCATTACTACACCCGGATGTAGTGATGGACTGCAGGGTGTACCCCTCCCTTTTTCCTGTACGATGGGCTCCAGCAGACCCCTGTGGCACGGTGTAGGATTAAGTGGGTATAGAAAATGCTAAAATCTTGACAATATTTATTATTCATCATTCATACACTTCAAAAAAGTGTTTTTTTAACTGTTCCCCCACCTGTCTCACATCTTTAAATGGTCCTAATGCAAATATGTCATTGAGAACACAAATAAAGTCACTCAGATAAAACATCTAAAAAAAAAAACAAAAAAACATTTGCATGAAACATCAAAACCTGTCCTGATTTTATTGGAAAAGCAGTACTTCTGTTCTCTTTGAGCTCTAAATAAGCAAAACCTGAATTTTGTTTTGGAGATTATCAACTGAACTGACCCAGTGCTGATTGATCGTTGTGAATTTTAGCCATAAATGTCTCTAGGGTAGCGAGAGACCCAAATAAAATTAATTAGATCGTGACCCGAGTCAGTGATAAACTTTTGCTAGAGGGTTTATATGGAGAGTTCTGCAAATGCCTGCCGGGAGAGTAAGAGTTCCTCGTAATTCCTTGGTTAAAGAGGGGCACATGTTTATTTTAAGCTGACTCCTCATCCCACAGGAGACTATACTGGCACCCCACAGAGACTGGGCTGGCCAGCCAAGCCCGACTCCCACTCATTACTACTGTACACGGTGAAGAGAGGAAAAGAGACGAGACTCTGAACATCTTTTAGTTTCAGCTGACTTCATTAAATAGGCCAGAGTGATGCTCTCGAGACAGTTAGGCGCTTAATGTGTATGAGAGTATAATGTAATTATGCAGGTGCGCAGGACGAAAACACGGTGATTTTAATTACTGTCGCCTTGCGTTTGCCTTGCAGTTTTTGAGAGTGAGAACGATTTGTGTGTGGGGTGACTTTTTGACTCCGGTAGTTTGATTCATTCCAACTCATGTTCTGTAAAAGGGTTTTTTAGAAAATAGATGCATGTGGAAAAAAAAAAAAAAGAAAAAAAGATGCTCTGGCATTCATACCGATAGCAGCCTGTCTGCCAATCTGGCCACTCTACGCTCCAATCACTCCACCGAAGAAACATTTCAACTGACTGTCTTTCAATATGTGAACATTTCTTGTACATTTGCATAACTGCATCCTAAAATTCATTGTGTTCTGCTTTAGCATAACCTGCACAACCCCGTCTCCAAGGTTATGCTGCCAAAAGCAACAGCTGTCTGATTCATGTGTTCACATGAATTCTGTTCTATTCTGAGCAGAACTGCAATCATTAACCATTAATACCATACTTAGTCTGTGAAGATAATGTTTCTGGAGCACAAATGGAGTTTTGTCTATTAATGGATGGTTGAGAAAGTGGGTGGTATGAGAAAGAATGATTTGGGTAATAAAACTGCCACTAGGTGTACAATAATATTTTGCACTTTAGTCCTCATGCTTTTAGCAATAGTAAAGCTGCACCTGTGAATAACGTTACATGAAAAAAAAAAAAAAACTCTCTGACAAATTGATAATGAAGTCAGTTTTCATCTCTACTAGTATGTGATGTATATGAATATTAGTGATCCTGCAATGCTTGACTTGGAGGCTCTCACTCCAAGCTTCGTCCCAAGAGATAAGATGTAATCAAAGTACTCAAAGTTCGATTTGAATGTGACTGCTTCAGCTGAATGCAATCACACTTGTAATGATGGCAGTTATTTTCATCACACAAAATCATTATCTGTGCTGGTGAGATGCTATGCCCTTCCCTCCATCATCAGGCTTTCACAGCATCTCCAGTGTTCATGTAGCGATGAGGGCTTAAAGAGGCAGCCGCTTCACCCCTGCCCTCCCGCCGCACAATAAGAGTTTATCTTTAGAGCTTGATCATTTTGCAACTGCTGTCAGCTGTGCCAACTCTCCCCAAATACCTCATCTGACTGCTCGGACTTGCATTGCAATTTCAGTCCATCCTACCACTGGGAGGTGACTCGGTTACTGGACGTTATTATAGCCAGTATGACAGGATGGAGGTCCCACTGCAGGCTCAGTCACATAGATATCAGAGTCTGAGGGTTGGTCCAGACAGTTCAACTGCTTTTTTGCTCTTAAATAGGACACATTATGTCCCGATTCCTCATATCACATCAGTAATCCTGGGTTGCTCGCTGGCCAAGCTGGAAATGCTTTAGAGAATGGCATACTGTGTGATGTAACATGTCAAAAGTCAGCTCACGCCAGATGATGGTACTCTCTCACGACTGATGGAAACAGTTTCTGTGCCATCTGCTGACAGTCCTGTACACCAGTGCTACAGGGGAAGATATATATATATATATATATATATATATATATATATATATATATATATATATATATATATATATATATATATATATCATGCAGATTTAATTAGTTCTTCTTCAAATATGATATAATTGGGCATTATTTCAATCTGCCACTGAATGATTTTGCAATTACTACAGTAGACTATGACCATTTCACGTAATTACTAGAAATATTTCTAGTCATCAAGAGAAAAATAAATTGTTATAAGACTGAACATATAGTATTTCAATGTTTTCCATCTTTTACACCTCTAATTCTTTAAACTACTGAAGATGATGATGTCAATTTGGAAAAAAAATGACACCCATCCACCCATCCATCCATCCATCCATCCATCCATCCATCCATCCATCCATCCATCCATCCATCCATCCATCCATCCATCCATCCATCCATCCACCCCTATCATATAGCTTCTTAGGGCATCGTGGGAAACTGCTGTGTCTTCCTCAAGGAGCGACCTGCTTTCTGTCTATTAGGCAAATGCACAACTTCATGTACAGGCACACTATAAATAGTCAATGTATTCACATTGAGAATAAACATTTGTTTCCCGCTGGAACCTTTGGAATCAGAACATGTTCTCTGAAAAGAAGATGAATAAGGAATTAGTCAGTACTGGATGTTTTTGAAATGTAGCAGACAACTGCATTGCCAATCGAAGGCAGGTTTTTTCGCTCTACCTATTTTTCCATTCCAGTGATGAGTCTCAGTGGGTTGGTGCGAAGCGTTCGTGATGATTCTTTGCAACTGCTGTGCGTTGATGCCCCCCCATCAAGCCCAGCTGTCATCCTAGCAGCTACATGTGGATCATTTCAAAAACCAAAAGCCTCAAAAGCCAAGAACCTCCTTTGAACATATATGGCTTTGTGACTTTTCAGCTTTGGGGTGACATTTGAACAAAATACGGGTGAAGGCAGAAATGTTGGCCATGACCATAGTCTGCAAAGTCTTGTGGAATACTATATGTGACCGTCATGTTTTTTGTTTTTTTTTCAGCGGGTTTCAGAATTCCTAGAGAGAAAATAATGACCAAATATAGAGAGTACAGCTGAGGCCGTTAAAGCAAGGAAGCATCCACCCTGCAAGCTGGGTCCTTGAACAAGTTACATGCTTATATCCAGCCTCACAGGATATGCATCTGGGGTTCAGTGGAACAGGAACACACTTGGCTGAAGGTACCATAACCCATCTTCAGGGTGCCCGAACTGACCTTATATTTAAACTACAAAATCTGTTGCTTTTTTATGCATTTTCCTTTGCAAGAAGAATTTTATTTGTGACTTTTCACATTTATAGTAGAACTCACACAGATCTCGCAGCCATGGCTGGTAAGTAGTGTTGTTTCTCCTGATGATCATATACAGAGTCAGAGGTTTGCACTACTGGAGAACTGCCTGACTGATTTACTGCAGCACATGCAAACGAAGACTGATCCCACCTGGAAGATGAAGAAGAAGACTTTCCCAGCAGTCATGCCTGACTTTCAACCAGACATCTCCCAACACTCTTTCACACCGAGTCATCGTACAGCGCCCCCCCCCCTCCCTGCTCCACTTGTGAATGGCGATATGCTCTCATCCAGAAAACATGGTCAGATTTTTACTGCACTTGCACGGGGTCTATCTTGACTAAATGCGAGCTGAAGTCGCTGTGCCCTGTTATGTAATTAATATTTGGCACAGATGCATCCAAGCAGCTATAATGAAAAGAAAGCCTCTCTGTCTCAGTTAATGTATCTCACACTAACACACACATCTAAGATAAAGAGGGGTCAGCCTGCGCTTATTATTTTAGTGAGGAGTTTGCAGTACAGGCCTGTCCTGTTATTCTTGGTGAGCTCCTCTGGTGCCACGTGATGTCGATTAAATATGATTCTCGAAGAGGCGTCGTCAGGTACTAGGCAACTGAAACACAGCGTAAATTAGCAACAAATCCAAGAGGAGCATCGGATAAGATCTAGTAGTGCTGCCTTTGAAATGCAAATGTACACATTTCATTTGCAAGTAATCAGCAGTCAGACAGCTGCTTCTTGCTGAAGGATGGTTTCTTAAATCAGACATCAAAGCAGATCCGTTCCAAAGTAAATCAATGATGCATTTAAAAAAAAAAAAGTCTTTTAATCTTTTCATCAAGAGAACTTAGAAAAGCACTTAGGCTCTCAATGCCCACCACGCACTGACTTTCTCCAATCTGAGCAAGACAAAAAAATGAACGAGGCAAAGCGCTGAAGGAAAACAAAAGATGATCCTGTGGTTTTATAAAGATATTGGATGTGAGTGAGAGGCAGAGTGTGGGCACGTTTCCCACACACGCTCAGAAGTGACAGATGTGAACGAGGCACTGGGCCGCTTCTTCCTCACTGTTAGTAGCACTCAGAGCCATAGGCAAAAGTCGCTCGAACACATCTGTCTCTCGTTTAACTGATCTTCGCTGTCCTCATCATCGCTGCGTATCATTTATTTAACGTAACTAGCTCTGTGTCATCTGCTGGTGTTAAAACGATTTTTGAAAAATCAGTTTTAGTATTTATGTTTAAAGAACTTTTCTTTTTGCCTCTACTGTTAGATATATGCATATATATGTTTTGCTTTGTTTTTTTTTTTGTTTTTTTTTTCGGTTTCAGACTTGACAGCAATTGCTAACAGGCCCCAAAAGTGCTTTCGAGAACTGTTTTTACAGCACCTTCCAGTTCAGGGTGACAGGAACTGGTTTCACACGGAGGAGGGTGGGGTTGTCAGACTGGCGTAGTGTGTTGACGTGCTGCAGGTGGTGGCCTGGTGAATGTCCAGCTGAGCCAGGAATGTTGAGGCCCTTTGGGTACAAAGCAGCCCAGAGCTCCCGTGCAGACAGGAGGGGGCTTTCTTACAGTTGTACCGTTAGCTGGTCATGCTTCAAACCATGAAAAAATAAACTCCAGATTTTTCCAAGTGTGAAGCAAAACACTGTAGAGACGGGTCTACGGCTCACAGCAACGAGAAAGGGGTTAAAATTAGTGACAGGCTAAGGGGCAACAAAATGGAAAGATACTAAGCTGCACCACTTCAGGAGCCTTTTCTTGTCAGGTCCATGGGGTCTCCTCCTGATTTACTGGTGTCCATACCACTGGCCGGCCTATCTTTAGATGCTTTTATGAGTGTGTTGAAGTGCGGAGGCACTGTTGTCAGAGCTGGCTCCAGACACTTTTACGGGCCTCCATCATGCTTTTATATTATCTCCCTCCTTATGTTGTGAGATTGCTTGTAGCTTGCAGAGAACCCTGCAGAGACAGGCATGCACAAGAGGAAATTCGAGGGCCTCTGGATGTGTCTATATTTCTACAGGTCACAACTGCTACTCTGCTATCCAGTGATGGTCGCTAAGTAGAGTAGAATTACATTGACTCAACAAAAGCAATACAAGTTAAAATGCAAACATGTTCTTCTACAGTTGTCAAGAGGGAAATATTGGATATTTGTATTTCTTTTTGACAGCTCTAAAACATACGTTCATACTTTTGGAAAGCTCTCAAAATGAGGTAAAATACAGCCTCAGTTGAAACAGTTTATTACGTTCACAAAGGGATATTAGGGGTGATTAACTTACCTTTAACAGCAAAAACATATGGTAATTAACATTGCTATGATGTTGATTGATGTTGAATTTTGTCCCAATCTTCTTCACAATATTGCTTCAGTTCACTTTCTAAGCATTCGTTCATGCACAGTTCCACATGAGCATCTCACTCCGGCTGAGGCTTAATCGTTGATTTCACCCACTTTCTTTTCAACCACTTTGTTGTATGTTTGTTGATGCAATTGAGAATATTATCCTGTTGCGCGGGACAATCTCAGCCATTTCAGGATGTCAAGATTTCCCTAAACATGGTGCTCTGCATTAACGCCTAACATCTCCACTTTTGTTTTGTTTCTGCAATTAACATTGTTCCTGAAGTCTTGTGGTTTGTTCAGATGCAAATTTACAAAACGTGTTATATCTAGTCAAAGAGCCCAGATAGTTTTCAGAGGTTAGGTAAAAAAAAAAAAAAATGGTTTAATCATACAAGCTTGAGGCCACTTGACAAGCCAGGAAAAAAAAATATTTAAAAAGAAACGTAGTCCAATAAGGGCTCCACGGGAAGAATAAAACATAAGGCGAGTTGAGGCAAGGAAGGGAGGGAGGAACAGGATGGCGCAACCGTAGAGGAAACACAGCCAAACTGGCAAGGGCTGGGTGACCAGCTGTTGATTATAGCTGATGATGCAGCTCAGGTCTGTCAGCTGCTGGATCGGCACCACACCTACTAGATACGAACATGAAAACACACGGCAGACAGGGGGAGACAGAAACATGAGGATGGGAACATGCAAGAAACCGCAGGGAGAGGAGGGGGACAATGTTGCCTCATGACATGCATGTTCGCTTAAGAGTGAAGGAGCTTTTTCAAACAAGTCATACTTTTGCTTTCTAATTATGTTCATGGTTTTTTTTTTGCAGGCCATGTGAAAACTTGCGCAGTCTGACTTTGGAAGTAACCTCCTACTGCTGAAAGGATTGGCACCAGTCTTAAGCATTTTTTGACTTTTCCCTGCAGAACAATAGACTGTAAATTGTTTGGAAATGGCTTTTCAACCCTTCTCAGATTGATAGGCAGCACAAGTCGCTTAGATTATTGCTAATATCCCTCCTCTTTGGCACTGTGTTAAAAAACAGCTGAAAGCTCCAGACTATCAACCCCTTGAAATATGTTAAATATGTGTTACAAAACTTTCAACAACAATGTTGCATAATACTGAACATGAATGGAGAGATGGGGATCCCTTCCCACCCGCACTCCAATTCACCAACTAAACAACTAGAGATGGACCACATAATCTATAAAATAGTTAGCCTAAATAAAATATTGTTTAGAAAAAAAATGAAGAGATTGTTTTAAGATGTGAAAATAAAGTTGTAGGGATATACAGATTTGGTAGTTTTTGCAAAATGTGGTGCTGTGTGTTATGCCCAAACATCTCTATTTTGGTTTTGCCGAGATACTAAACAAGTGCAATATTTTCCTAGTTGTCCTGTCATGAACTTTAACATTTAACACTAACTATCTGAGGCCCACAGAGTCTCAAATATTGCCTTTTCTTAATTTATCGGACCAGTGTAACTCTGATCTTGGAGTTAACTTAGTGAGATGTCCAGTCCTGGGAAGACGGACGACTGTCTTGAATATTTTTCTCTTGTGGAAAATAGTTCTTGTTGCAGAATGCCAACTGCTTTTAAAGAGGTGGTTACATTTGTTAGTAATAATTTATTGAAGTGCATCCCATAAACAACATCTGTTTTCTTTAATTGTATGTAGATACATGAAACCTTAGAACTGATTTATCTTTTATTATCACAAAAATAATAATTTGATGATCTCCATTTGTAGTTGGAGAAGACACTTTGTTGCTTACACTTGAAATATTCACTGAACAAAGACTGAATTATCATGTTAATTAAAAATGAAGATACATAATTAACATAAATTATTCTTTAACCATTCCACATTTCCTGCACAAGATAAAAACGATTCAGAAGAATTTCGCTCTTAACTGCAAATGTTGACTTTGCTTACATATGAATAAACCAGCAACAAAAATTATAGTGATATGACACACTCAAGGGTCCAGTTAAAGTATTTATATATCTTTTATTTGCTTTGGTTTACTCCCTGACTGCAGCTCTGTAACTGTGCCTCCTCCAAATGCAAATTTCTAAGCAGCAGGAGTTAGGAGCATGATGATGCAATGCTCCTGTAATCAGAGGAAGTGTCTGCTTTTAGGATCAGTCAGGTTTGGATTACTGAATGTTACGAGAATGGAACCTGTCTTCTTGGAGAGCTTTGAAGAAACACAGGAACAACAGATGGGAGCAGCCAAATCCTTTTATCTCACTGCAGATGTGCGATCTTCTCTTTCTGATGTCGCCATTAGCAACACTCCCCCTGTTCATTCATAATGCACATTGTTGAAGGACAATACAACCTGGGTGCATCCAAGTCTGCTTTTAAAGTAAAAATCCATCTTTCAGAGCTGTTGGGGAATCTTTGCTTTTTAATAATACTGCACATTGCTGCTTTCTTTGTCTACGTGGATACAGGAACATGTTATCACCTGGCAATCTGTCAGTTACTCCAAATGTCTGTAGCTAGTCTATACATTTAAAATTGTTCATAGACCTTTATTGCTTATGGAGTTTTTAGCATTCACTTCTGTACTGATGTAGTTTTGTATACGTTTTCCTCTTTGAAGCCTCAATAGTAGGAACAAGTGTTTGAAACACAACAAAAAGATGCTCTTTACACTGTCTTAACCTGAAAATTGGTTGACCTTTACAAATTTGTCATTTGTAAGAGGAACATCAAACCATTATTTTTGTAGTCCTCAGAATCCCAGATTAGTTTATTTTACACAGAACCATACAGCTTTGTAAATTTGTTTAAAGGCTAACTGCCAATATTAGTTTACTTCCAACAAAGTGAAAAAAGCAAATAAGTGAAATAAGAAATTTCAAATCTCTTTGTCCCAAAAGCCCATTTTGATGACCAAGGGTCAGAATGCTGAGGTATGGGGCCAAAGGTATGGGCTGGGGCCCACACCTTTGGCCACTAGCTGTCCTCAACAGTACCCAACTCACATGGCTCCCTCTGCAGGTGGTGGGCCCACAGGAGGACGGACCCATGTCATCTATTTAGGCCACGAGTCCCTCGCCCAAGCTTGGATCCAGGGTGGGCTCATCATGGTGACAGACACTGTGCTCCTTGTTGTACCTTCTTCATACAAAATTGATTGAATCGCTCTTGCTCTGGCCTGTCCCCCAGGACCAATTTGTCCTGGCAGAACCTACCAATTAACGTTCCAACTGTCACCTATGATCATGAGCAAGAGACTGAGAGAATGAGTTTAAGGATACAAGCGGCTGAAATGAGTTTCCATAAAGTGACTGGGCTGTTCCTTGGAAATGGTGAGAAGTCCCACCGTTCAACATCGAGAGGAGTCAGCTGAGATTGTTGATTCCTGGATGCTTCCCTAGTGAGGTGTTTCAGGCATGTCCTCCAGGACATGCTAGAGGGATTGTATCGCTCAGCTGGCTTGGGAGCGCCTTGGTATTTCTCCCCGGGGAGCTAGAGGAGGTGGCTGGGGAGAGGGAGGTATGGCCCTCTTTGCTTAGGCGGCTGCCCCCGCAACCCGGACAAGGATAAGCAAAGCTTAATGGATGGATGAGCATCTCTTTGCTAGAGCCATTAATACATGTTAAGCCATCCATTATCTATACCTGCATATTCCTATTCAGGGTCGTAAGGGTCTGCTGGAGCCTATCCCAGTGCTCTAAGTGGGAAAGCCAGCTTGCCACTCCATTACAGGGTCACATATACTCAAACAACCACATATACACTCACTCCTATGGCCAATTTAGAATCACCAGTTAACCAGACATACATGATTTTGGACTGTGGGTGGAAGCCAGAGTAGGCCGAAACAGCTCCTCACATTTAAACCAGGGACCTTCTTGTTGTGAAGCAGCAGTGCTAATGTTACGTTAAAAAGGAAGCTCATATATACTGAGTATATGGCTAACCAATACTAATAGCTGATCTGACAAAACGTTTTTTATTGTATTTCCTAAAGACCTCATTATGTGCTCCAGAGCAGAGGCCAGTTTGTCAGTGTCAGCAGTTATTTTGTTTACAAGTGGCTTTGTTTTAGGTCAAACAACAACTTACAATCACAAAACTACGATAAGGTTTACTGTTACATGGACAATGACAGAGTGTTTGTTAGTTTCCTCCCTGGAGATGCTTTGTCACCTTCACTGCAGCCACATTCAGTTGCTGCTTGTTTGTGGGTCTTTCACCCTTCGGTTTTTTTCTCCAGGAACTGAAAAGCATGCTCTATTAGGCTGACATGAGGTGACTGACTTGGCCGTTGACGAATATTCAATATCTCTGCCTTCAAAAAGTCTAGCTTTTGCGATATGTTTAGGGTCATTATTGATCTTCACTGTGATATCCCGTCCTATGTGTTTTGTGGCTGAATGTGAGCATCAATGAGCATCTCCATTATTCTCAGAATTGATCTTGCGGACACCATTAATAAACACCAGTGATCCTGCTCCATTGGGAGCAACATATGCCCATACTATAACACTGCTTCTACCGTGTTTCACATATGATGCAGTATGCTTTGTATCATGAGCTTTTCCTTTCCTTCTCCATACTTTTCTCTTCCCATTATCCTGATACAAGCTTGTCTAAAAAAATCAGATTCCAGATGATCGAAGTATTATATTCTGATGTTTTCTGGGTAAGTCTAATCTGGGTTCCCTGCTCTTGAGTGTTACCAGTGATTTGCACCTTGTTGTAAACTCTCTTTGTTCATCTTGAGCCCAAGAGATTGGAGGTATATTACAGCCCCGCTAGATCAGGGAAAAAGGGAAGCAACATCATTAAACCAGATGGAACTGGTTAAAAGTAAAAGCTGTCTATTTTCTGGGGTTAACAAGTGAGAACAGTTAGGAAATAGGGTCAGTAGCTGTTAACATTACAGGCTACAGGTTACGGAGACGAGACAAATGAAAGAAATTGAGGCAGAGTAAACAAAAGGGTAGGCCAGCGGCTGTAACAAGGTTGTTTGCTTAAAATGGCTGTAATTCCTAAATAGTAATTACCATATTTCAGTGAAACCTCTTAAATTAGGGCTGAAAGTCTCCACTTTCATTGTATCGCAATTGCTTTATTTGAAATCCATTGTGGTAGTTTATAAAGCTGAAATATAACATTGTCCAAATTCCTTTGGACCTAACTGCATTTGCTCCATATCATTTTTCAGTTAAAGCTCAAGAAAATAAAACTTTCATAAAGGCGAATGACATTTAAAGGATTTATTTTTCAAGAAGAACACATGAACTCGTGCAACTTTGAGAGGTAATGAAATTACACAGCTCTTTCAGTCTAGTTCAATTTCACACTAAACTGAATGACAATATGTTTGAACTTCAACACAATAAAGTGTACTGTGACCTCGCTGGAATAAAGCTGAACAAAAGGAAATTATGAATTTATATTGCTGCTTGTCAATTAACTTTCTTCATCTCTTCCACCCTGCAGACGTGTTGTCTTGTACAATCAATGAAACCAGTTTATTTTAGTCAATATACTGACAAGACCATTTCGAAGCAGTAAGAGAGAAAGTGTGTCGCATTTATTTATTTCAGATGCAGAAAACGTAATTGTGAGTTTGTAGACCAAGTTCAGTGACAGGAATGAGGTTGTGATACTGTATTTCAGAGCTATCTTACATTTTCTGTGTGGTTTTACAATTGCGGAGCTGTTTCTGACTAATTTTGAAGATGCTTAACATATTTGGGGCTTAAATGGCTATACTGAATTAGGGTTAGGGTGTGTTAAGTGTTGGTACATATTTTAGCAAGTTATCTACTTATCTACTAAAATATTGCTCTGCCAAATGTCTGAGAAGTCCAATATGTGGATAAGACATGGTCCTAAATTACTGTACACAACAGACTCAGCTCACTGCGTATTAAAGCGTTGCGTTCAGCCCTCAGGACCTCTGCAGACCAGCTGAAGTGGGCAGAGACTCTTAGGCCTAAAGCCTGACATACTGTATAGCCTCCATATGGTTCACACATGGTAAAGAATGTCTTCTCTCTCTTTGTCTCTCAAACCAGTTTTCATTAAACACATTCCTTACAAAATACCCTGATAATGGCATGTTAGTAGGTTACCAGCTGTCCAGTACCATGACTCATCTCTCAGTGTGTTAACAGCCTTTCACATATAAAAAAGAGACTTTTATGGACTCAAACTATCGCTGTTCGCAACGATATTTTCAGCAGCAATAAAAAAACTTGTAGCAGCTGAGGCTCTGGGGCAGTTGTTCACCTACATGGGGCACAGGTGACTGCCTTGTCAATCATGATCTGAGTGGAGGACTGTTCTTGTCTAAACAAGACATGTCAGTCATGTTAGATGGTTTCTTTAGTGTAGCTTTAGTGTGTGTGGGTGTGTGTGTGTGTGTGTGTGTGTGTGTGTGTGTGTGTGTGTGTGTGTGTGTGTGTGTGTGTGTGTTTGGGGGAGGGGACATGAAAGCAGGATTCTCCATAACTTATGTAACATTTCTTTGAATGTGCTACAGGCAAGACTTTATTTATTACTCTATCCACATGAATGTCAGCAGTTCAGTCATTTTTTAAGCAAATTAGGTACCAGATTTGACGCAAAATAAGAGCGAGACTGGGAGTTATATTTACACTATAAATTACATACATGAACACAGCCTGTGTGCCAGCTCTCCAAACCACCACATGCTCCAGTTTGGTTAAAAGAAACCCATGCAGGGACCTCATAAGCAAACATTTAATTTATGTATGTAGTGACAACATCACAAGGTCAGTTTGCTCGGGACGCCTCTTACACCTGAGAATCTTGCAAGAGCAAAAAAAAAAAAAAGAGACAAAAACAAAGTCCTGCTCCACATGAGTGAACATGGCAGGGTTGACAGTCTTGGGAGTTGTCTCAGCTGGATGCAGTTGAATGACAGGTTGAGGCATAAAGACTCATGACAATTGCTGTCTGTTTGGTTTTATGTCTTCTTCTGTTTCCATGTCATCCATCGAATATTCAGGCATGCCCATTCAGAGCAGTTTTATTGACTGAGGAACATTAACGATTCACTTAATTTCTATTTTTACGAAGAAAAAGTAAATGACATGCAGTAATGGCATAAATATATTGAGGGAGGAGATGAGATCTCCTTAGTGCATTATATAATGATCTCCAGCAGCCAGAGGGATGGGTCAAGGTTCCTGAGCCAGCATCAACATACAACACATCAACACATTTAAATAATAATGTAGCTTTTTGTGCGAGTAAACGTGTAGAGTTATGAAGTCTACACTTGAGGATTGTGGGTGGTTGAATAGAAGGTAAGTAGACTGATTTCTTTGGTTCTTGAAGATGTTTCACCTCTCGTCAAAAAGGCCTGCTGCGTTCTAACAGACTGGTGAGGAGTTTCAGCTTTTATAAGATGTTGTTCACACTACGTGAGTAATTGCAGTCATGGATGTCACTGACCCACTCCTTCCCTCTCCTCCCCAGGCGCTCTCACAACAATCAATAGACATCAATAGGAAACATCCATTATGTGCATGAAATTGATATTTAATTTCTCCAGTGTCATTTATAACAGACATTTCCTCGATAAAAGATGCTGCTTGAAGATAAAGCTCCATTGTCGTGAGGTCAAGAACTTCCCCAGATAGCCTTGGCAGTGAGCCTCAACACTTTAAAGAAAGCAAAAAAACAGATTTGGAGTGTGTTATCTCACAGATAACCTCATGTGCCCATGACCTCCTGAACGTCACATTGAAGTGTTTCATGATTTGGCGCCTCCATCAGCAGGACAACAAATCTGTAGCAGACCACTATGAAACACTTCACACTGCATGACAGTTAATATTTTGTTTTCTGTACCGTTTTGAATATTTCTTTTTTCAAGTAATACAAATGCTCCACTTGTATTTAATTATCTGCAGCGCTTTTTTTTTTTTTTTGCCACTGAAATGCTACTTATTACATTTTCAAACTTGAGCTGCTGTATCTTTATTTCCTTGCTTTAGCCAGTGCTATGAGCTCCCAGGGCCAACATACATGCCAATGAAGCTGTTAACATTTAAAATGTTAGTTATCCAGCACACCTGGACGACTGAGAGAGCAGCAAAGCGGTGAAGCCTGAAACTCCCCGCTCCCCTCGGAGATATATTTCTCCTCTCCGTCACATCTGACCAACTACTTTTCCCACTTTGACTGTGACATCGCTCTCACATGCAGTGCAGTTTCTATTTCAGTCACAGTTTACTGCTAAACCTGTGTCAAAATTATTAATATACTGCCCTAACGTAAATCTTTTTAAAGATTATTTGAGCGTTCTCATCATTTATTAAAAAATATTTTTTAATGGGTTATGAGTTTTATTTAACTTGTATTGGTGCTGGTGGCCTTTAAAACTGACACCGGTGGGGACAAAAATGATGGGGCCTTTAAATTAATATTTGTTGCACAACTTTTTGAGGTAATCACTGCAAACAAGTCATTTCTGTAACTCCTGATGAAACATCTGCACCTGTAGACAAGTATTTTAGCCCCCTCGTGAGCGAACCGCTCCAGCTGTTTCAGGTTTGAAGGGTATTTTCTTTAGTCTGCATGTTTCAGCTTTTTTCACAGATGTTCAATTGGTTTTAGATCAAAGCTTATAGAACGCCACTTTTAATGTTTAGAGTTTTAGTTTTGGGTTTTGTTTGGTTTAGGCACCGATAAACTTTGGTTTGGGTAAAGAGAATAGCATGGTTTTCTCTAAAATGCAGACAAAATTTTTGTGAAAGTGAAAATAGCACAACAGTTAAACACAACACACATGGCTCTTCTTTAGAAGATTCATCTTTTTTTTTTTAACCTATTAAAGTCCTCTTTTCTCTTCCACAGAGGACCCAGCTCCTGAACTACATGGAGGGTCTGGAGTGTAGTGTTTTTGTCTGCATCCTCATCATCACAATTGGATAATATCTGCCTCTTGGCTAGTCTGGCACGCCTCAAGAACGAGCTCCTGCTTTACACTCTGCCATAATGAACCAAAGAACTGCACAGGCTTGTACTATTTTTTTATGTGTACTGTTTTTTTTTTTTTGTGCAAATTCAAGTCTTCATTCATGCAGAGTGTTCTGTGATCATGTGCATCTCCTCAAGTCAACTTAGAAGATTACATTACTATACTGAAATGATTTAGAAGCATGTACAGTGTTGTCATCACCTATGAAATGTTATAATTGAATTAATATCCCTCTCACCTCTGAACCATGTGATGGTAATTCAACGAGACACTGCAGAACAGGGATAATTCAGTTACCCAAGTGTTTCTATTGTCGCCACAGCGACAGCACTAAATGTGAACTATGAACAGGCATGTCAGGCAAATCATTGTTTATCCTTTTAAAACTTTCAGCAGTTTAGTTAAATTAACCTCCCTCTGCTACAAATGTAGCTTTCATTTTCAGGTTTATTGAATCCACGGTGCTAAAGTCAAATTTTCAAACTATTAAATTTAAACTTTTAAATGAATGACCCATTTAAATGAGTTTTGAGGTGTTGGAAAAATGGATGAAAGAGCTGTGATTCTGCAATCATAGCGCTCTATTATTTCCCCTGTGTGTGTAGATGATGCAAACCTTCCCACAAAAGCCGCTGCAGCGGACTGTGAGGTAGTCATTGTGATGCTCGTCATCTGGGATTGTGACGTACATGTGCACAAGGTTAGATTTGATGATATAAAAGGGAATTACATTATCAAAGCCATGGGATTATAAGAAAAAAATTAAACACTAAACAGTGTTCACAAGTCTCAAATCTCAGATGCCAGTCAAGTCTTGAGGACAATTACAAATAAAGAGTGGAGTCACTGGTGCGTATGACTCCAGCCTGAGTTACAGACTCCAGTCCCCATCTCTGCAGGCTGTAACAGTGCTAAAGGGTCTCTGGTTGTGTGACCCTTTGAGAGTTAAATTTAACAATTAAAAAGACAATACAAAACGTCTAAGAGCTTAGAATAGCTGAGTCTTCTGTTATTTTACCATGTGCTTGTCATTGTATAAATCCCTTTGCATAAAAATTAAAACCAGTTATGTGCACCTTTGATAAAAATGTATTGATTAAAGCTGCATATACATGATGGACTGGTGACCTGTCTGGGGATGTATCCCATGTCTCCCCCCCGATGATGAGATGACTGGGATGGGCTCCATATGTCATTGAATGAAATTAAAGCAGGTGTAGACAATGAATGAATGAATGAATGAATGAATGAATGAATGAATGAATGAATGGTCTCATCTCCAATGAACCACTCCATTTGACTGAGAATTTACGGTAACAACCATTAAAATTATGACTTCTGATCCCAAAGCTATTTTCCAAACAATCCTCAAGAAACACACCTTCTTCTAACCTACAGTATCTGATTGTGATGCTTCTAATGCAGGAAGGCAGGAAGGAAGTATCATTACTGCGTTGACTAAGCCAATTTCCTGGGCTCTAGTTCTATCCATCTCCACTGTGAGACGAATGATCAATCAGGAGCTCATGTTACAATGAAAGACTACATCTATGTGAGTTTGCTGCATGTTATTGCTGTGTAAGTGCAAGATTTGCGGTACCACTTTTCAGGATTATAGAAACTAATTTGCTTGGGGGAAAGGCATCTCTTCTGTCCTCAGTCTTTCACCTTCCCCCAGAGTTCCTGTTATCTCTTGTGGGACGTGAGGCCCAGGCAGGCGGCCAGCTGGTGGTATCTCACTGGGACCAGCAGCAGGGACACATGGCCTCCTGGGAGAGGTTTCTCCAGAAGTGTAACTACATACTGGTTCAGCCACTGCACTTACAGTAATCTCTTCTAAGGTTTCCATGCAAGCTGCTGCCATGATTGAGTGTCTGCAGGGAATCTGCTTTGTGAATGGTTACATAATTTTTTTGTATGTTTGCTTGTGTGGGGGTGATAATGATGTGCAAGCATATGTCTGGGAAAACCCAAGATATTTCTCCCTCTTTCTTCAGTGTATATCGTTGTGTGTATGAGGGTGTGTGAGTGTATTACAGTAAACCAGTGACTAATGTCTGCCCTCATCTCTTCCGTAAGCTGATCTGTCCCTCAGGCTG
Source organism: Xenentodon cancila (assembly GCA_014839995.1). Classification (NCBI taxonomy): domain Eukaryota; kingdom Metazoa; phylum Chordata; class Actinopteri; order Beloniformes; family Belonidae; genus Xenentodon; species Xenentodon cancila. The sequence continues at coordinate 11,600,380 of CM026208.1, forward strand.
ATGAGAGGGTACTGGATTTTCTCTGTGCAACGACGCTTTAGAAATGCTGCAAAGGCAGCACATAAGCGCTTTATTGCTGTGCAGCCGCATTGAGAAATGATGAACTCAGTGACGCCTATGTCTCCTATGCCCAGGGAGCATCTATCTGTGGGTGCACTGAGGTCAACTCAGTGTCCATTACCTAACCCACAACATCCAGGGGAGTTGACCCATGTGGAGCTCAGACAACACAAGCAGAAACTGGTGACACAGTATTACTCACTCTGTGTAAACATGGAGACCGTCTGGTGCGGACATGACCAACAAACACACTTATTATACCGATATAGTTGTGGTGACAGTATAACAAGGATGTTGAGGTACATCAAAGACATTTTAACAACTGATTGATGATATCCTGCATCTTTTTGTCCTTTCTCTTGAATTGGATGTCACTCTGTGTGTTCAGTGCACACATATTCTCTATGTGTGACAGAAGGTGACACTTAATTTACCACTGTCATAATGGACACAGTGTTTGCTGCATACATAATTAATCGGTGACTGCTTTCCAACAGCGTGGCTCTGGTCCTCACCTTGTCTTTGAGTGCTGCTTGCATTCACTTTGCTGCTCACAGTTATTATAAAACATGAGGGACACTCAGACGTCCTGTGTGTTTCCTAGTGAGAACCACTGCAATTCAAGCCTCATAGCGTTCAGTGCAATTATCAAGCCAGATAGGAGATGAGCAGATTATCACAAGTGTGACATGGGAGATGAAGGTTTACAACCAGCTCTCATGGTGGCATCCTGCTCCAAGATGCATGCGGAGACCTGGAGTCACCCAGGAGGAAGCAGGCAGGTAATATAAAACTCCACAAATAGATGCACTGCATGTAGCAATGCTTTCCTGCAACACAAACTCATCTCAAGCCCAGTAAGAGGTGGCAGAGTTAATAAGAAGGCAAGCGGTAGACAAGAGTGAGATGGGTTGAACCACGCCAGCAAAATGAAGATCAATTCGCTCTATTTTTAACCCAGGATCTTAATGAAACATCACTCTAGCATCCATGAACTCACCCATTTTTTTCTCTCAATTAATCCGTTCACTTGAAATAGATTTAGAAAAATGGCGCAAAGAAATGGCGCGCTTAATACAGTAATTAATATGACTTCGAAAGGAGTGATGATTTATTATACTTTTTTATTTAAAGCTAGTATATGTAAAAATTACACTTAGAAATCATTAGAAATCAGCCAAGTGAGTATAATTATCCTTTCAGGGAGAGAGGGGAACCCACGACGGCGGTATCCAAAACACTGGAGGGGGCATGGCTCTCGGCCAACTAGTGGCCCCAGTATGCTTAGTGGTAAACCTTTAAAACATGTTGAGCCTGAATCACTGCAGAGACATTGGCGACATCATGTGGGCATGACATCAGTGATCATCATTGCTTCAGTAGCAGTGGGAAAGACAGTTTCATATGGGACAACAGCAAGTCCGGAAGTTGCGCTCCGGGACGAGTTGCTGACCCATGTGGTTCAGTTAGTCAACACTATTAACTCCCACAGGCGGTTCGACAGGTTACCATTGGAGCTGGACGTAATGTGATATGTGCAGTTTCTAATGAATGTCCGTAAGGAAAACACGTCACAGGGAGGAACAAAAACCCTTCACACAAGGAGGAGATGCTGTAAACCTTCAAAGAAACAAAACGCACCAACATAACGTTTTGAGCAAGCAACCACTTTTTCCATCTTTAACGATTTTTTACCTCACATCCCGCTCTTGTAGTTCAGACAATCTGCTTCACGTATGTGCCAACCCATGTTGTCTTTTCTTATTTTATTTGTGTTTTTAACAAATTATCGCACAAACACCTGCTCCTGCTGTTTCTTTCCTTGGTTAATTTTCCAATAACCAATTCATGTTTTGTACTTGGTTTGTACTCTTTTTTTTAGCATGGGTTTAGTAGGTAAAAATGTTTTGGATACCTGTGTGATCTCAGACAAGATGCAGTGTGAAATAAGGCTCAAATGCTGCCAAAATTGAAGCGCTTCACCACCAACAGCACCCTCTTCTGTCAAAAACAAAACTAATGTGGAATTAAGGAAAGTTTGATTTTGAAAGAAAACAAAATGAGAATCAATATTTGCGTTCCCATCCCCCAAATGAGGTACCTCTAAACTATAATTTTCTATTATCTACACTGAAATGACAAAACCGTTTTGTTCCTAAACTTTCACTGTTTTTAAGACGTAATATGTTAATGATGGAGTCGCCTGGGAGGAGTAAGAGTGTTGTCACTGTGCTTTTTTTGTTTTGTTTTTGCTGGGACTGAGACACAAGCCTTCTTTTGATATGCTGCTCCCAATTGGACTGGCGTACTATAGTTACATAATGTTCCTTTAATTTTACTTTTACAATAGATTTGTAGATCAGCAGTGTTTTAAAACGTGAATCTTTTGCTTTATTGTTAATTTCTGTGTAGTCTACATTTCACATTTCAGATCACCTGCTTTACTCTTTTGTTGACGTATCAGCCTGAGTGGATTGTAACTAAACTTTACAATACGCCATGATATGTAAACTGAATAGACTTGGACACGAACCAAGTAACATTCACGATAACACTCATTTTCTGCCATGGCGGCAAATTACCAGAGGCCAAGTTAAAAGGAAATAAAGGGGCAATTTTCCATACGTGGAATTACTTTCACTTCACTGATGTTTGCTTACTCCATATGTGAGCATTGCAAACTAGAGGCCAGTCCTCCGTCCCATGACGCCAGTACGAGTCCGGAACAATTGATTTTTTGAGATAGGTTAGGTCAGGGAGTTGATGTGTGTGCTTTTGTCGCCCAAAGGGGATGTGCGCATAAATGGTAAACAAATACTGGACGGCAGCAGCAGCGGCGGCGGAGGCGGCGGCGGGCTTCCACTGTGGTGTGTTTGCAGCGCAAGAAGCGGTGAACTACAGGAGTTGTCTCGGCTCTTCCGTGCCAACTTTGATGGCCTGCTTGGCCCCTCTGAGAGGAAGAGCTGCTGTAATTGGTTTCTCAATAAAGAATCATCTGCGGCTCCCCGGAGACTTGGTGGACCGTGGCGCAGCACTGCTCCATCAGCCGCCCGCTCCTTGGCTCTAAACGCCCGCTTTGCTCCTTTCTCCCAAAATAAACAAGCGGACAGTGAAGGAGACTAACGGAGCATCATCACACTGCGCGCGTCTAGAGGAAGATTTGTGGCCGATTCCCGTAAACGTGCGCGAGCGCGAGCGCTGGGAGTTTACCGCTCGGCTCACGTCGCGGAGTATCGCAGCAAAAAACTTCCACGCAGTTTTCAACATGAGTAACCTGGAGGACGACTTTGCGAAGATACTGCGACTCAAGGAGGAAATGATAAAGGAACTGGAGAAGCGGCTTGCGGACCGAGAGGGCGAAATCCACGAACTGAAGAGAAAATTGCACAAATGCCAGTCTGTTCTGCCCAGCGCGCAACTTATTGGACCTAGGACCCGCAGGGCGCAGGGCATCTCCGCGGAGCCGCAGACGCACCAGGACCTGTCAAGGCAGTCGTTTCAGAGATATCCCAAATCTGACTGGTAAGACAGTTTCAGCAGACAGCGCTACTTTGCTTCTCTCCTACGCCCATGTGTCTGCTGTGTGTCCTATTTTCTCTCTTTCTTTCTTTCTGTTTTTTTTCTTTCTTTCTTCATCTCTCTCTGTGTGTGCATTTCTGTTTCACGTGCTCAATCAAACATATTTTCCATATAAGCTTTTAATCAATACTCAGCCTTTAACTTCGGCTACTGTTTCAATGTGAAAATTGTGTGAGCGCACACATCAATAAAATACACACTTTAAACACACACGGACACACGGTTATAGTTTGTGTTCCTCATTGAGATTTCTCTTTGTTTTTACTTTTCTCACATCTTTTTCTTCTAAATGGGAGACTGAATGCTTTGCCATGAATGGACGAGCACTTTCATTCTTGGAGCCGATGACGCAGCTCCAAGACGAGCTTCAGAAAGCGCCCCTAATTGATCAGATCCATCATGGCAGTCCCACAGGATATAGGCTGGAGGAAGTGCTATGCATTATTGGCTTTTAGTAGCTGGATGCTGAGGACCCAAAGTGCATGTCTGAGGATATTTAATACTCCATTAGAAAACGCTCTGTTTGGCCATATGCTTCTTTCATCACCTTGAGGTGCTCGTTTCAGGTTCACAGTATCTTATTTTAGGGGTGTCATATGAGGCCTGTAACTGAAGTCATCTTATATAATAACCTATAATATATTTTTGACTTATTTTTACTCTATTCAATTGAACAATTTTAAGTTCATCTTAAAGAAAAAGTTTCACAGAACTGTGTCTTTATCCTTTGGGTCATCTTCCTTTTATCCTCTTTAAACAGTCCAACAAGATAAACTGTCATTTTAACATCTCTCACATGCACACACAGCATCACAGTGTTGACCGCACCAGTAGGCAGGGTTAATATTATTAGGTGTCCAGACAACTTCCAATTTTAATTTGCATTAATAAACTGCAGACGGGGAAGGTTGTCATTGTACTCATTAGCTGATGAAATGCACAAAGTACTTTTAAAAACACAAACATGTATGTGTGTGTGTGTGTGTGTGTGTGTGTGTGTGTGTGTGTGTGTGTGTTTGTGTGTGCACAATTCTGTACAAAAATCAAAGCAGCTCTAGTCTGCAAACAAAAGAGATAATCTGTGCTTGTTCTGATGGAGGTCATACTAAGTTCTGACTTTTGCTTCCTTTTGTTCTTAACACTGTGTAGTTTTATTATTTTATACATATCTAAAGGTCGACCAATGTGGAGTCGGTCATATGTCATTTACTGGAAAGTGGGCAATAATTGGCCAAATGATAATGTGTTTCCTTCTACTTATTGTCTGCTACCAATGTATTTTCTGTTTGTATCTTTATAAAATAGACTAAAAATATCTTTGGTGATCTTTTGATGATCATTAGACTAAATATGAATGGCCAGCCAGAGCAGGGGGGATCAATGCTCTGGATTCATCGACAAATAGGTAAAAAGCAAATAAAACAAGTCATCCTAATTAATAAATCAACCTATCATGGACAAAAATGACTAATAATGACTCAGATAATCAAAAAAGGCCTGCATTAATCCAATGTCAAACCCTCCATAGTTTCAACTCAGCATTCATTCAAAAAATGTTAAAGTCAGTATTTTCTCAGTTGATGAGTCAGCAAGAAAGGCTTGGATGGGTTTCATTTGACAAAACAGGTTAACTTCAATTGACCATAGCCTACACTGAACTGTACGCAGATGTGTTTGTAATCATGCAAAGCCCTGGATTGATGGCTGGTGGCACCGATGTGTGGGGTCACAGACAGTGCAAAAGCCCCCCCCCCCTCACGCATCAACCCAACCTCCTGCCCCACCATTAGAGTCAGGACGTGGCACCAGGCGGCGGCCCGCCCCGCTGCTCAGGTTACAGCAAAATGGAGCAACGGATCCTGTTTCTATTGATCTGCATAGGAAAAGGGCTGAGCTGGATGGCCAGAGAGGTGAAATTTAAAGCGCAGAGGAGCTTTGAAGGACAGTGGGAGGGCCCTCTGATGTTGGGTGGATCCAAAGATGCAACACTGGACCGACTGGAGAGAGAGCCCGTAGGCACCTGCCGTTTCCTCACACAGGAAGTAAACTTTGCTGCTGCTCCAGCTGTGCGCCCCCTTCCCTTGACTGAGATAAAAGAAAAAACAGGGTTTAATTAGCTCAGAGGTGAAATGATTTTTGGTTTAATTAGAAAATTGCATGTTTTGTTTGTGCAAGAAGAAAAAAATCATTTGGAGGAAAATGTTGACCAATAATTAATTTTCATTTTTCATAGAAAAATATGGACCACAACAGAACAGAATCAATTAATGCTTATCATTCTTTTGCCCTTTCATCATTCATTTTGTTTCCAAGAGTAGATCTTGTAATCCACCACAAGAGGGCAGCTGTGATCTTTTATTGGTCCACCTGTCTCCAATCAGAGTTGTTTATAGGCCCTCACGTCAGGAAAAAAAATACACCTTACACCACTTAAAAACACCCACGGTTATCTCACAGTCCAAGAAATCTTGTTCCAGGTCTTAGAGCTACCTGCCTGCTCACACCTCGGAACAGAAATTGCTTTTTTTATTTATTTATTTACAATCAGTAACTCTCCCATGATTGCCCATGACAGTTTATCCTCCACTGAATTAGTCCAGCGCACATGGGGCCGAAAGCTGTTCGCTGAGCTTCGAGTGACTCATTGGGATCAAGTGGACAGAGAGCAGCGGCGCTCGGAGTGCACACAACCCAAGATTAGATCAGGAACGGGGAGCTGCTGTAGGGAGGGAGGGTTGGCATTTTCATATTCTGCTGCTTTTAGCGCCAATACTTGATTCTAGTCTTTATAATATTACAATCCGCAGAGCTCATTTTAAGCATGTTCTCCAGGTCGTCTCTCATTTTCCATTATTAAGATCATACAAACAACTCAGCACAATACAAACAGAAGCACCTCCTTCCCCAACTTAAAGCAGCTGCTCATTTTTGCTGAGGTTCATTACATTTTCCATCATCTTCTACTTCATTACGGTTCCGCTGCTCATCCATTTGTCTTTTGGCAGCCCCCGGGCGAGTTACTGAGGCACGACGACCCAACTATAGATTTCTCACTGACTTCATCATTCACATGAGACGAGGGTAGATTTCTCTGGAGTGACAGACTGCATTGTGCCGCGATTCCTTTTCCACAATTCTCTTTGGGTCGCAGCCTGACGCACGCTGGGAGGACAGTCCTCCGCTGTCACATCATCAAACGAGGGAGGGGGGTAGGCAGAGTGAGACAGAGGAAGGACAGGGAAATTAAACTTAGCGCGATTGTGCCTGCGAGATGCTCTATGGGCTCACGTTGGCTGTCGCGGCAACAACCGACTACACCTCCGAGCGTCAAATCCTCAGCATCAACTGAAACTGTTCATGCCGGATAAAGTTTGCGCGCCGCGTGGTAGAGTAGAGTGGATACAGACTCGACCGCACACCGCTCGGTAAACTCTTTGACAAGTCACTCAGTGCCACCCTGTGAAAATGGGCACCTTGCGCGACCTCCAGTACGCGCTCCAGGAGAAAATAGAGGAGCTGCGCCAAAGGGACGCGCTCATCGACGAGCTGGAACTGGAGCTCGACCAGAAAGACGAGCTTATACAGAGATTACAGAACGAACTGGATAAATACCGCTCCGTCATCAAGCCGGCGACCCAGCAGGTCCACAAGCAGAACGAGCTGCAGGAGCAGCAGCGGACCAAGCGGCAGGCTATTTCAGCTGAACCCACCGCCTTCGACATCCAAGATCTCAGCCATGTCACCCTGCCTTTCTACCACAAAAGCCCAGAGTAGGTGTCCACATTCAACTTTTACTTCTAACTATGATCACAATATCATTTTCCGTGAGTGCGTTGTCCTTTTCCACCAGTCTCATTCCTGTGCGTAATGATGTGTGTGGCGCAGCAGGTCCTTCACCTGTAGCGCACTCATAGAAGAGGTGGTGCTCCCCACACACACCCCACACACGCACACACGCACACACACATTCATCGTGAAAATATTAGTTGCGCGATGTCTGCAACTACAAAAGGGAAACATTTAAGCTTATGTTAAACATAAAATGCAGTCCAGTGGCTGGTTCTGAGGTTTGGGGAGATGGTGGCAGTAGCTCTGAGTGTTTTGTACAAGTTGTGGCACCATGACAATGTGCAAACTCCCAAGCAACGCTGTCTCCGGCTAAGACCTGATGGGGGTTTGACTCTCATACTGAAGATGGCTTAAAAAAATAAAGATCTTTGCTGTGACTCATCCAGCTGTCTTTTAGGTTTGAACTTCCTGCTTGCTGGAAAATACAAATATTTAATCGTCATTCTTCAAAGCATTGATATGTGAAGTATTATATGTACCATTACATGAACTTTTGCCTCACCCTGATATTTTAAGCATTTTAAGTAAACAGACAAACAAGTAAAAAACCCTCAAAGCAGGAGATTGTGTTGGAGAAAACACAAAAAAAAACAACTTGTATTCTGTTTGTGTTTTGTTTTTCTGTCTTGCTTTTAAAACTAAGTTGGTCTTAGACTCTGGCTTAGAACGACAAATGGGGACAAAACGCATTCAGTTGACCATTTCATAATGATGACCACCCTCGCTCTAAGCCTTTTATTATAAAAGCAGACATCTCTGTCCATAAAGATATTTTTCTGAGTCAAAACACTTGAAGTTTTAGTAAAATATCAGATCATACAAAAATGAGTGGAACTGTTTACTCTTTGTAAAGATGTTGTTTTCACTGGTAATGTTATCAGTGATAAGGAGAAGAACTGCATAAGTTCAGACAAACTCAAGAAAAAGGTGCCGTGGGTTGGTTATTTGGCCGATGATCTCCACAATGACCTTCCTCCTACTAAAAGCCATTGTTTAAACTTCAAGACCCCTTTGATAGCCTCAGCTTCCCGCTGAGCATCTGCCACACCATGTCACAGTCTTCATTTGCTGCAGAATGACATTTGGTTGATTACCTCCCCTCTTTAAAAAAAAAAAACAAAAACATGTACATTCAAAAAATGTGATGGAAAAGGAGAGGAGACTGTGGAAAGCAAATTAGTTGAGTGTGTTTGGGTACTGTTGTCTCATTGGCGTTGTCATTATTTGTCAATTTGTTTGGACACATTTGCATGAGCAACTCACAAAAGGTTTCTGTTTTTCTCAAGTTAGATAATGATTATTTGAATTCAAATTAGTTTGGTTTTGTCTAGTTGTGTTGATGAGTCCGCGTGTTAAATCTTTCTAACATTTATTTTGTAATTATTAAACAAGTTCTTTTTTAAAATTTTTTTTTACAATGAACAAAAATGCATTTGTGAGCGAAATTAACATTTCTACATTTTAATTATGCTTTGGTTGTTGAAGTGCAGAGACAATGCCTCTTGCACATGAGCAAACGTTCTTTATTCCTTCATTCTGACCCACTTCATCTTTTTTAGAGCATTCTTTACACATGCTCTATCCATCCCTCTTTCTTAGCCTGTCTCATTTCTGTTAGCCTCTGCCACCCCTCTTCTTTTTTCCACCTAAAAGAGCATATTTTCTCCTTTTAAGGAAGGCTGAGCTCGCTCAGCCCAAACTTCACCCGTGGATGAAAGCAAATATGTCATTCTCACAAAGTAGAGGGAGGCAGATGTTTTTATAAGGGTCTGCCTGGAAGAGGTTGCTCAACGATGGCTGAGATCAGGATTGAAAGGCTGTAAGTCTCCTGGGTGTAAATATAACAGAAAAAGGGTCAATGAGGCACATTTCCGGAGTGCTGGAGGTCAGCTTTGGAGAAAAAGAAAGAACTACAGCTTGTTCTTGTTAATTTAGTTAATTCCTCTTTAATTCTGCCACCGCCATGCATGAAATTAAATATGTTTAGAAGCACTGGTGTCTTTGTGAGTGCTCTAATGATCTAGAAAATATTGCACTCCTTTATTAAGATTCAGTTTCCAAAAACCTAATGAGATCTGTCAAGATTACATCCAAATGATCTTCTCTTCTTGCCAAAGAAGAGCAAAGACTTTAGGACAGAGTGCAGGTTGAGAATATAAAATAGGTGCAACAATTTAATTCTTTTTAAACTTCTTGTGGCAGCTTGTCTAGACTTTCAACAGCAACATTAAGATATCTAAATGAGGCTTTTGTTGCAGTGTAAACCCTATCAGAGATTTAATGATTAGACTTCCATCCATCCATGAACTTTCGCTTATAAGTCTGGGTCGCAGAGGCACCAGCCTCAGCAAAGAGGCTCACAACTCCTTCTCCTGGGGCACCTGCTGTCGTTCTTCCAGGGAACACCAAGGCACTCCCACACCAGCCGGGACGCATTATCCCTTCAGTGTTTCCTGGGTCTGCACCAGGGTCTCCATCCGGTTACACATGCCTGAAATAACTCCCCAGCGGCATCCTAACCAGATGCTCACTTATAGACTTGTTGCTCAAATCTCCTTAGTCCTTCTCATGTTTTAAAAATGGTTTAAAAACTGGAATACTCTGGGATGATAACTGGACTAGGAAAGCATACACACCACCTACTGGATATATATTGGATTTCTAAGCTGTAACTTTGATGAATATGTCAATCCTTAAATGAAATATACATGGGTACTTTTGTCTACACGTTACCATGAAAAAAGGCATTTGAAGTTGAACTCTTAAGTTATCACTTCTTCCGCCTTCCCTAAAGTGTACTTGAATTTTATGTTTAGTAGATGGTTGAAACAAAACATTTTCCAGCAAACGTCATATTCGTTGGGAACATGCTCATCTGGCTGCAGATGTTGTTATGTCTGACTCCTCCTGTTTGTTTCAGGTTCAGGGGTTTAGGATCCAAATGCAGGAGGCAGGTGTAATAAACATGAAATAAATCCTTTATTTTAAACCAAAAGCTCTGATAGGGCAGAATATCCAAAAATCAGTAACCTAAATCAATAAGCAAAACAAGGAGTAACAAAACACAAGACTGAAGAAGAGGTGGAGAGACACAGAAAGACGATGGACTTGGCAGGGAGAGGAGGAAAAAAAAAAGACACGGAGATGCTTATGTAGACGCACACACACAGGAGGGCCAATGAGAAACAGGTGGGGAAGATAAAAACAGACCAGGAAGAACAGGAAGTGAAACTAAAATCACATACAGACCTAGAAAACTCCAGAAAATACAACACTGTCTCCCTCGAAACAGCAGCAGAAGAACAAAACACACAGGGACTAAAAAGGGACTATAAAGACTATAAAGGGACTACAAAGAAAAGAACAACTCAAAAACTCTAGATATGACAGTTTTAGACCTGCAAACTGTGATGGTTAATATTTATGCTTCGTGCCTCCCAAGTTGCTGCTGTTTTTGATTATGATGGCTCCGTAGCTCCTAGTCTAAGCATTCTTAATTTTATGTACCTCGCGTAAGTGTTGCCTCAATCCCAGGAGTCTTTGTTTTTTTAATAAAAGTTTAGATGTTTTATGTGTTTGCTGAATGCTGAGCACACAATTTAAGAACCCTGCCACAGATATGTAAGAATATGGGACTAAACCAAAAGCAACAATTTAATTGGTTGTACAAAATTAAGTACTGTACTGCAGATGCTTGCAATGTTTAGAACTGGTGTCCACACCGTGCACCAGATGTGGCAGCTGTTTCCGAGCAGAGGCTGGCAGCTCTGCTGCAGCACGTTTGTCAGTTTTACATCCAAAACAGCAACGCTGTCAGATATGTTTGCGTCTCTGCAGATTTATTGGCGAAGCACATCCATGTGACCTTAAAAGCTCAACGTGAGGAGCGGCAAGGCGCTGACGATAAAACAGGTCATAAACGCATGAATGTGCGGAGGAGTTTGTTTTAAAAACACAGACATGGAGCAGGGTACGTGGATCTAAATAAAGCTGGGCACTGGTGTTATTGTACCTGACGGTCTGTCAGAGTCGTTGTGTGGTTCGTGGAGGACTCGCTGCTGGCTGTAAATGCCTCCTTGGTTGTTTCCAGGAGATCTGGAAAAACACCACACTAAAGAAAAGGGAAAGGGAAAGGGCATCATATTCAAAAGAGCAAGAAGGGGAGTCCACCATATATATATATATATATATATATATATATATATATATATATTTTTTTTATAAATACTGTGGGAGTAGTTTCCTTTTTGGATTACCGCTGACACATATTATTAACCTCATTCATTCAGCTGACAGGTTGTCAAAACCTTCTGCGCAGCACTCAGCCGCGCAGCTCAGACTGTGGCGATGACACACTTCAGTGAATGAGTGATCTCAACTCACCCTGTGATCTTTCACGTCTCTCCTCACTTTCCTCCATCCAGGAGGATCAGGCTGACGCTTTTCAGATTTCAGACCTCTCCACATCTGACTTGCATTCACCTGCTGTCAACGCTCGGACAACTTTTATTTACAAATATCTGCCCTCATGATATTCACCTGCATCTCATACGTACGCCTGCATTTCAGGAGATAATTCTTCTCTCATTGTCGTCCAAACATTTATCCTGCTTTTCTTTTTAGCCTACATGACAAAGCTCTCTCCCGCAAAAAAAAAGATAATTTACTTGTCTTTTTTTTTTTTTTTTCATAGCGATTTCAGAAAATACTTAATGGTTGGCTCTGCAGTCTGAAGGCCGAATTGGCTTTTAGATGCGGCTCCTGAATGGCAAACAATCTGCTTCCTTTCGACACAGTTTTTTTTTTTTTTTGTTTTAGCTATTTATCAACTTGTTCTGGCATTTTCAGAGAATAAAATAGTTTAACCTTGATGTCTGTGAAATGAGGATCTTTCTGAAAAGCGGCTGTTCTGTGAAACTTCGGCAGTAATTTCCTTAGAGATGATCAGAAATGCTGAACAGGTTGATTTCTGGTTTTCACGTGAGAGGATTATATGAAAACCTGGAAAAATAAAATCAGTTTGTGTTTGTATAATTTTGATTGATCTCGTTTCGCCTTGCCTCTAGGTCCAAGGATCTGATCAAAGAGGCCATCTTGGACAATGACTTCATGAAGAACCTGGAACTGTCACAGATCCAAGAGATCGTGGACTGCATGTACCCTGTGGAGTATGGAAAGGACAGCTGTATCATTAAGGAGGGCGATGTGGGCTCGCTGGTCTACGTCATGGAAGGTGAAAACACACGTGCACATTTAAAGTCTGCATCCTGAAGAGACCCAAATCTAAACAAATGAGCACCGCAGGCATAAAAAGCTGAGTGACTCTAAAGGAAAGTATATAAAAAGCTTTTCGCTGGATCTGCTGGGATGTCTAACTTTAAAAAACCTCATCAGAACAATCATGGAGCAGGAATGAAAGGGCATTATTGATGGGTTTCTGCAGAGCGACGAACTAAAACTCCGGCACTTTGTGATGCTGTACGGTTCATTCATGTCGCATTGATTTTATGTGCATAATGCCGTGAGCCCACTGAGGGCTGGCTGCTTCATTCCCTTTCAGAAGTATTGCTTCAGCAAGTAGTTTCTTTTCTTTTACTCTTTTTTTTTGTCTTTAAATACAAGTGTGAAAGCTCTGATGACAGGTACAACAACACAATGTCCCTTCTAGTACCAGTTAGATTTGTGAAAGGGCATTTTTGCTGCATGATTTGTGACAAGAGCCAAAGTAGTAAAATGTTTATTGAGCTGTTGCCTCTGACAATAGATTTGACCTCTGAGTGAAAATGGCCTCAGTCAATCCCGGAGCGATGTAATTGATCATCATAAGGAGGTGAACTTCACAGAGATGCAGTGGAATGGAATCGCTGGCACTCCGGTGGTCATTTTGATTATTTTTTAAATGATCTAACAATATGTTTCACCACTTTTTCAGAGAAAAAGGCTGCTTGTTCATTAACATCTTTGAGTAATTGTGTGTCTGCTCTGCTTTTTGATGTTTGTTCACAGATATCCAGTCATATTTACTGTATGTCAGGGTACAAAAATTATCATCTGGTCTCTTGAGGTAGTCCATTGTGGATTTTGTTCTCTTTTTTTTAATAGTCAGATGTTGCTTCCAGTCTTGGTCCCAATCAGATCCCATCATGTTAAAAATATGTGGTGTTTGCTCAGAAACTTAGAGGATTTGTCCAGCTTTTTGCATGACTCAACACTAAGAAAGCTGCATAATTTGCCAATATGATATGATGGTGAATTTAAGACCTAGTTTTGCTGAATAAATGGACTGCTGTAGGATGTGAAGGGAACAAAGAAAAATCATCTAGCACTACCATGGCAGCACCTGTGTCCAACTGGACTCGCAGCAGTCTGACCAGCACTTATCCACGCTGTACCCTCCTATTTGATTTCTTTCTTGTGTTCTTCTCTCAGCTGTAAGTTGCTTTGGGGAAAAAAAAAAGCATCTAAATGACAGTAGTAGTAGAAACCTTGCAATTTGAATAAACTGGAACAATGGCATCATTAAAAAAAAGTGGGCGAGGAGCCTTCAATAGACATGTGTCATCTTAGTTACCAGCCATTAAAAGAGATTGCTGTTAGTTGTAGGTCAAGTTTTAAGTCAAGACACTAACTTCATATGTTGAGAAGAACGCCGTCTTAGCCTTGCAATTTATTTCTCTGATACGCCTCACTATGTACAGCAGCAAAACTGTCCATCAGGGAAGCACTGTTGCACAGATCCTTTAAAACGTGCCCTAGACTCTGAATTATGGTTTCATTAATCAATAACTATACCTGTTAATAACAACTAGGTCTCTTTTAAAGTTTCAAATGACTGTATAAGTTTTCCTTTGAGTCTGAAAACTGTGGCTGAGTCACAGGATGGCAGAAAGAGAACAGAGTCACTGAGGATTTTGACTTTATTGGTTGTTGTAGAAGCGGTGGCATTTAAAGGTTGATATTTACTATGAAGGCTAAATCAGTAAAATTGATTGTTGCTTCTATTACTGGCCACCTTTTATTATGAGATTGGTGAGACATTTCCTGCATGTGGACAGGAGGCAGCAGTTTTATGAAATGAAGGAAGTAATTTTAGGGCAGTTAGGTTATAAATATGTAATTCAATTAAAAGAAAAAAAAAACAAAAAACTCTTGTTCGTCTAAAACTTCAGTTGATTCGCCTGCTGAGGACGTCTGTTCCTGCTGCCGTGACTCACTGGTGAACTATCACTTATCACTTTGATTGTTGTTCATGGGGGACATTTTTCAGCAGATGAAAGGACATTTTGGTGTACTTAAGTAGGATTTAAAGACAGGATTTCACTAACAGATGAGTATTTTTAGACTGTGCTTCTGGTGCTTTTGCTCTAGCCAAGTGGACCGTCTAGTCCTGTTTTCGTTTCCTTTGCAAAAAGGGCACCACATTTTGCCCTTATCTGTAGTCTGCAGAGATAAGTCAAATATGCAAAGCAATTATGTAAAATCCTATGCAAAACACAGCTGTGGGCTGCACACCGATGACTTACAATGAAACTTATGTCCTTGTAGCATAATCAGTGATTGTGTTTTCATGTTATTGAACCTGAGTAGAAGGAGGAAGAATCAATACCATTTCTTATTACGCCACTGTGATCTGTAGGAATGCAACACTAATAGGTAAAAATAGGAAAAAGAAGTGGTTTTTACAGTTAGCCGGAGTGTGAAAAAGCCTTCAAATCTGTGGTCAGTGAGTTTCAATCTCCCCAACGTTATAAAAGGCTCTCACGGAGCCAGAGGTGACTTGTCATGCTCGGTTACCAGTGGGCAAGTCTTACACGGACATGAAATAATTGTCAAAGGGGTTTTACAGTGTCCTCTTTGACTAGTGTCCTCTACAACAGCTCGTCTTCAACACAGCTTCGGCGTAGATATGCTGCTACAGACCTGCAGGGGGACACCAACATGATCCGCTGAGTGTTTCCCCTCACCTCCTCTGTTTCTCTTTTTCAGCCCAGTCCTCATTTATTAACTCATAAGCATAATTGTGCTCCATTGTTCC
Organism: Xenentodon cancila; assembly: GCA_014839995.1. NCBI lineage: Eukaryota > Metazoa > Chordata > Actinopteri > Beloniformes > Belonidae > Xenentodon > Xenentodon cancila. The sequence goes on from CM026208.1 coordinate 11,615,903, forward strand.
TGCAGTTTGTTGTGCTGTGCTGCATTTCTGCTCTGCTCCGTCTGTCTTCCTTTGTCCTCTCTCTTGCATCCCAGTGTTTCCTCTGCCTGCAGTCTCCACTTTAACGGCCCTCGGCTTTATTTAACATTGAAACAAATAACCTCAGTTGCATCCTAAGGGGGGTGACTTTGAACTAAGGTCTGTGAATCGCAGTCAGTTACTTTTTAATATACTCTGACAGGAAGTCGGACTGTGCCATGCCATGTAAAACACACTGCACCGTAAACTCAACACTGCACTTCGTTTTCCTAGCAAATTAAGTTTTCATCGCAGCAATGAGTCATTTATTACACACGCTAGGCAGGATAGTCATTAATATTTTGCCACGGGACTGATGTGGTTCATTATGCGTCCTGTGGCTATGTGAGGCACGAGTAAACCACCAACACATGAACCATTAGAAAAAAACGTCCTAATGCTGTATAATTGATGATTTAAAAATGACTTCAAAAAAACTGTCAGACATGAAGAGCTTATAACTCACATTCCCATGTGAAAGACTAGATTGATATTCCAGAGAATATCCTCAGTCTCTCTGTTCAAACAATATTAAGTATAAATAGCTTTTGTTACAGATTCACTTAATAACTGGAGATCAGACAGAAGCCAGAGAAGCTGAGTGGATTCTGGCTTCTGCTCGCCTTTCTGACGAGTCCCTGTGCTAAACCGCACATGCCACAATTAATGTTTGTTGTTTTCTGGCTTCCACCACTGCCCTGAAACGAGCATCTGTCCTCTTTAAATACTAATTGCATGGCTCATGTTTCCATGGAGATGGACTTGAGTCCCTGATTGGCGGTGTCATCCACAAAGACCCTTACAGGTGGATAATGATGATGAAAATTACAAATACAATCACATCCAATTACTATCAAGTATTTTAGACTCAGCAGCCACAGCTACCCCGCTATTTTCTTTACAGTCATCAAAACAGTTAAATTTAATGAAGCCATGTGCTTAAAAACAAATTTTGATAGGATATGTTTTAACTCCATAGCTTTCCTTTTATCCTCTTGGACTTCAGAAAGTGAGGTGTTTGCGAAAATCCCATTACAGTTACCAGCTCATCCCACTAGACTCCAAAGTTAATCAATTTATTTAAAAAAAAAAAAAAAAACTACAAAAAAAACACACAAAACAAAAAATAGCTGAACAAGACACATTTCAATTTTAAGGGGAAGCAAATGTCTAGATAGTAAAAGAGGGCTGGAGGAGAATAGTGATTAAAATTACCAACTTAAATTGTGCAAACAGATTAACCTCTGACCACTAATGTTCATAGAGGACACAGAAGCGAAGGCACAGTCCCTTTAGAGAAGCTGAGCTGCGAGAATTAGAGGTATTTTTGCAGAAGACATTGCTTGAAATGATTGGTACTTTGCAAAGTTGTTGGCGATTGCTTGACCTGCTAATTGGTTATTTGACCAGATGTTCCCAAAGCTTTTATGTTTAAGCATGGAGCTTAAACATTTTTTTTTTTACTCAACAGATAAAAATAAAAAGGGTTGACAGGCTGTAATAGTGAGGGTCTTCTTCCACAAGGTTGCCTTGAATCTCTCACCTCATCTGAGAACCGAGAGCATCTAAAGGAAAAGACAATAATCCTGGTTGGGAAAACAGGCTTTTAGGTCTGAATTACAATTGTTTTCTCCGTTGTTTTTCTCAAAAAAGGCACAAAAACCTCTGATTGTCCTCACTGTATAATTGATTTATTGTAGTGAGCGTACGGGGAGGGCAGACAGACGAGCGTAAACAGAGGTGCCATCAAAGAGTCGGCTCCAAACCCAAAGACCTCACTAGATGTCGGCAGCTTCTTTGACAGGCAGCTATATTCAGTAAAGCTGCGGATTACTTTAACTCAGGAAGGATTCGATTCACCTGGCATTTGACAAGTTCTCGACTCAAATTAGACAGCCCCAATTATTTAATTGGAACTGCTGTTTGGGAAGAAGCGAAACAAAAACAATGTTCTGTCAAATTCCTTGATGAAAAATTGGTTCAAGGCTTCGGGGAGTTTTGAATCACATTCTTTAATGCCTGAATGTGACACAGGTGCATGCTAATTTGCAGTTTTAAAGCTGAAACAGAACAGCTCCTGGATTTCACTTCCCTTCTGCTGCTGACATGAAACTCAGAACAACTACTACCGTGGCTTCACACTCGTCTCTCTCTAAAAAAGGAGGAATTTAATGGTGTTTCGAGTCTTAAGTGATCAAATGTATTATTAATCATTAAAACATAAGCTGAAAGTATACCTTAGCTTCTATCTTATGGTGTTTTTTATGCACCCAACCTAATGACCATCTCAAGATCACAATATCAGCTGACCAAAGGACCAACTCCTCTAGCTGCAAGTATGAAGATTGGCCAATTTTCTAAGAAATCTACAAGAGACAAGAACAGTTCATGTCTCTGAGCGTCTGACAGTTGTTATGGGTTAAGAGACTCATCGTCTCGCTGTGCTGTGGGCTGGAGTCCGCAGAGAAGGGGTCTTTGTGCTCAGCGAGGCAGAGTAAGGAAAGATGGGCTCGTCTCTCATCTTGAGCCTTGAGATAAAATAACCAGAGGCACCTGACAAAGACTTAGTGTCACAGGTGGGAAAGGATGCGACGTGTGAAGCAAATTAGAAAAGTTTTACCAGTAATGCAGTTAGTTGTGTTAAAGTCACATATGTATAAGGAGATGTGAATTAAAGAACTAACTGGGTTACAGAAACGTGAGCTCACAAAAACGCAGGGCGCTGCATTGTTGCCTGGCAACTTAACTAATGCAGGCTTCCAACTGATGCTGCTGTCGCTATCAAACTAGTATCTTGGGGCAAAAAAGGTGCAGCAAAGTAAAATGTTGAGCCACAGAGGTTTGGGTTTGATTGGACCCCGAGAACACAGCAGGCAGCTTACATTACATACAAGCTGCTACACAGCTTCGCAGATTAATAATGAGCCATAACCATAACTCGCCGCTGAGGCTCACACTCACCCATTCTGCTTAAAAGGTGTCGTGGGCTGCTCCGTTTCCTTTTTTTTGGAACAGAGAGTGTGAAAGAATTACTACTTTTTAATTATTTTACTGTCGAAACAGGGAATGTGCACCATGTAAAAGTCCTACAAAAGACTCACTCTCTTATGTAACTTGAGAAGGTCTCAGGCTGTCGGAGCATGTTACAGGAGAGCCTTGTTCACGACTTCTTTCCTTTTGTAAAGGTTATGAACAAGCCACAGCTTTCTAGCACTTTGGGAAAAAGAAAAAAAGAAGGAATGATGCGCAATAAGAAGCAGAAGACTGAGCACCCCTTTTTTTATCAGCACCCTCATTTCTTAATGATATGAAGAAATAATAATTATAATAATAAAGTGAGCTTTTGAAGAAAAACGCCCATCTGTGAAAACTGTTCAGAAATATTCAGCAGACTCCTGAGTGGAGTTGCACTGCTTCACTGTGCAGCCACACCTGCACAAATATGAGCATCATGAAGGAGTCGTTTAAAGAGGGAGAAAAATCCTGTCACCACAAATATTGTATTCAAATAAAGACTAAATCCCATTTGGGAATGTTGTGCAGACGGCTGCAGTAAACGTTTAGGCTACACTGAGCAAACATTTGTTTAGAAGAGAAATGGAGCAGAATTTCATTAAATTAACTTGATATACTGGTGATTGTTAAGGTGGAGATTGGATTCTATTTAATATCAGTAAATTGTGAAAACCAAAACACTTCAGTGTCTGTAAAAAGCCAAGAGGACAGAATTGCCTCAAAATCCACAATGAAGTATGTTATTGAAGCACAATACCGAAGAATTTGCCGTGGCCTTCACAGTCCGACTACATGCAATGGAAAAATGTATGCGTAGACTTCACAATATTTTACACAACTGAAGGACTTTGTTTTTTTTTGGCAGAAAAAAATGGCTGGAAATCCCACAAACACAAAAAAAAAAAAGAGCAAAATGCACCAACTTAGATATGTCATGGACATTATTTTAGGCTCTCCTATTTTTACTGATTTTGTCATGGTTTGGAGATTGTAGCTGGCCCACAATGTAGGAGAAGAGGTGTCAGGTAAAATTGAAAAAGTGATTTATTTAAACAAAATGCACTGCCAGGCAGGGATACCACAAAGCTTAACCAAAAGGCACAAAAACTAGAAGTTAAAAAAACCTAGAATCTCACATACAGAGGAACAAACAGAGAGAACCCAAACTGAACAGCGTACACAGACCACAAGTGACAAATCAGTACATGCCATCCAGGACGAACCAGGAAAAACAAGACAATATATACTCACAGGACTGAGGAGACACAGGTGCAAACAATCAGGGCAGATGGGAACAAGGGAAGTCAAACTTATAACTCAACGGAAGACACAGACTTTCAAAATAAAACAGTAACAAAAATAAACTCAAAACCATGACGGACTTAAAATACAAGCAAGGGGACTTCTTAGATATTATAGAAATGCCTCATCTTTGACTTTAGACTTTTGGAAAGCAAGTAATGTCTTACTGAAGGTTAGGGTATTCGTGGTAACAGAGGTTTTGACTATTTGGGGTGCCCAAACCTTTACATACATTTGCATGTTTAGTTACCGTTCCAGCATGACGGGCAGTGTGATCCCTGACAAGAAACACAAGCACATTTACAAGCTATAAAAGCTTGTGAGACCTTTAATGCGGCTCTCAGTGGAGGCTTATTAAGGTGTCTGTAGGGGGAACGTGAGGGTTTTGTATTTGGAAAGGTATCAAGATGAACTCTCTGCCTCGGTAGTTCCGTATGTGTCCCCTTAAATGTTGTCAAAATCACATATGCATGTTATTAAATAAAATACAAACGTGTAATTATATTTTATCACGGCATAATAGATATTAGCTTACTGTCAGCCGAAGAATTGCACATAACTGCTCGTACGCGTGTAATAATCCTGTTATTCACTTGATTAGTGGTATTGTTGTTGCAGTGGAGATGGTTTTCTTAGAATACCAGAGGAAAATAAGCTTTCTAATTTAAAGATTAATCAGGTGTGAAACCTGTGCATGTACATCGGATATGGATTATTCCAATCTGCAGCGCGACTGAGAGCAGTGTGTGGATAAACAAGCAAAACTGTAATCGGAACTGCATTCAAATGGCAACACATCCAGGTGGCTTGCTGATTTTCAGAAATGTTTGCTTTTCTGATCCTGTAATAGCTTGATTATCTCAACTGCTTCCAGTACATCACAGGAATTAACATCGGCTAGTGTGTCATTTATGTGCAAATGGTGCACGAATGAAGTAGACCGAGCAGAGCCCCAGCTGTCTGAGACACAAAGAGGAAATACTACGACTCCAGCAAGTGTCTTATCCGATTTACCCTCTCTGTTGTTGAGAAGTTTCGTTTGCCACTTTCTGTCTCTTTAATTCCCTCTTGTTCACACAGACACAAACTCACTGCTCCAAGTTTTCAATTCAAAGTGTCCGAGCATGAGACCAGACACGCTTCCCTCCTCACATCTTACCAACTTTGACCCCAATCTGTCCTCTCGTCAATGTCCTTCTCCACTTCCTCATCACCTGTTTTCTCCCCTGTCTTATTCCCCTTTTTTTTTTACTCTTCTCCCCTTCTATCCCTCTTATCTCATTTGTATTCCAGCTTTCCCATATATTTTCCATCTCTGATTACCAGATGATAGCCTTTGTTTTTTTTTTCTTGCTCTGTGTCCTAGAATTAAAAAAAGAAGAAGATCCTCATTGTTCCTCCACTGTGACAGATTAATACACCTGAGAGCAGGAATTAATGAGTGATTTGTGAATTATCCCCGAACCTTTATCCCCCTTTGAGACCGACATCGCTTTTGCGTTAACCGCTTTTGTTTCTCACCTGGGAAGACCATGAAAGTGTGTGAGGCATTAGAAGAGTGGAGATAGGATGAACAGATGGTGAAAGAAAATGAGCTGAATAATATGCAATTGTCTGAAATTCCTTACTTTGCTAAAAAATGTATGGTATTGTGTGGCTACCTTCTGCTGCTGTGAGCAATGGAAGTGTGAATGCATACAGCGAGGGGGAGGTGGTGGTCACACACTGGCAGTCAGTATAGAGTCTGCTGCGGCTGGATAAGTTGTGTTTGCAGAGTTTCAGCCTGAGGATGAAAGACGGGGAAGAAGAAATCTGCTCTGCTGCAGGCACAAACAAATCTTTCCCTCCACTGCAAGAGCGGCACACACATATACATACACTTGTGAAAAGTAGCCAAAAATGTTGTCAATAATGTCGTTAAACCCGAGGACATTTATGGGACTTTGAGACGAGGGTTAATTTGAAATTTTTTTATTAAGTCGACTGGGTTATAAATCCTCTGTAAAATGCTTCACCTCAGAAACTCAGACTTGTTTATTGCGCCCCGTTTTAAACCTGATTCCAGCACGTGTTTGTGTACAGAGCAGAAATAGAGGAAGCATGGTAGTGGCATATCCTCACAATCTTTCCAAATGTAAGGAAAAAGAGATTTTTTTGGAGCTTGATAGTAAAGCACCCCTTGGAACGTTCTGCAGGGGATTTTGAAATGATCTCATGAGCCGAAGGAGATTAAAATTTTTCTACTCATTAATCAGCGTGTAATCCTAAATGAACCAGGGAATATCACTATCTGTTAGTCCCATGCGTTGGTCCAGGAAGAAAAAATTGACTAATTTGGAAGATTGTTGTGAAATTTGATACAGTTGGCGTGTATTCGTGGTCCCCCGAGGATGAAGCCTAATCACAGCGGCTGTTCACTTATCCAGCATCCACAAAGTTCTGGACAGAGCTGATGATGCTGATCTTTTCACGTTCCCTCTAAAACCCAAACCAACTTCGGCATTCATATGTCAAAGTTTAACATACTAGCTTTTAAACGGTAACGTTACTGTACATGCACGGCTTATTTACAGGAAGGCCCAAAAGTGGATTTCTCCTGTCTGAATATAACATAGTTAGTTCATTTTAGGTTTGCAAAGTTGCATGTAAACAAACCAAAGTGCAGATGTTTGTTCTGAATGCACAGCACCACATTTAACAAACACATGAGCATTCACATACTGGTTTGTTACAAGAAATGATTATGTTTTTTTTTTCTTTTATATGTCATAGACTAAATGAACTGAACTTGGGCTTCCTGTTACCATTTGCCTGATTTATTGTGTGTGTGGGTGGTAATGGATGTTCAAGCACTCAGATTTATGTATTTGTGTTTATCCATCCATTATGTGCAGCTGCTCCCTCACAGTCAGGGTCACGGTATCTCAGTGGTCTTCATGTGAAGGGTGGCAACCTGTGCAGGTTGGCAGTCACCATACGGCCACACAGACACACAGCTGCAAACAACTATACACACTCAGTCTGAATGAAGGAATTTGAACGTGACTGGAGCGTCACCAAAGCAAGCGTGGATTCAACTAATTCAAAGTTGAACTGCATTGAAAACAGAAGTATGTTTTTTAGTGTGAAACTGATTACACATCCACAAACAAAAACAAAGTGTATGAAAAAAGCGCTAATGATTTTTATCCTCAGCGCTCTCAGGCTTGCGTTGAATCATCATTATTGACATGCACTGACAATTTAACGAGCACTTTAAGTTACAGAGGCAGACAAGTCATGAAGGGGCATCACTGCAGCCTCGAATGAGCTCCGTTTCCTTCATCCTCAAGGTTGAGTCGAAGACTTTATTGCGCCGCTGGTACTGATGAAAGTGGCAGTGCATTTCAGCAAGTCATTATAGCCGGTCATTTGTAGTCTTGATTGTATTTGTGTGCATATTTGTGTTTCTGCGCTGTGATCCCGGTGAATAAACAGTTCACTGCAAATGGTCTTTAATTTAAAAGACATAAACAATCTATAACCAAGCAAATGTTCAAGATGCAAGATGCTTCTCTCCTTCAATATATTGTATATTTTATTTAACAAACCATGTCACTGCATCGGCCTAACTGAGTATAAAGATAAAGTTGAAAATAAAAATTAGAGTGCAGGGACATGTTTCATTTTGATGAAAAAAAAAACACTTGCATTTCTACTTTCAAAGTTAATATTTACCTTCACTAACTTTAAGCAACCACGCACAAAAGACAAAAGAGACATCTGGAGGCTCAAGTCACAGCAATTGAGCCAATGTTAGTCTTCTGCTGCAGGTTAAATGGTGGAATTTATGAAAGACATGTGGCGCTTTATATCACAAAGACGATTAAAACCTAGTTAAACTCAGGTTAAACTATGATGCCTTTGGGTTCAACTTAATATATTATATAAACACTGCATGTTCAAATATCTGTGCGTATATCTGGCAGTCAGCTCTCAACAGGCCCCGATATAGTGGTGCCTTGAAATTAGGCTTTAATGCCACTATCTCATGATCAGAAATTCATTATTCAGATCTCAGGATTAAAAAAATGAAAGCTTGTTTTTTTTACGAGGATGGGTTAATTTATGTGTTATCATTTCATTTATTTGAGCAGCTGCTAATATAAGCCTACTATCTGACAGTATTGTTGTCTGTAATACCATAATTAGAGGGGAAAAAACGTACACATCCCCGTTCAGTTATAGTTCTTCTCCAACAGTCATAATAAAGACCACAAAAGCTGAAATACGGTTTGGTAATATACAGCACAGCCCTATTTTCAAGCTAGTTTTTACCAAATATACTTGTCAACAATACAAAAGGCAGATTTTTCAAGATGAAACGACAAAGTAACCCATTATTATGAGTACATTTACTTTGCAATCTTCATAACAAAATAATCAACGTGCGGTCACAAGAAAACAGCATCAAAATGAAGTATGCAGTGGTGGACTGAAGCCTGTCAGCTTCAGTGCGCTCGAGGCTGAAAATGAACACGATATACCAACAAATGCTTCCTCATGCTTAAAACAAGCCGCTGAAATGAAAAAGGCGCATCACAGGAACAGTTTGCATGTCATCATCTTCTGCTCGCAGATGTTGAAGCTGTCTAATTAAATGATCTGCTTAAGAAAGAAGTGCTACGGTGGGTGCACAAAGCATGGATGCTTACTGTTAATTACAACGCTGCGAGTTAGTGTGTGAATACAAAATGATCATTTTCACTGCCCCCTGCTCAGGCAACCAATCAACTTGTCAACACAGTCCCCTTGATAAGAGTTTGATGAGGAGTAGAGCAGCATGGATGAAACCAAGGCCGTTATAATGTTATAATAAAAACAGAGCGCAGACAGGGGGGTCCGGACACGAGCGCGACTGTCACACCGAAACGCCACGTGTTGTTTCACTTTCTCTGACAGAAGTAACTGTCTGGGTGAAGCTGAGAGGCTTGTAACGTAAACATATGGCGCTACAGTATGTTCGTGCCCAATCCCTGTCTCCAAGGTAGACCGATACAGAATTAATGAAACCAGCTGTTCTCTGTATCCCGTTGACAGCACGCTGGTTAGGGTGCCCCAATCCACTTCTACAGAGCTGCAGTGTAATTTTCCGCCATGGCTCCAGCGCTGCATGAAGGCGCGTGCGTTGAACTGAAAAAGATGTGAAGTGCTGTCATCTCATCATGATATTGTGGCATGTGGTATCATGGCTATGCTCCCGTATAGCATCAGATGCCCGCCCCCATGCCCTCCTGTGCCTTGCTCTTCTATTGTTCATGCCTTTTTATTGCCTTCTCTTCAGCCTTGCTTCCTTACACCTCTCACCCCACTCGTCTTGTGCAGACTCCCCTGGCTTCTTTGTTCTTTATTTCTTGCTCCAAATGGCATGTGTTTAATAGGACTGTTTGAAGTCAGCGATAGCAAACCCTCAGATGTGCTCCGCTCCTCTACTGTTTTTCTTAAATAGACACAATAGATAAAAGTGAAGTGGAGGCACTGCAGCCATGACAGGAAAAAGATAACGTTCACCTGTCCGTTACCAGATGTCGATCTGGTTTTAACTTTGCACGTCTTTCTGTCTTCTCGGTTACCTGTGATACAATGCACAAATAACAATGGCACATGTGAGTTACAAGATGTCCTATATCATCAGTATTTATGGGTTTAAGTAGGTTAAAGGGAGCCTGTTGTAGCAGAAATGTTGCCACTGCAAACCTGAAACAATCGAGCAAAGTTTTTTGGAAAACGTTTAAGGGCAAATATCAACTCATGACATCAAGCTGAAAGACGACTCAACTGTTCTTGTCTTTATTTTGCATGAAAGCATGTGTTTAGATATCTAAAGTGACCGACGGCTATAAACTTTGGGATAACAACTTTGTCGTTTCATTTCGGGGCCACCTACACAAGTCTGTACACAGTTCAGATTTTGTTGTTACTGTGAATTCGAAGACCCACGGCAGAGTGGAATCTTTCAGTGTTTCCGCCCAGTTTTATACCTTGGTGCACCCCTAAAGTGGATTGGGAACGCTGACACAGATGCCTCCCCAGGGCCCCCTCCCCTCCCCAGGGCCCCTCCCCTCCTCTCCCCTCCCCTCCCCTCCCACCACTCCCACCGCCACTTATAAGCCACCTGCTATGAACGGAGCTGAAATGGTTCGGATGAGGAGGGAGCTTTTGGAATTTATCTCTGTGGTATTTCGACCGAGACATATCACAGACATTTCATCAAGATAGCAGGAAATTGTGTCTGCTTTTGAAAAGGGCACAATATGTATCCTTTAATAAAACTTTTAGGTCCTTTAATATTGGCTTAACATCCTTTAAAAATGGCTCAGAGATGAAAAAAAAAACAACAAAGCTTTACCCCGCACCATAAACGGGAACTAAAATCACACGCTTTCCACTCATGAAAATTTGATAATTTTTTATAAAAACATAACCAAATATTTTTGCCTCATTTCTTTGGATTGAATCTTTTTTAGGTGGGTTTACCACCTGTGAACAAATCTGGCAATGTTAAAGGTGATATTTATGGAGAAACACAAAATCCGTCATCAGCTTTGAGGATGGCAGATGCAGTCTGCCAAAATGTGGAACAAACACTAAAAATCATTTGTTCCTGCTGCCATCGGCTTCTTAAATGTGTCCTTCTGATGTGTAGTTTTAACCTGTTATGTGGTTTGTATGTGTTTCAGCTGGCTGTACAACACATAGGGGATAAAAAAAAGGACACCTTGGACCCGAGACAATTGTATATTAAAGTGCATTCAGTATCTAAGATTAGTAGGCTAAAAATTGCAGTGTTTGCACACAATCTGTTGTGTCTTGCATGTTATGTGGAGACGGCTGAAGGTGCACATGCAGTGCAGAAGGTGCGTTTGCTGGATCGGGGTCAGAGGTGCACCCTGCTGATGCGTGTTCAAAACACGGCGCTGCAGCATCAGCAGGTGGCGGGCACCAAGCTAGCGGCTCTCTGTTACAGAAATACCAAAACGTTTGCTTTTCACACTTCAAGGAAATCACATCCTTCCTTCAGACTCCATTAATGGCACGCACGCTCCCCGCTTTAGCTGCCTAAGCAGCATCCTGCCGTCAGCACACAGTTACACAAACAGGGTTTGGTTCCAGCGCCAAGTTTTTGTATTTATTCATTTATTTTTGTTTCTTTTTTTTCCAGTGCCTCGTTGCTCTGAACATGAAACAAATTGATCCCACTTTGAGTCATCCTTCCTGATTAATAACTCTAGTTGCACTGACTTTCTCTCTTCTTATCTTTGTTTGTTCTTGCTTTTTTGGCTCCAGCTTACTCAGGCATTTTCTCAAACTTAAGGGTTTATTTGTTTTTAACTGGAGGATAATGTATGATGGCGTCTGAAAACATCTGGTCTTTGTTTTTATGACAGATTTGTAATCAGTGGGAATTAGTTTTTTTTTTTTCTTTGTAATCTTGATTATTTCATTGTTGAAGCAGCACAAAGGCATTCTCAGTCAATCAACTCTGTTAATGAAGACTTTAAATGTTTTCCTTATGATAAAATGCTTGAGTTCTGGTGCCTAGGCTCCAATCTAATCAGTCCTCCTTGATTAGGCGTACATAGAGCCATTGGAGGAGATGAACATAGCTTAATTCCCTCCATAGGTTGAGTGTGTGCAGGTGGAAACTGGGGAAGAGGTGGGATTTTGAGAACGGCAGGAACCATGATGCCTGCCTGACCATTTCACTACTTTTGTCCAGCTCTTATGGACTTATGGACCCATGTCCCTACTAAAAGCCAGAACCACCTAAAGTAACTCTGGACTCCTGCGGCAGTCATCTCTAGCAAAGGTTGTGCATCGTTTTATCGTTTCACAGATGAAACTAACTCATAGAGCTGAATGTAAACCAACATCGTGGCAGAAGGTGACTAAGAGTCCTGAGAAAGTAAAGGTGGAAGTGGAAACAAGAGAGTGACCAAGCTGGACAAGAGTCAGTCTTGGACGGTGTCATAAAAGCTATTTAACCCCCAGGTAAACATAGCTTATTTCTGTTGCTTTAAATGGCTTCAAAACAACATGCACATATATAATTCAAACTCTCTGAACATGTATTACATTTAATGTGGCCTACATTACTTCACCAGTGATGAAAAACATGTGTTTTAAATTTATATACCATGAGTTTTACTGCTAAAAAGTTGTTTTTTTTTTTTTGTAAGAGTGACTTACTGACTAGACCACATGCTTTTTCTTTTCTAAATAAAGAGAAGATTGTGCTTCTTTTTTTTTAAAACGTTGAAATTTTCTGATCCCATCATGGTCCCTGTTGGATGTATCCCACGCTTTAACCAAAAGAGCGTTCAGCTTTGGTCTGCTTTCTTCCCATGGCTTTACACTAAACCGTCCAGACTGTTAGAAGGAGTGTAGCTTGTTTGTTATTTGTTTTTTTTTTTTAACAGCTGATCTCAAGTCAGCGTGATCAACTCGAGTGTTGTATCACCCAAACTCTTCAGTGGTCGCAGGATAAAGCAATAAACTAGTGTCAATTTTCTCCCACTGCTCAAATGAATGGCGACAGCTTTGGGTAGTTTGACCCCTGAGGTTTGTCGGAAGAACACGGCCCATCAGGGATGTTGGTTGTATTCTGTCCTACGAGATTTGAACTCCCACACATCCTGTTTCTTTATGTTCACTTTAAAAACATGAGATTTCAGTCAATGAAAGATGAGGAGGGAGAATCAGAATGCCTCCACTTGACCCCCGAATCTCTACTTAATTTCTATTCAATTTATTGGTTTGGGTCAATCAAAAACTTTTACCGGTCATGTTTCCTCTAGAAGCACAAACAAGTTGACTTTTTTTTGCATTTATCTGTATCCATCAGATTTTGTCTGTGACACAGAGTTCATGAAATAAACGGCTAATAATATGATCTTTTAGATCAGAGAGAAGAATTTCAATCACTCTTCATCTTTTTAACTGCAAAGTCTCCAGCACCAGCAAGGGACGAAGTTAATCCAAAAGCAGTTTAATTTAAAATTCAGCAAGGATCAAAGCTGATTTTGAGCCGAGTGCTCCGAGGTCTGTCGTGATGTGTCCTGCTATGACACATTCCTACAAGTATTCAAATAAAAACAGCAATTAACACAGCCACACAGCCTCAGGGAGGACGCCGAGCTGCCGTGTATCAGTACCGACAACCCTAATAGCAATAAACAGTGTGCATATGATGTGCATTTTCTTATCATATTTTTCATTTGCTGTTGGACATTGCAAGAGTGTTGATAAAAGGCTCTGTAAATGTAAATGAGCCACATTTTCATATTGCCTTGTCTCCTTAATGCAAGCATATTTGTGAGGTTTGTAATTTTAATATTTCAAAACCTCTTGCATGTGGGAATACGGGAGTTTCAAGTGAATTTGAAACTATGTCGATAAACAAAGCAGTGTCACAAAGCATGACTTGTTGCAGGCATAAACAGGAAATGTGTCTGTGTGTGGGTGTCTGGAGGGGAGCGTGTGAACTTCTGAATGGCAGTGTCTAAAAACAGATCATTTGTGGAATTCCGATTAAATGAGTAATTGAATTATTTCTTTTCCCAACTGTTCCCTCATGGCCAGTCCTCAGCAGCTTTCCAAAACAAGCCTCTTGCGTCACCTCTCACCTCTCAGGAATTCATTTTATGGGCCTCAGTCTGCACAGAAGACTGTTCGTAGTCAGACGTGGGCTCTGTCCTAACCTCCATACGAGACACTGAAATCCCAGACTGGCAGGAAACCAATTATCTGCTTTAATACATACATTGCATCTGTTTAGCAATGAGTGTTTTGAGTTTCAGCAAGTCACTTTTCTTTGTCAGACTTAATTTTCAGTGGACTTTCTCCAGATAGAAATCTCAGTCACAGTAATTAGAAACTGTAAAGACTCTGCATGGTTAGTCTGACACTACGCGCCTTTTCAGCTAAGCATGGATCATGACAAAAGGTTTCAAGCTATTATAAACAACCACTGGGAGTTTCCTTTTTACTTAGAGAAGTCCTTAGGGGCACAGAGGGAGCTATATCATCCACACAATGGTGATAAACATCAATGTGTTCGGAAGGAACAGAAAATAGAAGAAGCAATTACAAAAGGGAATGCCATTTTTTCAGATGTGTTTTTAGAATAACTCTCTAATCTTCTGATATTTTATTAAAATGTAAAACATATTACCTGTGACAATCGTATTTGATTCAGACTGATCAGTGAAATCTCCTGAAGTCTGACAGTTTTAGAAATTTTCGGCTCTCTTGGAGGAATTCTCTGAGACAATGAATTCAGTAAAACTACTTCGCACTCCAGGAGCTTTTCTTTCAGTCTGCAGTCTCATGCTGAGGTGATGGATAATATGTTGTCATCCGAGATTAAAAATGTGTGTTTTAGTTCCATTATGATTGGAAAATAAAATGCAAATTGACATGTTTTGTTAGAAGCTTTTTGTCAAAAAGGGACCACGGCCTTCTAACAACATGACATGTTAAGTTGTTTTCTATGTGGATTACTTGCCCACCCTCATAATCTGACCGTATTTCATTGCTGCCTTGAGCAGACTTTTGCTGGTTTCTTGGGGTTTTTGCTCCATGAATCAGAGCTGTGGTCCTGCGGAAATTCCGAGGTTACAGGAAAGCATACGTCCTAGATGATGCTTGTCTAAGCACCGTGACAGCAACTGAGCCACAGGGGCAAAAGGCTTCTCTGTATGAGAAAAATATATGATTCACCAGATTTCAGCTGTTGGCTCCACCTAGGTGACTGTACGCATGTGTTGTCTAGACACATTCAGGTGCGTGGGTTTTTGGTTTTTTATTTTGCACAAAGTGGTGGCTGCTGGACAAAGATTTGGCAGAATAATGTCTTCAAACCACCTCAAAATCACACTGAAAAATAACAAGCATTCTTTACACACACACACACACACACACACACACACACACACACACACACACACACACACACACACACACACACACACACAATGCATTAAAAGCTGCACTAAGGGCTTAAAGCGGTATGAACTTTCTGACTCCAAAAAGGACACATTTAAACTGTTGTGAACATGTGTGCAACTTTAGTAAAGTTAGATTAAAAAGCTTTAAGAAAAAACTAATAAACCAAAATAGAAATACTCCTAATGCTCAATACCTCAGAAATCACATTTAAGTGTATATCGTTTTGTCATGTATTTGTTCATTTGGTGATTACACACTGTTGTCCATCATGTTGGAGTACTTTTGCTTTCAGAAACATTATTTTTTTTAAATGTATCCCTCTTTTCATTTACAATCATTTTATAAAAAGAGGTATAAAAAAGTCTGTTCTGTTAAGAAGTTGGCATGTGGGTGAAATGGGCTAGGTATGTGTTCCATCCGTCCGTCCGTCCATCCTTCCATCCATCCATCCATCCATCCATCCATCCATCCATCCATCCATCCATCCATCCATCCATCCATCCATCCATCCATCCATCCATCCATCCATCCATCCATCCGTCCATCCATCCATCCATACTTATTTGAGTTTGAATCCGACAGCAGCCCAAGAATCCCAGACCGCCCACCTTCCACCCATCTCTTCCAGCTCTTCTGTAAGGATACTGAGAGATTTCCAGGCTAGCTTAGAGACAAAATATCTCCAGTGTGTCCTGGATCTGCCTTAGAGCCCCAAATGCTTGAAACACCTCCCTAGGGAGCCATCCTAACAAAAAACCCAAACCAGCACATCTAAGGGATGAGAGTCTGGCCAACCTGCAGAGGAAATTAATGTCAGCTGCATACATCAGGGATATTGTTCTCTTGGTCATTACTCATGGCTCATGAGCGTAGCTGAGAGCAGTCATGCACATAAACGGAAAGCCTTGCCTTTTGCTCAGCTGCCTCATCACCACTACTGACAGGTACAAAGTCGGGATAACTGCAGATGCTGCATCGATCTCCCTCTTGATCTCCTGCTCCATTCTTCCCTCTGCCATGAACAAGATCCCAAGGTTCTTGAACTTCTCATCTCACTTCTCATCTCACCTGAGAACGATGGCGTCAGAGTGGTGGTAGTGACTCTCAACTCTGCTGAATCATACATGGCTTCATATCACTTTAGTTGGACCCTGAGATTGCAGTTTGATGACTTCACCAAGACCGTATGTGACATGTGTATAAAGGGAATTACTCGAGTCACCCGTCTTATTTCATTTGACTCTGAATGAATGACCATAGTATGCTGTCTTTTTGCGGTAATAAGTTGGTACAAATGCTGTTTTTCACATTCTTTATGTCTGCATGTTTAGTATAATCCATCCATTTTCTATTCCCGTTTTAATTCTTTTCAGGGTCTGCCGGGGCTAATCCCGGCTCATTATAGGCAAGAGCCTAGGGTAAACCCTAATACGAATGAACTTTGAGTCTGAAAACAATAACTATAGCTAGATAGTTGTTATATTATCATTTTACTGTAATCAGAAACTACACTGATATGTCATTTAACATCAGCACAGTTTTATATAACATAACACCGATTGCATTGGCAGTCAGTGTTATGTTACTTGAATGTTCACAGAAAGTATTTTCTCAGTTACTATGGTGATACATCCGGCATCCTGAGTAATTTAACCTGCAGAGAACATTTTGCTGTGGTCTCCTGATGTTTGTTTGAGGTGAAGGATTATTCTCCATGTCTTTTTGTACTTTCCTGCAGAGAGAAAAATGACTTCAAAGGCTTTGGACCAAGTGTGCATAGGTGTCAAGCTGGGAGAGGGAATGTGATGAGCTGAAATATAAATTCTGAAAGATGTACCTAATTCTCTGTAACCTATTGTTGCCACTGGGCTCTCTAAGGTTTAATAAAGTATTTTGTTGTGTCTTTTTACAGAAGCACAGCACAGTTTTAGTGGTGTGGTTTTTGATAACAAACACATTATTTGTAAATGCTTAGTTTTTAAGGCATATCAAGTTGTGTCAATGAGATGTAAAGCTTTTTTTTTTTTTTTTTAAGTGGCTGTCTTTTGTATCATATTGGCCTTGATATAACGCTAGTAACTCTTGGACACTCTTCACTGCAAAATAATTTGATTTTTTTTTTCTAGCCCAGTGAATAAAGATCACCTAGTCAGAAATGAAGTAAAAACTTTCAGACACAAGTCATCCACTCTATTTCCTCACTTAAAGTTTGCTTGCTACCCAAACTGAATGTAGCGATGGACTTGCACACCTGAGCAACCATCCAGGAAAATATATCTGTGATTTGAATGACATTACAACTAATGGCATATCTGCATTTCTGTGCACATTTCAGATGGAAAGGTGGAGGTGACGAAGGAGAGCCTCAAGCTCTGCACCATGGGACCGGGAAAGGTGTTTGGAGAGCTGGCTATCCTCTACAACTGCACCAGGACCGCCACGGTCAAGAGTGAGTCTTTGCAGACTGAAAAAATGTCCATAGGACTGTGTTTTTACCCAGATGGCAGTGATAATGGTGTTCCCTGAATGCACTTAGACACACTGAATCCACTATTGCCTTTGTACGAAGGATTAGGGGGTCTTTCGAGATCACACTGTCACAGTGAGAAAAGGTGTATAGAACACAGTGTTTGCATTGTTCCTCGGTCATGATCTCACACTACCAATCACCAGCGCGGGTTTTCCCGACACTTTAGTTAAGTGTCTTCTGAGATCCCCAGTGAGCTGAATGTCAAGGTTTGCTGCCTCTGCTCTTTCATGTGTTAAAGCTTCAGATTTGAAGGATGCACAGTGAGTAAGTCGTGGTCTTTCAGTCCAGCAATCTGAATAGTAAATTCAATAGAGAAAAAGAGAAGGGACTGAGAACGGAGAGTACAGATGGTGGTTTACACACATTTGAGAGTAAGACAGTGTGTCAAGATTAAAAATGTGTGCTCGTGGCAGGAAATGGGAAATGGCTCAAAATGTGTATTTGGATGGAATGATAAATAGACAAAGGTGAGATAAGATGATTTAGGTTACAATCTAGTGGGTAAAAGATTTCAAATTGAAATAAATTCAGGCAGTCGGATTTAGTTGAAACAAAAAGAAAAATAATGTCTTAAGATATTTCTATACATTGTTCTTAATTTAATGGGATGAAAATCAGCATGTGGTCTTTGTACAAATGAAAGCATGAAAGGCAAGAATTCTTTTATGTAAGGGGACGTTAAAGTGTGGAGGAAGTGGAGTCAACAAATCGGTGGCTACTAGGTTTAGTGTCCTGTGCTGACCTGTCTCAAGTCCAATGATCGCCTACTATGAAACAGCCAAACTGATGGAACTCCCAGCTCTTGTTGCTATGGCAACTAGTAACCACAGAGAGATGAGCCAACTCTTATAGGATAAAATATTCTCCTTCTTACAGGCGACACAGTGTCTGTCTTTCTTTTTTCTGTATTGTTTTGCCTGCCACCAGCCGGTGCTCTCTGCCATCGATGTGTACGTCAGTGCTGCCTAATAAAAGCTCATGCGTGGAACGAATGATGTAATTGTCTATATGGGAAGGAGTGTGTTAATATTTTAACAGAGTCATTGGCACCGTCTCTGAGGATGACTGTCTTGGCTTTAACGCATGTCGCTAGACATGAAAGTACTGAGGAATTCAGCTGCCACGTTGGCCATGAGAGGTAAACGTCTCTAATGGAAATCATCCAGCTACTCGTGTGGATAGACGTTCAGCGTCCAATCAAGGAATTTAATTTGATCTGTGCATTCAGCTTTGAGGGATGATATATCCTCAAACTGATTTTAATTACATTCCTCAGTATCCTTAATCTCATGGATGAGTAATTACATCTTTATAGTTTAGATGATGAACCAGTTAACGTTGAAAATACAGGGTCCCTCCTCCATCCTTCAATCTCAGGGGAAACTCTCAGTGAAACATTTTTTGCCAACTGTGGTGATGAACAAATTACTGAAGTCTGCCGCAAATAAACAAAACTCACAGAAACAATTAGGAGTCATTATGTGCAGCAAATCATTCAGTGAAAATGTGTGCAGTTATGACAGCATTTTAACTTGGCCTGACAAGAACAGCCCAAGGTGTTTCTAACACACTATTTGTTGACTCACTGATAACATTTTAGTGTTCCCCGTGTTTCAAGAATTAAGTGTCAGTTTTCTGTGCTTTGTCCCACAGCATACATTTAGTTTGCTGTTTCAGCAGTTTTTACTCTTTTTTTTTTTTTTTTTAGTGCTTATCATTTCTAAAGTAACGGACAGAGTAAAGATTTTTCATCTCATCTTTGTGATATTCAGAGGATCTTTTTTCTGTCTTCAAAGATTATGAAACTCCCAGAGCTGAAATAATGAGTGTTTTTTTTTTCCAAATGAAACTATCCTATAACTCTCTTACAATAAAATATATATGAAGACAATAAAAGAAAAACAATCAATCATAATATAATAGCAATAATAATGATGATGATGATAAGACACACGTGCTTCTGTGCCTGCTACTTCAGTTGTTCATAGTTTACCTCAAACATTTTCAGACAGCCAGTGTCTTCTAAGCCAGCAACAGTTTTGGGATGTGTTATCATGGCAATGTGGAAAATATTTGTGAAGCTTCACACATATTTTGTGGTTTATTTTAAACCATAGCCATTAAGTTTCTCTAATAATAAAAAGACACAATACATAATGATACAGTTGAATAGTCAAGTGTTGACTGTGTTCGGAGATTAGGGGACTAGTTGGGTTTAGTGAGGGTATGGGGTAGTTTTATTTGGCCTCGACTCTGGTGCATGTCTTCATTACCAGAAACAGCTCTGCAACAAGAATTTTTAGTAACATCTGCAGGGCTAATATAACTGGAGTTATTTACTTCATGGCAGCTAAAAACAACTGCTGGGTGGATCGTGGCCTGTGCTGATTGTGTATGTTGTAGGCAGGAGATGATGTTGGCAAGCCAATGCTATATTCCCTTCAGCATTGCCTTGTACGCAAGCAGCAAAGCTGCATCTGTCACAGCTCTTTCAGTGCTGATCTAACTTCAATTTGTTGTTATTCTTCTTCATCATCGTATTCTCTAATTTACTGGTGATTGGTAAACAGTGAAAGTGGTGTACTGCTGCCAAGAAGTGATGTAGAGCGGTAGTTTGCTAAGTGAGTGGATCCCACCGGGTCCATCACTGACACTACACCTGACAGGACCGAGCAGGAGGTTTCCACTGTTAAATGTCCAGCTTTTAGGTTCTACACTGACTCCTGCTAATAAAACCCAACAACTGTATCTTGCAATGTTCTTATATGGGGTCAAAGTTGACCATAACGTGAGCACAGCAAAACTGATTTTTCCTGTTGACATGTACAAGTAGTTATGCCAGTGCATCACATATTATCGCAAAGCGATAGGTGGAAATGAAGGTGTAGAGTAGTTTCCTGTGCAACTAATCTATGACAGTGATAGGAATGAGAGGATTTAAAAATGACCCAGATAACTCAAATTACTTAAATATCAATGTGTGATGAACTGTGAATAAGAATGTCTCTGATGTACAAGAATCCCTACTGTTCTAGTGTTCAAAATGTCTAAAATTTGTAAAGTTATAGTCATATAATTATAGTTTATGTATATTCATTATAATAGTCATAATAATACACAAACCACAGAATTTGTGGTACCAATGACTAATATATCTAATTCATAATACAGACCCTGTAATTTGATCCCTGAATTAGTATTAAAGTGACTTATATTTGATAAATCTATGAGGAAAACTGAATGGACAGACTAAAGTTACACACAGTTATGTGTTTGTATTGCAAGCATTAGACAGAATTGTTAAAGCAAATAATGCAAGTATTACTTGAAATTGTAGTCACTTTCACATTTGCATGATTGCAAACTCCTGGAGAGACTGATGATGATATTTCTATCAATCCTCTTTTCATCCTTTTTGTATTTCTTCTGTGAGCATTTGCTTGCAATCACTCAGAAAAAAAAATAGAACTTGAAAGTCAGTCACACAGGCATGTTGAGTAGCCTTTTCTCCCAAGCTTTATTGAGCCCCAACCAATCTGCTCCAATCAATATGTTATGTGTATTTTCCAGATACAGACGTTTAAGTGTGGAGCTTTGGCCTCATTTGGGGTTTGACTTTACCAGTCTTGGCAAATGAGGCTGGAATTTACATGTCACCAGAGAGTTTCCCGAGACTGTACAAAACAGTTCCCCTGCTATCAAATCCGTAGCACATTATTTACCCATGGCAAGAGTTGGGAGACATGCTGGCTGAGAGGAAGGACAAAAAAAGAAAAAAAATGAATAAGAGACAAAATATAGAGATGATGAAAGGACAGTCCTGACAGCAAAATGAGAGTTAGCTGAAGAGACTGCAGACAAAACAGTTTTATTCCGTATGCAAACAACAAATACAGTTCCCTTGGCGTTAAAAACATATTTTATATAGACTACAATGTGAATGTCAGTGTCTTGATGACCTGGACAGCACATCAGAAAACCGTTGAGCTTGGGTGACTCATAAAAATGTGCATCAAAGAGATGTCATTGCACCACTTGGGAATGGCCAGGGCAGATCTTTTCATATAATATAGTCACAGTTTAGTCTGTTTAGTTAGATTTCCATCAATGGAATTCACCAGATGCAAGCTTCCAATTCCCAATGAAAGGTTAACTCAATAATATGACTGAAAATGTAATAAACAAGAGAAAAGAAGAATGTCTTCACACAAGAGCAATTATACCTAGATACTGCTGAGAATTTTGTTCTGAAAATAAGTTGAGCAGATAATTGCATTATTTATTATTCAGTTGTTAGTGTTGTACTGATCTACTTAAAAGAAACTTTTTTAAAACTAATATAAGAACCATGAGGGAATGTTTTACACCAGCTTTAGTGAACAAAGGATTGTTCAGGAGCGTTTTTGCGATTATTGCACCGTACTTTCATGGCCAGAACAGACCAAGAAATTGTTCCATTTATAATGACAATTCAGTCATAATAGATTTGAATCAAACTCAAACCTCATGGTAACTGCAGACATCACACTCTTTTATGAGTATGTGGTCACCGGTTTTAGAGTAGAAATCCTGCGTCAACAGGTCTAATATTGGGCTTACTGCCATCATTAGGAGGTGTGCACTGCTGAGCAGTCTCACTGTGTCAACATGACCTCTTAAGCAAGATGTTAGCATTGCTTCATCCAGTAAGTACTGCTGTGAAAATAGGAGAAGGGGGATGCCTGGGAACTGTACTGTGGTAATGCATCCTCACAGCAAGCCATGCCTTTACCACTCAAACGGAAGGAAAAAGGGACTTGTAGCACATCATGCAAATCAGAGAAGGTTCGGAGGTGGGTATACGCAATGCCGGTTCAGGATTACCTGCATATTCTGCACTGGATAAGTTTTACATATACATTTAAGCTCAGAACACGCCACAAACACATAAACACTAGTTGGTAATACAGTATCTAGCATTATCGGGATGCTGGCATTGATTTCGGTCCAGTCATCCCTAAGAAACTGATGTCACTGTCAGCCACTACTAACATAATCAGTGAGACTGATTATCTGCGAGCTCCATCTTAATAATCGCAGAGGAAAAAACATCTCGGTCATCATCACAAAAACTCAGCTCCTGGAGAGCATCATATCTCATGTGTACGACGGCCTTGGTTTATGACTAGATTACAATACATTTCAAACAATAACAATGTCATAAATCACTCTGATAAGCACCAGGCGCATTTACGGGGAGCTCCAGGTGAGGTGTGAGCTGTGAGTGTTTGAAAGGAAGTATTATTGTACTGCTGGGTATTTCCCAGCAGTGGACATACATTCATGTACAAAAAAACATGGCCATTTTCTTAAAGCATGCATCACTCCCTCCCCCAGTAATGTATACAAAGAGAATCCTGCACAGGGCAGCCAGGTTTGACAAACATTCAGTTCCATGACAATCAATGTCAAATGTGGGTGGGGGAATTTTATTTTTTTTGCGTTGGCACTACGTTCCCCTTCATGGTTGCCTGCACGTTTGAGAATGAGCTGTTTAAAGAAATCCATGGAATCAGGGAAAGAAAGTGCTATACTAAAGTCAAATGTGAAATAAATGAAACTAACTATTAGAGGTCTTTTATGACAGTTTTCTCTATGTTTGGGAAGATTAAAGTGGCAGGGTATAAGGCCTCATTTGGGGATTACATCGTTATAATTTTGGACCCGGAGGTCACTTCCTGTATGTACGGTCAAGTGAAGAACGTCTTCTTTTTTTTGTCTGTGTCTTACATGTTCAGTGCATTAACCAGCTTGTCTTTAGAAAAAATGTCAACAAACTCAAGAAAGAGGACTGAGTTCTGCGCGCATATGGTTTATTTTAAACTGTCTGGATAAAAAGCATATAATCAAATAGGACTCAAACGCTGTAATTGTGTTTTCATCAATCAGTTGCCAGTTAAACCTGGTCAGGTGTGCCTCTACAGCACTACATAGAACAGTTGTGAAAAACGACCATGAAGTGGACATTAACCAGCATCAGCTGGTCATATGTACAAGCTGTGGCCTGTGGAGTTGCAAGCTGTTGACTGTGTTATGGACTGCGGGGCTACATTAGGGTTTGTGGTTGATACATAAATGTTTTAGATGCATATTCATCCCACCTAAGCTGTATTTCTTTGTCACATGCTCATTATAAGATGGAGATTTCAAACTGACTTCCAATTTCCTTTCTGTTAATGATCTCAAGTATTTGACCTTTATTTCTCACCCTGATTAATGTGGACTGACAGGATGTTTAAAGTTTTTTTGTTGTTTTTTTTTTTTTTTTTTTTTTTTTACCTCTTATGAGAGCCAATTATGAGTGAACTAAGCTTAAAGATTATGAACAATATTTTCAAAATTATACTCGTTGGCTCATGGCACCAAACACCACTGACTCATGATTATAAAGCTGTCAGCAGTTTAGGTGCTGCCGACTCGCCATTATTACTCTTAATTTCCCCAGTATGCCTTTAATTCATCTGAGTTATTCCTCAAATAAATGCTTTTGCTTTCTGAAAGTAAAGCATCCAAATTGGGGCACGTTTAAAGACAAGATATAATAGGAGTTTTAACACTGAGAAGAATAAAAACATAAATCCAATAGGTTGCTTCTCTAGTGGCCTGTGGAGCAATGTCACCTTTTAATACTGGAACATTAATTTAAGACCCTGGAACATTAAGCACTATTTTCTTACATAAAGCATAGCTGCATTTTAGGCTAAAAAAACATTGGCTTGAGAGAGAAAGTGGAGACTCACAGGAGAAATGAAAGACAAAGTAATATCTTAGAGAAGAAGTGCCCTAGGAGGTAACCTCTGCCAGCACTAGAGACGACTGCTGCTGGTGATGGCTGCGTACATGAAGGGAACCACTGTCTATTTTCAATCTCATATGGGGCTTGCCTTTAAAATTTAATCTAGGACTCTATCAAAGTTACGGCTATGTAATGCTCCTCTCTAAATTGAGGACCACGTATACCCTGATGTTTTGTCATGAATATGGTTGTGACATCCTATTCACATATAAGATCATTCTGTGTGAATTCATTATAACTTGGCTGCATGAAAAATTAAAAACACTAAGTTGATATGTTACATATTTTTGACAACATTGACATGCATAACTTCCCGGCCTGGTGGGTCTTTCTGTGTGGAGTTTGCATGTTCTCCCCGTGCTTGCATGGGTTCCCTCCGGGTACTCCGGAAACATGCATACTAGGTTAATTTATCATTCTAAATTGCCCATAGGTGTGAATGTGAGCGTGACTGTTTGTCTGTCCTTCTATGTGGCCCTGAGATGGACTGGTGACCTGTCCAGGGTGTACCCCTGCCTTTCGCCTACTATGCGTCGGGATAGGCTCCGACGGACCCCCATGACCCGGAGACGGAGTAAGCGGGAATAGATAATGGATGGACATGCATAACAATTTGCATTTTGATGGGAGATCTCTTGCCTGCACTTTGACAAGTGTTGTGAAGACTGGTTTTCACCACTTAGGCAGATTGATCTATTTTTGTCTAACAAGGACCTTGAAGTAGTGATGGATGGGATTTTTGAGGAGACTACTGGGTTGTCCTCATTAGTCGTGTTTCCATTACCACTAGAATTGCACAAAAAGTAAATATGGCAAAGAGAAATATGTAGTAGAAACACCTAGAATTTGATGAAACTGTCAAAAGTCACCGAAACCTTTTTATGCTTTCATGCTGTGGTTTTTCAGATATTTCAATGGTCCAGTATGATGCAAAAGTGTAATGGAAACACTTTTTTTGCATTTGCACATCTCCACCAAAACTAGATGGGACATAATCGGTCAATCCAAAGTCCTCAAAATTTACTTACCAGCTGTTTTTGGCCTCATTTATATGATGTAGTTGTGTTATAACACTACTTAATCATTATGCATTACATAAGAGCGTTGCCTTTGAATGATCGTTTGAATGAGCTTCTACTGCCTTCGCCTTCTGTTGGCTATTTTCGCAACAGCGGTTGTGGCAGTTGGAATAATTTGCCCAAAACTAAAGATG
Organism: Xenentodon cancila; assembly: GCA_014839995.1. Taxonomy (NCBI): domain Eukaryota; kingdom Metazoa; phylum Chordata; class Actinopteri; order Beloniformes; family Belonidae; genus Xenentodon; species Xenentodon cancila. The sequence goes on from CM026208.1 coordinate 11,641,844, forward strand.
TTTTAGCCCATCTTCTTCGAGATCTTCTTTTTCTTTGTTTTGAAGAGAAGTCTCTCAGGATAAGACTCTGGGAGAATTACGCTCATAAAAAGAAAAATACTGTTCAATGGAAACACCGGCCCTTTTGTTGCAATTTCAGAATTGTCACTTTTGTTTTGCAAAACAAATTTAATGGAAATCCCCCTATTGAGGCAAGTGTCACCTTCTTCACGGGAACATGCTGCGGATGTTGCTGTCTTCCTTTATTTCTCAGTAAAATCTTTTATTTATACTGAAACAAGTTGTGGAATCCAACTCATTCACCAATATTTATAAGTTGCACTGTTTTTAATTTAGTTTAACAAGAAATGTGTTTCCACATGTCAATACAACAAATGTGAGAATATATTATATATATATCATTATATATTTGAGAAATAGTTCTGGCTCTGTGCATTGAATGCTGTACCACTGACAAATCTCTCCTGCTCAGTTTGCAGAAGTATGAATAAAAGATTGAGGCTCATGCTGGCTGCTACCTTTCAGTAGCTCAATACACCTCATAACTAAAGCTTGACTGTCCCCTTATGACCTGGGACAGTCTTTTATGGCATTTTAGGTCTTGCACTAACAATAGTATCTTGAAACCAAGCTTAAAGACTCATCTTTTTTACCCTTGCTTTTAGTTTTGTATGAGTTTGCCCTTGGCATATTCACTATTCATTTCTTGTAACGACCTGTCACATTTTAATGATTGCTGATGATTACCTCTAGCCATCCGTTTTCTATATCCGCTTCATCCTATTCAGGGTCATTTTCTTGGGGGGGAGGGCTGGTGAGCTGGAGATTATCCCAGCTGTGGTCGGGCGTAAGTTTCCACCCAGATAGGTCACCAATCCATCACCGTGCCACACAGAGATAAACGAGTAAAACATCTACATACTTAAACCCACAATCGGTTATAGAATCACCAAATATCCGGGCACAAACGTTTTTGGACTGTGGGAAAAAGAGAAAGTACGCAAGTATGGGAAGAACATGAAAACTGAAATAGCCCATATCTTGGTATGATATGAAAATGACATCAACAGCATTGTTCTGGAGACTTCTTGGAATGGTCCTCGTGACAGCATGATAGCTTAGCTGTATAAAAACACTTCCTTCCGCTGGGAGCGAGCAAGCAGTTGTCTCTCTTACAAGTCTGAGAGGGGAAGATGTGCATGTAAGAGTGTGTCAATGTGTGACTGCGTGTGTAGCACACCGCGTCTGCACAGTCTCAGGAATCACTCTATCCACACTGAGGGAATATTGTTTTGGCAGAGGGAGAAAAGTTACAGTAACAAGAACCAAGCACCAAGTTAAACATGACAGCTGGCGCTGAAGGCAGAAATGGCACCTTTTGTTTTATATAAAATATAAAACAAACTGTTAATCATACTGTCAGTGGGGCCTTTTTTTTCTTTCAACCTCGCGGTATGTTGGTAATGAAACATCTGATCTCTTCTGGAAATATTTCCCTTTTTATTCTTCGTGTAAGTTCTTCCAAATTATTGCATTTTAACATTTTTTGCTGTGGTAATGAGCAGCGAGTGCACACTCATCCTTTACTACCAGAGTCACTACTTCAGTCTACTTCTTCACTACACAATGCGTTAGCACTGTGATTAAAATCTGGTTTGTGCAGGATATTTTGTCTGCAGTCATTTACTGAGGCAGCAACATCAGAGCCAGGCAGTGACTCAAATATTGCTTTCAAACAGTATTTCTGATAATCGTGTTTATTTGCCAGTTTACAACACAGTGGAAGAGAGAACGGTGGCCGTTCAAATGGATGTTTAAATTCCACTGAAATAATACAAGCCATCACTCACATTCCTTTGTATTAAATTAAATACTTCAGTGTGTAAACCAATGGATGATGTATAGTATGCACAGAACTGGATTGTTTATAATTCACTAGGAAGCAGAGACAAACAAAGTCACCCAGCAGTAGATGATTCCAACCTGCCACTAGTCGTTTGATACACATGTCACAATATGTTCACGACATGCAAAACCACCTGTTATGTTTCAGACTGCACCCCCTTTAAAGGATTACCATGCATCATGCTTCGGGGGCTGCGTGGTTGTGAGCTGTGGCTGCTTTAACATTTTGAACAAATTCAAATAGACTAGTCCAGCGCTGTGTTAGCAAATTGTGTTGTCTATCTGAAGTAAACTGAGTAAACTGTTAAACAAAACTGGCAGTAGAACTGAACTGAAGCGCCGTGACTTTACTTTTATGAGATCACTTTCAATCTGCACTTCAATTTTTCAAATCAAACTTTCGTGTCAGAAAACTGGCACAGCTACACACAGTCTCATATTTTACAATGGTAATATGTTGTCTAGCTTTCATTGAGTTCTTCAACTGCTTCAGGAATGTGAATAGGATGGATAGAAGTCCTCTCTTTTTTGTTCTTTTTTTAGTTCTGTTTTTAAGAACAAACCTGTAAATGCAGTAATCTCAAAACATTTCATCTCGGCACAACACGCTGGCATGGTCTCTGCTAACTCGTGCAGTTATTTAAAATCGTTATTACTGTAATGAACCCACTAAGTTATTATTGTGTCATGCCAGACTAAAGAAAGGATGAAGAAGTAAAAATAGAAATTAAGTGGGTGAGAGTACAGATAGGTAAAAACAGCTCATAATCCAAGAGCTGGGTTGTGCTATTCTTGGATTATTCTAAATTTAGGAATTCATGACATTTTACTTATATAAACAGCCTTGTCTTCTGCCATTGTTATTTACTTCCATTGATGTTGTATTGTCTCTTTTTGTGCTCTATAATACATTTTTTACAATCTGATATTCTTACATTTGATGTTATTTGCTGTATCTTGGTATCATATGTAGATATTTCCTAAAATATACCAAACATGACTAAAGTTGCTGTAGCAGCCCTATAGAAACAAATGTACAAAGTCACACTTTAATTCAATTCACTTTAATTCCGTTTTATTTATATGGCTTCTATTACAATGCAAGTTGTCTCTAGGTGCTTTCCACAGACCCAGAACAACCCCTGAGCAATTAATACATAAACAATGGCAGGTATTTACTCCCCTAGTGGGAGAAAAACCTTAAGCCAAACAGTGGGAAGTAAAAACTCTCCTTTAAGAGGAGAGAAACCTTGAGCAGGACCTGGATCATAAGGGGGGACCCTCCTGCCGAAGGCCAGCCGGGTAGAGCAGGAAAAAGGGAGATCAGAAATAGAGAATGAAGAACAGAGAGAGAAGGGGTACAGATATAGTGACAATGGTACAAAAGATCAGATATATGGAGAACTAAGAGTTTTGTGTACATATTACTGATACATCATAAGTTGGTTTACTACAAAGACAACTATATTAACAGGTGTAGACACTGCAGACACTGAGGTGGTCAGAGGGTGGGACTGCAGGTCAGGATGTCAGCAGGTATCCAACAGAGACGTCTATACAGACAGGTGGAGGCAAACTCCGGGATGGTCAGAGGGTGGGACTGCAGGTCAGGATGTCAGCAGGTATCCAACAGAGACGTCTATACAGACAGGTGGAGGCAAACTCCGGGATGGTCAGAGGGTGGGACTGCAGGTGAGGATGTCAGCAGATATCCAACAGAGACGTCTATACAGACAGGTGGAGGCAAACTCCAGGATGGTCAGAGGGTGGGACTGCAGGGCAGCGTGCAGCTCCTGAGGCTCTCTTCAAACATATATGGAATAGAAACAGAAGAGGAAGACCTGCACAACAAACTACAAGAACAATGCTGCTGCCTTTTGGATCCGCAGGAGTCTATTCAGGGAATTACTTGGACACCCTGCTATTAATACATTATCTTACATTTCAGTAATCTAGTCTAGAAGTTACAAATGTGTGAATTAGTTTTTCAGCATCACTCTGGGAGAGGACGCTCCTAATCTTGGATGATGGAGTAAAATGTTACTGGACTTTCAGACCTTAAGGTCCTTAAGACATTCTTAAAGTTTGGCTTACATTCTGTTTCATCTGGCTTCATAGACAAATACAGCTGCATGTCATCAGCATAGCAATGAAAATTGATCCCATTGTTCTGGATAATACTTCATAAGGGCTGAAAAGATTGGGCCTAGCGCTGAACCCTGTGGGACACCATACCAGACCCTTGTCTGTGCAAACAAAATGTTATTCAATTCAATTCAATTCAATTGTATTTATATGGCGTCTATTACAACACAAGCTGTCTCTAGGCGCTTTCCAGAGACCCAGAACATGACCCCAGAGCAATTATTACATAAACAACGGCAGGTAAAAACTTCCCTAGTGGAAGAAAAACCTTAAGCCAAACAGTGGCAAGGAAAAACTACCCTTTAAGAGGGAAGAAACCTTGAGCAGGACCTGGCTCATAAGGGGGGAACCTCCTGCCGAGGGCCAGCCGGGTAGAGCAGGAAGTACAGAAAGAATAGAGACATAGACACACCGTCAAAGGTACAAGACAGGATACAACAGTAAAATTATCTATCAGCAGTAGACCGATAAGACTTCTGTGTGTATATGGGTGATATATGGATAGTTGGTGATCCACAGGGATGAGGACTGCAGGTCGGGATGTTATTAACATGAAACGAACTGGAATCTGCCAGATATATATGTTTTACACCAACCTAGAGCTGTCTTTTTAATCCCAACAACATCCCCTAGCCTGTGCTGTAAAATTCAGTGATTTACAGTGTCAAAAGCAGCACTAAAAGTCCAGTAGAACTACAGACAC